>CM075858.1:29595043-29660043 GCA_037975125.1 Latrodectus hesperus
ACTTCCTAATTCATTCTCTCGTGTGAATCTAAACTCTTGTTTTAAAAGTACAGAAGCTCATCGCTATCTGATCCAAATAACGTGTTCTCTTGCCCAAGATAAACGGATTCTTCTTTGTAATCCGTTGAGAGAGACACAGACACACACAATTGGTCACCTTGCACTGCATCGTGAAGATGCTTTCGCACCGTACAAGGGGATATTCTTCTCCATGATATTACAAACTACTTTGAAACAAGTTGCTGCACATAAGTGTTTCTTTTCCTTAGGACTGAAAGAGATGTAAAATGCTCTTCTGAGGGTCTTGTAGCTCATGATCGGACTGGAACATGTCTTCTGGACACAAAAGCTTCCGTTTGATTTTGATTCCAGAAACGGTGGACCACACTGAGAAACACACTAAGGCACTTAGCAGCATCAGCCTGTCATATCCCTATTTTCATGCACCCTACCGACTGCCACTTAGAATAATCGAGCAAACGGCTTCTTTCATACATTATGGGTGCCCCATTGACTATTGTCAACGAATCTGCAAATTAAAATTGAAATTTAATGAAAGTTACAAAAGTACTTACGAAATCTTGATATGTTTGCAGTTTTTTTCTTTCACTCATACATTCGGTTCTTTTTTATGAATCTGATCTCGTGTGTAAAAAGTAAGGAAGCCAATCGATGTCTGGTCGAAGAAATGTGTTCTCTTGCCCGAGATAAGTTGATCCTTCTATATCATCCGGTGAGGGGGACACACACAACTGGCCACCTTGCGTAGAGACCTACCTGGTGAAGATGATTTTGTACCGTAGTAGCGGATATTATTCTCCCTGATGCTACGGAGTGATCTGCAACAAGTTGAGGCACAGAAATGCCATTTCTTCTTAGGGCCCAAAGAGCACTAAAAGGTCTGCTTGAGGTGTTGTTGCGAATGGTCAGCCTTAAAAATTACTTGCGGACACAGAAGCTTCCATTTGATATTGAATCCAGAGACGGTGGACTACACTACGAGACACATTAAGGCGCCCAGCAAAATCAGCTCATGACATCCCCATTTCTATATATTCGACCATTCACCATCTTACTAATCAGGCAAACGGCTTCTCTCTGACATTCAATCTCACTGACTATTGACTACTTATCTGCTGACAAAAGTTGACAATCAGCAAAAGTAACAAGCATAATTACGCGGAAGGCTGAGATATTTCCATATTTTTCTCTAACTCATACATACATGTTCTTTTATATCTATAAAGGTAGTTTCTCCATAAGTTTTTCAAAAGTTTATTTTCATGATTAACATAAATTATACATTTTAATGTCATTTTTTTATGGTAAAGTTAAAAAAAACGGTTGCTTCTTAACTATTGGAGGCCAGTGTAATTGAAAAATTATTTCAGAAAATGCAAACGAAATGTTTAATTTTTAAATTCTATAATTTAGTGAACCCCATTTACTAGTGTATTGATGATATTCTGAATTGAATGATTCAATGAGATTTAAATAAAATACCTTTTGATACTTTTTCTTGAATTTTTATTTAATTATTTTTTGGCATTTAATATTAAATGCAAAATATACTCCTACTTTTGAAAAATAGATGTAAATAAAAATAAAAATAAATTATTTTATTATCAATGAACCTTATAAGTATATATATATATATATATATATATATATATATATATATATATATATATATATATATATATATATATATATATATATATATATATATATATATATATATATATATATATATATATCATATATATATATATATATATATATATATATATATATATATAAACATTTTCAAAAGATTTTCACAGCAGTTCTATTGTAGTCACAAGAATTATTCTTTTTTTAATCCCTCGGGAATGCTGTGGCAATTGTTTATTCATACAATTTATTATTAGTTAACGAAATTTCAATAACTTTTTAAATAAATATTTTTCATTACTTATGTAAATTATAAATATCATTTCAACGGGATAACGTTAACGTTCTGAGATTATTCAAAATATCAAACAAAATTTTTCAAAACCATGTTTTTTTCTACCTAGTATATAAAAGCATGTTTAATCATAGTTTCCAAATTGTTTGATCATTTAGTGTATCAAGTTTTTCTTTTCAATATTTTGATATTACATAGTATTTGTAATTAATATAATGCATAATTGCTTGTGTCTTGATGTACATTTTGTTTCATAATTTTGCTAACTTCAAGAACAAAAAATCTAATTCTTTTCTGCTTTTAAAATTGACGCATATGCGTTACCGCTAAGGATAAAGAAAAATGTGTATGGTGTCGTATTTCCCTTTCATACATTTTTAAACTAATTTATTTTTAAGACATAAAAATTTACTATTTTTTCAATTTTGAAAAAGTATTTCTGATCTCTAGAGCAAACTTGTCTTCGGAAACACTTAGCCAATCGGAAATACGTTAGAACGCGAATAAAAGTAATTTATTCTTCAATATTTGATAACTTCGTATCGAAAGATAATTTTTTCTAACGTTTCTCAACTTATTCGATTTTTTGTTTAATTTATTTTTTAGCTGATCCTATACCTGGGAATTTATTTAAAATTATGAAACAGTTTTTTGAAAGAAATTATGTAAATATTAAATGTCATTCTTTTTTCGCAATATTTGCTCCAAAATTAGGAGCCCGTTTTTCCCTGAAAGTCATTGCCTGATAGTTTAATATATAATATAACTATATAACTACCAAAAATATAAAGTTATAAAAATTTCAATAAGAGTACTTTTTCTCACACACACAACTTTCAATATGCCGCCCAACTTGTCTAGTGGTCAGCGTGACTGACTGCAGATAAGGAGGTCCTGGGTTCGAATCCCGGTTCGGGCATTGATGTACTTTCTCTCTCTATCTATCCTGTCTTTGTCCTTTCCTTGTATGAATGAGGTGTGAATGGTTACCTACCCTATAAACGGGAACCTAGAGCATGTATGTAGAGCAAAGTCGTACTTTCACCTTCGTGGTGTTCTGATTAAAATGAAAGACGCTCCCAATTGACTTAAATTCCCATAGCCAACGGCATAGCTAGCTTGGTTTGTCCAGGTGTCATTAGTAACAACAACAACAACAACTTTCAATATTTTAAACCACTTATTTCTCCATTTTATTGGAAGAGTTACAATTTTCGTATAAAGATTACAAATGTTGAAAAGAACAATATGTGTCTTCGAAGTGCTTAGAAGCTTGGTTTTTGGAAGGCTAAGTTTCTTACTTTCTCAACAAAAATGTTAAAATTTGGACACATATGCAATTTCACTGCTGGACAATTGCTAAGGACGGATAACACTATCATCCATATCAACCACAAAATGAAAAGGAAGCAAAATGTGGAAAATTAGAATAAGTGCGGGATATAGTAAGAAGAAGTATGCGTATGCAATTTTTTTTTCCACGCCTGTTCATCACGTGATAGCGTTATAAGAGCTTTAAAGGTTTTGACGCGTGTGGACAGTTGTTGTTTCAAGTCAAAGTTTTACAGGAAAAATTTAATAGACGAACTTGAAATTTTCAACATGTCTTCCCGACATCACTTAGATGGTTTTATGCGTGGCCGAATTATTGGAAAGATCGAAGAAGGGCGGAAAATAACAGATGTTGCCAGGGAGTTAGACATCGCTCACAGCGTTGTTTCATGGCTGTGGAAGTCATTTAAAACACTGGAATGTGTAATAGGCGGCACGGGGGGGGGTCGTGTTAAAAGTACCAAGCCTGCAGAAGACAGATATATATTCCTATCAGCAAAATGGAACAGGCGCACCACAGCTCAGCAGGTGGCAAATCAGTTTCTTGCTGCCTCAGGAAAGCAGATCTCCCGAAAAACTGTTGTCAGACGTTTGAGAGGAGGAGGACTATACGCCCGCAGACCTGTTGTGTGCGTCCCATTGACTAGACAGCACCGTACTGCACGTTTGCAATGGTGTCGTGAGCATCGCAATTGGACTGAACAGGACTGGGGATGCTTACTATTCTCAGATGAGAGTAGGTTCATTCTGTCATCGGATTGTAGACGCCAACTGATCTGGCGCGAGAGTGGTACTGCTTATCGTCCAGAAAATATCCATGGAAAAGGACATCGATATTCGACATGCAGTGTCATGGTGTGGGCCGGCATCATGATCAATGAGCGCACGCCCCTACATGTGGTTACGAATGGGACTATGACGGGCCAATGATACATTAATGAAGCTCTACTTCCTCATGTTCGTCTTTTCCGTGGTGCTGTCGGTGATAAATTTGTTTTTATGGACGACAACGCAACATGTCATCGAATACTCGCGGTTCAGGATTGTCTAGACAGCGAGGATATTCAACGCCTCGTATGGCCATCACGTTCTCCAGATCTAAACCCCATTGAAAATGTGTGGGATGCTTTGGGGAGGCAAGTTGCTGGTCGAAACTATCCTCCGACAAACAAGAACACCCTCATCCATGCACTCCCAGAGGAATGGGATAAATTGCCTCAACAGCTGCTGGATAATGTTGTGCAAAGTATGATACGACGTGTGGAATGTTGCGTCACACCCCACGGTAGACATATCCCGTACTGATACCTTTCTTCAAGGTTCCTGCTGACTTTTAGATGCATTGTTCCATTTTTCCGTATGCAACATCGAATGAGCATTTTTGTTCTTTCAGATGTTTCACAGCTTTTGTACTTTCTCGAACAATAAATATTCTGTATTCTAATGTCTGAACAGCAACTATGTAACAGCTGTACAGCTGTGGCAACTATATTTTATCCTACTAGGCCTCATGTCTCGCTTAATGTTATGCTACATTGCAATCTGTGTGCAATTGTCCAGCAGTGTAGAAATGGAGATGAATAATGAAATTATTTTTATTAAAGCCAATTTTTTAATAACTTCCGACACACTAGAAATTTATTAAAGTACATTGCTATTAGTATATTTTTGTTTAATATGATACATAAAATTCTTAAATTTAAAAATCGCAAAATTTTTACATCGAGCAGAATTATCGATATATCGATAATTGGACCAAAGAAATTGAATTAAAGTTAAAAAATATGCAGTCCTGCGCCGAATCATATTTTTCTTGTCATTGGTGAACAATCTTAGTTTCAATCTTTTGCAAACTATCATTTATGCAACATTCTATTTTTTCAGTTCGTATGTAAGGGCATTTTCTCTATTTTAGCTGCATTATTTTTTTTATTTTTTTTTAACAGAAGCAAGAGTAAATAACTCATATTGTTTCCTTAAAAAATAAGCTTTCCTTGTAAATATAATACATAAACGTAACATACCAGAAGGTGCAAACATTAATTAGATAATAGAAGTTAAATGCATGCAAATCCCATACAGAAAAGATCAAGGCACTGGTAATAATAATGATTGCTTATTGCGCAGTAATTATCAAAATTAATTTAATTTTAAGCCCCTTAAAAAAGCGTATAATTGCCTGTTACCCCAAAAGAATCTTTATCGTATCTATGCATCCAGTTAGATTCATATCTATTCAAGACGCGGATCACATTCCCCGTCTAGTCCTGAGACCCATTCTGAACTATTTTTTCTATTATTTGAGAAGTTTTGTATCTTTTTCTCAAAATAAGATTCGAAACAAATTTACCGATATTTAGGAAATTTCAGGAAGGTTTCATTTTTTTTTCAAAACAATTATGTACCTTATCATTTCAAAAATTTTCTTATCCTAAAAGTTGAAAAAAATTAATTTCTTTTCAAAATAATTTCCAAAAATTTTAAGAAAAGAAAAAAAAAAAGAAATTTAAAAAGTTAAGAAAGCCAACGAAACTGAAGAAATTTCGAAAGGTATACAAATCATAAGATCCAAGCATGTTTGATTGAAATACTCACCATTGCCCAGTAGATTTCAGAACGGTAAGCATTTTTTAATTCCTGCAATCACTAAATAAAATTGTTTTTTGCTTTTAAATTGAAACTTACAGCATATAATTGTTAATGTAAATGATAAATAGTCAAGATCATTTGAGACTAATTAGTTATGTTATAGAAGTTTTCAGAAACTTAATGAGAAAATACGTATTGTTCATAGAAATAATAAACAAAAAAAACAGAACTTAAGAAAAATACGTAAAAAAAAGTGATTAAAGCAATCGCAAAATGCAGAAAAAATATTTTCATTAATAGAAAAACAAATATTCTCCAAATCTGCTTCAAAATGATTAAAGGGATTGAAAATATTGAAAATTTACACAATATCCTTTTTTTTCTTTTTCCATGCTTTTTCCATGATTTAGTGAAAGAAAATCTCTGCTAATGATTTTTTGAAGCGTAAATATATTTTAGCATGCATATTTGTAACTGTGATTAATGATATGACATCAATAACATGGCAAAAAGCAGAAGCGATGATAGCACCACCTCTGCTTTTATCGCTTCCTCATTAGTTCGGAAGTTACCGTCATTAGATCAAGAATATTTTTTTTCACCAAAATTTGGGAATATCGAATTTTTTCAAATATTTAGGTACATGGGATGTATTTTATTTTTAAAAATATGAGATGTGTCACAAATTACTTTATAAAAAATATACCTTTACTGTGTTGTTAGACATTAAAAAAATAATAACATGTTAAGAAATAACATATTATGTAAGAAATAAAATATAAAATGTAACATGAAAAATGAAATGTTCATACAAATTAAAAAGGAATTTGTATATATATATAACATACATAAATAAATATTAAAACCTATAATTTTAATATTTGTTATGATATATATAAACAAATATTATAAATTATATATATATATATATATATATATATATATATATATATATATATATATATATATATATATATATATATATATATATATATATATATATATATATATATATATATATATATATATAAGAAAGTAAAGCCCGAACCTGGATTCAAACCCGGGACCCACAGCTATATATATATATAGCGTTTCTACTCCTGAGCTGTGGGTCCCGGGTTCAAATCCAGGTTCGAGCTTTACTTTCTTTCTCTGTTTTTCTGTGTCCCTTTTTCTGTGATGATGCATGAATGTGGCTCACCCTATAAACGGTTTTGTGGTGGTATGGTGCGGGAAACGCTACTCGACTCCTTGATTTGGCTCAAATGTGCCCGCTGGATAGCGACCAATGAGTAGCAGTTCTGTCTGTGGCATAGGGTTCATCACCCAAGTGCCCGCCGTTGGTGTATATATATATATATATATATATATATATATATATATATATATATATATATATATATATATATATATATATATATATATATATATATATATATATATATATCATGCGTATACTATACTATATATATATAATGGAAAATGTTTTGCAAAATGTGTTTCTAATTTGCTTAAAAAACAATTTAGGAAATTTTACCTTAGGAACTGATTTCTGCGATCATGTTTGAAATGGTTTTCTATGCTATGGTAGTTATTGCAGATGCTTGTAGGATTATGCTTCCCGTTGTTTTTGGTCTTTTAATTCAAATAATTTGTGTGTGTGTGTTTTTTTTTTCTAGAAGAAAATAAATTAACAAATTTATAAAATTTTACGTTAATAGGAAGCATAGTCTCAATAAAAAATAAATAAATAATATAATAAAATATCTTTCATTTAATGCTTAAATAATGTACAGGGTGGTCGTAATTAAACTGCAAATTTAAAAACGCTGTAAAAAAAGAACCACTGGTCAGAAAGACCTGAAATTTCACCTGAATGTACTTCAAATAGGGGGATTTTGTTTGGCGTGGGAAAAAAAAATTAGGAAAAAAGTGGCCGATAAATGGCGCTGCACAGGTGGTTATATGCAAATTAACGTCTTGTATAAAAAGCTGAGTAGCTTGAATTCTCATTAATTGTCGATGGTGATGGAACGCCATTTCGGAAATGACCGTATTATCAGCCGAGATTTTCCAACTCCCTGGCCGCCACGATCACCGGACATCACTCCCTGTGACTTTTGGCTCTAGAGAGTTCTGAAAAATGTTGTGTACAGTGCTCCACTAGACACCTTAGCGGATTTGAAATGCCGCATTACTCAGCACGTTAACATCAGAACTGATACACTCCAAGCTGCTGTGGAAAATACCGTTTTACGTTTACACTTCCTAACAGAAAATGGTGGACACCATATTGAAAATTTCTTGAAGAAGATTAAGGACAGTTAAAAACCGAATTATTATTGGCTTTTTCTACGGTTTTTGGCTGCAGGGCAATTAAAAATTGATATTTTCCTATTCGATGTGGCACCACCTTGTCGCTCTGAATAGGCTTTACGCTAAGAGTGCCACAACATCTGCCTGACTTACAATAGCACAACTGGTTTAACGTTCAGCTTACAGCCAGAATTAATTGTCGTTCATGTCAGAATTCATGAAATTTACCTACAGCTGCCTGTGCAGCTCCATCTATTGGCCACTTTTTTCCTAATTTTTTCACAAGCCAAACGAAATCCCCCTGCCTGAAGTACATTCTGGGGAAATTTCAGGTCTTTCTGACCAGTGGTTCTTTTTTTTACAGCGTTTTTAAATTTGCAGTTTAATTATGATCACCCTGTAGCTATTTGTTTTTTATATGTGTTATTTAAGTATACTATGTTAAATTTTGTATAGTTTAATCCTTATTGATTGAAATTATGTTTTTTTTTCATGTTGATAAAAACATTTAATTGATTTGAGAATATAATTTAAGATAAAAATAAAATTATATTTTTTGTTTTAACCTAGAAAATGAATGATTCAATTTATTGTGAATGTACTACATTTTCAATTATTATAAATGAAATAAACGTATTGTTTCTTCACTGAATTTTTTTGTCCATAGTTGAATTGATAACAGGTACACTTATCGAAATAAAATGTATTTCATTATGTTGGTCTGACTAACTTAAATCGTAAGTTCATTTTAGAATATTTATTAGAGCCATTGTAGTTAATTTTTACTTTGATTTAAACGCACTACAAATTTTCTTCTATAAAGATACACAGATTATGTATTGGGTTGTTCTGAAAGTATAATTTCGTTTTTCCTACTTGGAAAAAATCAGCTTTTTTGCTAATTGTTGTTGCACCAGCGTGCTTCCTCGTACCAAGCCCTGAGTTAGGCTCTACCAGTTAGATAGAAGCAGCCGTGTGGAGTCTTCGTGATTTTGAAGCAGGGACCAAGCAGAAGACCTCCAATACTTGACCTGCCACCCCCAAAAGTATCATTTCACTTGGAGAACATTCCGACCACTCCCAGTTTTAACGTGCATCAGCTGCCTTTAACGAACACGACGGATCTTCCGTTAAGCCGGGATTTGAATTCACTACCTTCTGATAATGAGCACGATGCCCTAGTCAACCACGCCACCACAGCCCCAGCTTCTTGCTAGTAAAAACCCCACTTTATGAGTGTGGAATGATGCTACTACCAGAAAGATCGCAAAAGCTATTGGGCAATATGCAATGTAATACAATATTTATTCGCTACACGTTTTTCATTTTCGTGAAAAATGAAATTACTTTCAGAACAACTTAGTAATTTCGCTCAATTCAGACCGTAGGGCTGTGGTTTCTTTTTCCTTTTAATCTTAAAATGGTTATAACTGTGCATAATGTGACTGGGATAGAAAAAGAGAGAGTAGAGATAGATTTTGCAAAAGCATTGTTTTTTGATCACTGCAGCGAATGTTTCATCAATACGCTTCTGAGTGGAAATACATTAAAAACGACTGAAAGGAGGTTTCATTTTTATATTTAATAATTTTATAACTAAAGAAAATCTTTTAATTATTACATTATAAATTTATTTTTAATTGAGTTATGCAAATTAGACTCATTTCATGGTACAAAGCCCCATTTTGAATAAAGTTAATTAAATAATAAAAAAAAATATAGTCAGATACTAAGTATCGTTATTTTTCAAAATCACAACTATCCCGCGAAATCTAAGGGTATGCTTTTTACTAGAAGCCATAGTCCACGAAAAAGTGAAATGAAATGCTTTTCGTAATTTAACATCTTTTAAAGAAATTTTAATATCTTTTTCAAAATAGCTGTTTCGTAAATTTACATAAAAATTAAGAAATTATGAGGTGGTCTGTGACTCCTTCTGCATTTAAAGAAAAACTAGTTCAGCAATTTATGGGCACGGGGTACCGAGGAAGTTTTTATGAACATATTTTTCTGCTATAATCCAATACAGTAATTAAATTACCATAATTTCGTACACATGAATAGTCAGCGGATATATCTGTAAAGAAGTGTACATTTTATCATGTAGCCTTTGTCTCGCATTGCTTGCGATTGTGGTAACTCTAGAGCAGCAGACGGATAAACATCGATGAAGGAAAGAAAAATCAGCCCAGATCCCTGAGAAGGTTGTTTTGGTTAATTAAATGAGTGGCGCGTGGGTGTGGTTCCATTTAACTCATCGCAGATCGATGGCGTTTAATAATTTAGGCGACGGAAACCTTGCAAGAATCGGATGAAATGCAGAAGAATAAATTCACGCTCTCTCCTATTGGATAATAACGGCTCAGAATTAATGTTTTCACGATTTCATCAATTATGTGCAATACTGTGAGATAAGCATTTTTCTTGCTTGCTTTAATATTTCTATATTTTATTTTTAATAGTTAAGCAGCCTTTCTTCAAATTTCTTATTAATATATTTATCTGAAATGAATATTCCAACTGAGTATTTGATTCACTGCATTCAATGTAATCGATATACAAAAACATGCAAAAATAAAATCTCGGTTTGTTGAGAGAGATATGTTAAATAAGTTCGAAAACTGTGTGAATCTCTTCCAGATAAAAAAAAAAACTTGGCAGCGATGAAATAAAGAAACAAAATAATTAAGTCAAGGTTAAAGAAAAGAAAAAAAAAAGGCGAAATTGAGAATGAATTGTTCTTAAAGACTTTTCCCAGTACTTTCTGGAAACAAATGCAAGACCATTGGATTATTAGAGAGCCATTAATTTGGGATTTCATCCCTGAAAAAGGCTCTGTGCCAAATTTTTTTGAATAATCACAATTATGTTCAAGTTTATATAGTGAAGCACTCGTGAAATGGTAGCTAAATAATTAGGTCACGAAAGCTTACAAGATTTGCGGGTCATAACTTCCAGTGGAAAATGTGTATTAGTTTTTAGGGCAAAATTTCTATTCAGAAAAACAATGATATTTATTATTTACTTAGCTTTGTTGAAAACGTTCTTTTGTACCACGGAATGAGGTTTCACGTATAGATTAGCTAAACACAAATCCAATGAGATTTGCTATAAGCTAATTTCATTGAACTTGAAAATTCCTGGAATTCAATATTAAGCTCTTAAATATTGAATTCCAGGCTTCTTTTATCCACGTTCATCTTTTATCATCGCTTTTATCATCGAATGCATTTCTGAAGGCCGGTGTATTGGAAAAAGAGAAAACAAGTTAGCTGAAAGGGCAAAAACAATACTTACAAACAAAAAATCGTATAAAAATAGTTAACGCGTTTATTTATTTATTGTGCTATGCTGTGATTAGAGGAATTTGCTTCTTAAACATATTGTTTTTCTTTGCTTCCTGTGGCTAGGCATTGATAACAATTTAAAAATTATCGGGAAAAAAAACCATTCGCATATTCTGTAATTAAAGTTAGTTAAATATGGAAAAGATGTCCAATGCAGTATAAGCGAATATATAAGAATTTCAATGCATGTTTGTTTATGTCATATGGTATTGTCTTAAAACAATTACAAACGCTGTAATCAGAATTCTGATATAAAAATAATTTGTTTTAAATAAGCTAATCTAACATCCTAATTGTGTATTTTATTTCATTCCGCATCACTATTCATCATTCAACCTCGGACAAATGTTCGATGAACAAACAAAATAATGATTTTAATTACATAGATATAGTAGTACTCGAATTAACCACGCGCGCGAATCAATTGAGACCGGGCATCATTCGGATAATTGAACTTTTCTAAAAAAAAAAGGTCTATTTTAATAAATTATTGTACGTTGCAAATGGAAGAAAAAACTAAATATTTTTAAATAAAAAAAAAACTTTTAAGCACAATTAAATGAAAATTCAACACTTTTGCATGTTAAATTACTAACAATTCTGTACATTGATACAGTATGTAAGTACAGTGCTGTAAACGAAAGTTATTGTTTGCTGAACATCTCAGTCAGAGTAAGCTGTTTCACTGCCTTCATCTATTTTCGGGCAACCAAGTCATGTAGCCGCTTGACAGTGAGAATTTGCAGGTGGTTATCTTCGGGCTGATGTTTAATCCACTTCAAAGCAGTTTCAAAGACAACAAATGCTTCACTAGCTGATGGTCTCGTGTCTGTTTCACCATGGATATTAAGGTCACCTTCTTAATCAACACTTTAAATAAATTTATCATCATTTGAAATCTATGGTCTGATTCATAATCCATTCTCCTGTATCTTCAGCAATATCCTCAGAACATCCAATAATTTTCAAAGGAATGTTTTTAAATTCCTCAAGTGATACCTCTCTTTCATTCTCCCTTCTCTTATCTTTCCTTTTCTTGACCCTTTTCCTTTTACTTATTTTCCTTCTTTTCTTCATTCTAATTTATCTTTCTGAAATTCTAAACTGATTCTGATGATTGAAGTTCCACTGTATCTATAGTTACATTCCTTTTTTTGTTATATTATTGAAAATTTTAGGGAAAAAGTAAATAAACAAAACAATAAAAATGGAAATAAAAATAATGAAAATTCATTTTTATAAAATAACATTAATATATTTAATAAATTTTATAACACAAGCTAAGTACTTTTCACAACAATAAATCATGACTCATTTATAATCTAGCTTTCAAAAGTAATAGTGAATTGCTAAGTATTTTTAAATAAGTCTGAGAAAATGGTTCTTAGCGGTAATATATTATTATATTTTAACAGTATGAATCTTCTATTTCCCTAACTTTTAATCAGAGATGTATAGTGTCATTAATCTGTAATTATCTCTACTAAAAATTTTGATTACAGTAATTTTTATTTTGATGCTATATTGTAAATATTTAATTTCTGTACAACATCAGGCACATTACGTTTACTTTTGAATATTGGGGGTGTTTTCCGAAGAAAATATATCAGATAAATCTTAACATATTTTCCTGGTATTCAATTCAAGCAACCCTAAATTAATATTTTAGAAGACTGAAAATGTAACTGCCCTAATTTTTTATTCAAATTTCTCAAGTGAGTTTGCTTTTTCGCTTTTTTTTTAAACCTGAAATGCATATATAAGTTAATAATTAGACCTCCTTCAAGTCATGTTCTCTTACATTTATATTCATTGATTACTTATCTTATCTAATCCAATTTTCCAGGTTTTCTCCCTTGTAATACGTCAAGATAGGCCATTATCAGAAAAAAGTTCTCCTGGAAGACAATATGTAGCAATTTTTCGAAAACTTAACATTTAGGCTGTTCATTACCCCGTGTCAAACATTGTGAATGCAATTATATTTACTAACAAATAAAAAGCTATCATTGAAGAAATGTGTTGATATAGCTCAATTTATCAAACAAATATACTATTTAGATTGGTGTCTCATCGCGTATACATTCTATTTTTAATATAAAAAAGTTATATTTAAGAAACTATTTTAAATCATTAATCACAATGAATCCTTCAATAATTTTCCACTTATTTATGTATTTTGTGACAAAATAAATTACTCCAAAAATCAAAGTTGATTCGTGATCAAAGTATAATCATTTCACAGTGAACAACTTATTTTTATCGTATAATTATTTAAAGTTATTATATTTTCAAGGTAATTATAATTATGACATTTTCTATTGTTTATTGTGAATGAAATTTTTGAAAAATAAATGAAGTAAATCAGCTGCATAAAAATCACAATTTCCATATGAACTACAGTGAACTTCATTTTTCTTGCGAGTGTTAAAATTTTTAGCAATACAGTTAAAAAAAAATATATCAAAATTAAGAGTTTCTGAATTAAAATCTTAAAGTTTTCTTTCCACGTTATTTTTATATATAAAGAATTAAGTTGAACAACATAATTCTATTACATACATACATACATACATACATACATACATACATATATATATATATATATATATATATATATATATATATATATATATATATATAATATATATATATATATATGTATATATATTTCTTGAAAAAATTATTAGCTGTTTTTTTTTTACTGTTTAATCAAACCGCTGCAATTTATTTATTTTTCTGACACACAAGTAAATGTAAATACCATTATTATTTTTTAAAGTAATCCTTACTTTGTAGTAAGTCGACCCTTATATCAGCTATGGTAATTTGTAATAGTTTACAATCTCAGTTAAATGGCATCAAATATGTCAGAAATAACACACATGCGCAGTGTGTATGTATACATAAAATTTCTATAGCACTCCTCTTTTTGCAATGAACGAACATAACCAACGATTTTGAAAAATAAATTCATAAGATTATCCTGTCATTAGTAGAACATCCATAGATCAGACAATTTCCTGTTGCGTTTCTAGAGTTGACCATGATTATTTTTTTTTCTTTTCTTAATAGTAGCGACCGGAAAGGCCGGAGGATAAATGAGTTCCAACACTTATTCGTGACGCTTCACTTCCCACGAATACTTGAAAACGAGATCTAAAGTAATTGGAGAGAATGTTAAGAAAATTCCTTAGAAAGATTTGTTGGAGGAAATAGAGAAGCATTTCATACAACATAATACAAAAAGTAATAACAAAAAAGAAAAATGTTTTTATAGACTAATAAAAGTGCAGTACCTTATATAGAGCACTTTTCACATAATTTTAATGTTTTATTTATTAAAGGATTTAAATCACCATTATTTATTTCTTATTAACATGTTTCACTTTTTAATTAAGCACGTTTAACTAATTCTTTAAAAACGTCTCACTGAAACATGTTTAAATTATGCAAGTATTTCATACCTTCCTATTCATTACTTTGTAAAGGTAAATAGGATAGGATTACTATGGCTGGAATGAAGCAGTACTAACTTATATAAATTTTATGTGTACAATTCTTGAAGCGAGCAAAAATTTGCAAAGAAGTGCATTGCAGCATAAGCAATTTTGCATTGAGTTCATATTAGTAAAGTTATAGCCAAGTTAATTATAAATGCTGTAATCAAAATTTTGAGATGAAACACTGCCTAAGTTTTAAATTTACTTAAAACAAATACCAATGTTTTTTCAACTAGTTAAAATCCTGAATGCGGCACAAATAACTTTGCATAAGAAACTAATGATTACTGCTTGAATCAATTTCAAGTGATGTAGTAAATAATTTTGTGATGAAACACAGGCTATTTACAATAAACATCAATTCTGATATTCAACTCCTGACAAAATATTATATATATATATATATATATATATATATATATATATATATATATATATATATATATATGTAGCAAAGGGTTCGTCACCAAATAGCCCGTTGTTGGAAAAAAAATATATTTATATACTATATTCTCCAGGGGGTTAATATATTATATAAGGCAATGAATACAATATCAAAAAATATCATAGCAAAAAACATATTGCAGGAAATCTAACCAGCGCAAAAGCGACTAAAAAGAGATTTGCCAGTATAAATTAGATAAAACATGAAGAACAATAAAACTAGTAAGACAAAATTTGAAAATATAGAATACAAAGAAAAGGAGGAATGCACAGGGGTGAACCCTATGCATTCCTCCTTTTTCAGAAGGGAGATGGTTAGCTACGCAAAATAAACACTCTTTTCTGACATGCACGAATAACAAAAAATGTCAGAAAAGAGTGTTTATTCCTCTCCTGATGAAGATGTGGACTTTATGCTTTCCTCTTATTATTTGTATTGTATATTTTCAGTGATTTTAAAATTTTATCGTACTAGTTTTATTGTTCTTCATGTTATATATATATAACATGTATTCATATAATATATATATATATATATATATATATATATATATATATATATATATATATATATATATATATATATATAAACATATATATTATATAAAACTTTATATACATATATATAGAAGAGAGAGAGAAATTTAATTTAAAATAAAACTATCAAATAATAATAAATTAAAATTATTTTAAAGGGGAATGAATGTATATAAAATGTATGAATTTATTAATTACTAATGAAACTATTAATTAAAGGAGAATACATACTTGATATTGTAAAAGAAAAATTTAATTTTAGGCATAAAAATATGAAAACAAATTTGACAGCAGCAATAAAATATGTATGAAGTTTGATATTTAGTAAAAACAATGCGTTATAATAAAAGTATACAAGTAAATCAAATGTAACTATAAATATTGTTTTATTAATATTGGAATGATATTATGTAAAATTAGTTTTGCAATATATGCGCACATCGGTATTAAAGTTATCAATTTGTCACTATCAAATATAAATAAATAAAATTCACAGTATTAAAGCATTCAGCAATATTAGAAATAATGAAAATGACATTTTCTACTAATCATTTACGCATTTTTGTGGGATATTAGAATGCATATTATTGAAAATATTATTTCTAAAGTTTTAATCGGCTGATGACGCGGGGAGTTATTTTTAAATAAGATTGTGTGATGTTTCTTTTTCTAAATATCATATCGTTTTTTCCCTATCCAATTGTGTTCCAATATATCTGTATATTTCAAAAAAAAAAAAAATTCTGGATGATACCTATTCCATACAAGTGAAATGTACATAAAATCCATATTCTGTTTGTCATAGGTTGAATTCCGAATGGAATAGAATGACACATAGGTCAGTATATTGGTCTCCGGTCAGCTAAAAACAGATTATATTTTATTTCACAAATTTGATTTCAGCTTTTATAATTCATACAGTAATTAATACAGATTTGAGTTCATTGTAAAGTTACTTTCGATGCAATTGGAACTTTGCAGTTGAATATGTTCTTTCCAATCTTAAAAATTGTCTTAAATTGAAAAAGAATCTCTTTTCTTCCACAAAGTTTTTTTCTCTACTTCCACAAAGTGATTTTTTTAAGATAACCATATTCACTATTTTTTCGATTTTTGAAATAGTTTTCCCCTACTGCGGCAAGCTTATTTGCCGTTTAACCAATACATCGCCAATCGGATGTGTACTGGAATACGGATGAAAAGAATACCAATTTTAATAATGTTTAAAAAAATGTGTTATTCTTTATCTCAGAAGCTCATGAGAGAAAGTCGAGGACCAGTGTAACGAGAAACTATAAGAGACGGGTTCATTGCTTCAAAATTTTCATGTCTATATGAAAAGCATGCTTTCTCATATGCTTCAGTCCGCTTGTAGCTACAACGGCGTTTTTTGGATAATAGTTTATTTTATCAAATGAAATGTAATTTTTAGGCATCTTAGTGCCAAACCAAGTAATGTCAGATTCGTTTAACATACACGTTAAATAGAAGAAAAAAGAATGTGATAGAGCGAATAAGTCACGAAAATAATCTTCCGAATCGCCACCCAGCCCTAGTTCAAAGAATCATTATCCCCGTCGCTTTTTTTTGCTCATCAAGAATACTTTTTTTATGATAGCGCATATCATTCATATAACAACTTCCCCTAGAATTCCATAAATATACAATTAAAACTTGAAACAATATCTCAGCACTGTCTTTCTCACTGATATAAATGTTTTGATTTGTTCGTCGCTCAACAATATTTTTTGCACGAAACCAAGCCCAACAGTTTAAAGTGGATTTCGAACCAATACAACCATCCATACAGTGGGATTCGAAACCATGAACTGAACAACCGAAACTCCATGCCAACGTTCAGCAAAAATAAACGCGTTTAACTTAACTGAAGTATTTAAGATTTAAATATAATGTACTGTACCAATTATTTTGTTTTTTCGCAACACACATATCACAAAATATAAATAAAAATTAAAAATAGAATTTAACTCATCACTGGATTCATACACTCATCAATCACAGTCGATTCCCACATTATTTCTGGCAGTCGTTTCGCCATCTATTGGCAATACCTAAAACTATCATCATAAAATGAAAAGGTGTTGTTTATGTAGCAAAGAGTCTAAGTGATACGTATTCATTGTGTTATGATGGAAAAATTTTTTAAAAAATTGCAGAATTAAAAATAACTAGAAATAATTATTTCCTATAATATAAAGCGAGAAATAATCATTGAAGGGAGTCCATAGCTACACTAAATTGATTTCTTTAAGTAATCAAAAATCGTTAACTTAGACATCGCATATACACTACTGGCCATTAAAATTGCTACACCAAGAAGGAATGCAAAAAACAGAACGGTATTTATGGGACACATACATTATAGTGGAAAGAACAAGTGATTAGATTTACAGGAAATTAGGTTGTATAGATCTTGAGAAATCAGTACCCAGAGCAGCCACCTCTGGCTGCAATAACAGTATTTATCCACCTAGGCATGCAGTCAAACAGAGATTGTATAGCATGTACGGGAATCTCAGTCCATGCAGCTTCAACACTATGCCACAGTTCATCGACAGTAGTGGATGGTGAGTGATGGCGTGCCAATCGCTCGGCAACCATTGACCACACGTTCTCAATTGGTGACAGATCAAGAGAACGTGCTGGCCAGGGTAACAGTCGAACCTGTTCTGTATCAAGGAAGTTCAGATCAGTACGGGCAACATGCGGTCGTGCATTATCCTGTTGTAACAAAGCATTAGGGAGGCCTCGAAGATAGGGCAGAGCCACGGGCCTTAACACATCGGAAATGTAACGGTTGCTGTTCAAAGTGCCGGTAATGCGAACAAGACGTGTATCCAATGGCACCCCATACCATCACTCCAGCAGATGGGCCAATATGGCGATGTCCAGTGCAAGCTGGCAATGCGCGTTCTCCACGATGCCTCCAAACACGGATGCGGCCATCATGGTCCTGTATACAGAACCGAGATTCATCTGTAAAGATGACGTGATGCCATTCCCGCGTCCAGGTTTGTCGCTGATCACACCATTGAAGGCTCTCCTGTCTATGACGCAGCGTCAATGGTAGCCGAAGCCATGGTCACCGTGCAGACAATCCATGCTGCTGCAAACGTCGTCGAACTGTTCGAGCAGAAACTTGTTGCCTTGCAAATGACTCCATTTCTCGACTCAGGGTTCGTGACGTGGCTGCACGATCCCTTGTGACCATGCGGATAAGATGTCTGTCTTCTCTGCTGTGATGGGGGGTCGCTGAGATCCTGCATGACTTTTCGTATGATTATCCTGAACCCATTGATTCCATATTCTGCTAACAGACATGGGGTCTCGACCGACGCGAGCAGCAATATTGCGGTACGATAAACCGCAATCCCGGTAGGCTATAACCCTTCCTCGATCAAAGACAGACACGTGATGATAGGCATTTCTTCTTCTTATACGAGGCATTACAACAACTTTCTTTGCCGAAAACAACGTTGAAACGGAAATTGAGCATGAGAAAACTGCTGTCAAATCTCTGGTTTTATACACATTGTAGATGTCGCTACTGTCGCCTGCTTTGTATGAAAGCTCTGAAAATCTAATCATTTGCATATCACAGCAAGTTCTACCTGTCATGCAAATTTCACGTGTGTGGTGTGCCGCTTTCCTGGTGTAGCAATTTTAATGGTCAGTAGTATATTTTTAGTCACATTACTCTTTTCAACTAATTTACCATGAACTTAAAATATGAATAAAAGCAACTTAATCAGAATACTTGAAAACCTGGGACAGTAAAAATAAATACAATTATTAATTATATTAAGTTTTAATTAAATTTTCTCACTTTTCTAATTAATAAAAATAGTTTTCCTCCTCTTGTTTATTTCTGAATATTTTTAAAACTACTTGTACAATTACATTAGACTACTCTAGATTTATCTAGTGAGTCAATTATTCAGAACTTTTACGCTGAGCAATAACTTATACAGAAGCTTTATTTGGACAAGTATATTACTTTTAATACTGCATAGAGGATACCCTAACGGCCAACGCCTCCTATAACAGGGTTCCTACAGATTTCCAGGAAACAAATCAAAAATTTCCTGGAGACATCGACATTCGTGTTAAATATTCTTTATTTTTACTTTAACGATTGTTCTTAAACAAATATGCATATAATTATTATATGCAACCTTTTTCAATCATATTTGCAAATAATTGAAATAAATAATTTTTATTCAATTATAATTAATAAAAATTAAGGAGAATATTTTTTTATTTAAGTTAGAATTATGTTTAATGGTTCCTGGGACCTGAGCAGCTACCAGGCGCGTCGGCAGGTGGTGGATCGCCGAACGTCCTGTAGAAATGACAGGATAGCCTTGAATATAGAATCAGAGGCCGCGAACCAGCTCCCGTAAGCCCTGGTGTTATGCGACCCGTGTCAGGGCTATTTGGCACCGCGGTAATGGTGTCTTAACGAAGCCTCTAGTTGCCTGGCGAACTTCTAGAGCTTTTCTGCATTGCGCAGTAACTCAAGGAATGCTGGGTGGACTGTTATATTAACTGAGCTTATTAACTGTTATCTTGTGGCTGAAAAGATACAAGAAATAACAAACCTTTCTGCATTTGCAGGTGAAGCCTCTGAAGTAGACCTTGCTGAAAAAGACAAGGGAATTCAGAGGCAATCTAGTGAAGGGGCAGCAATGAATCCTTCACAGGAGGTAGAAGTGACCTCCAAACCATATTCTTCTGGTGAAAGTCAGGAAGCTATAGCTAGCATGACTGACTCTCTGACCAGAATCATCTGTGGATCATCAGCGAGGATTGCCTCTGAAATTCTAAGATGCTATAGACAGAAGATACGTTTAATCGTAGGCTTCATAACTGGGCACTACTATTTCAGAAAACACCTCCATAAAATGGGACTGTTTCAGCAAGACCCTATCTGCAGGAAATGACCAAGCATATCATTTACGAATGCGAGGCCCTTGTCCTCCCTAGATTAACTTCTTAGGCATCATCCATACTAGAGAGCTACACCTAGACTCCATTAAAGGAATAGGACTTAATTAATAAAGTGGGTGACCCGAGCAACTGGAACTACGAAATATTAGGTTTGGAGTTAACAGTACAAAATGCTGATAAAAGCAGAAATGCCCAATGACATACAGACCCAACTTAAAGAAGAATGATGTTTAATGGTTACTTCAAAAGCCTTCAATTAATTTATAGCTACAATAGAAAATTTTTCATTTAAATGATCACAATACATTCTTTACATTACTGAATTATATATTGTACAAAATAATGGGTAGTTTGAGTTCTTAAACATCATTAGTTTCATATCTATTAATTTATTGAATATTTCATGATATATGCAATAACCACTTTTCATATAAATATAATTAAAAACAAATAATAGATAGAGTTTTTTGGATGACTTTTTTTTTATCTATTTAATAAAAGCAATTTAAATTTTTCTTCTCTTAACTTTTAAAACTATATAATTTCATCACTATATTCCAGATTTTTCTAATCATTCAATTAGTTTTCACACTTCTTTGTTATTTATATATCCAAAATATTGCTGTTAGAAAATACTAAACTTTCCACCCCTAAAGGTTTCATTTTTCAATATATTATCGAGTAACAATTGTTACTTCATTGAAGCACCATGGCAACCGATTTTGCAATTAATGTTAATTTATCAGTTCTTTCAGCATATTATAATGTATATCTTTCATGTTCATTTATGCCACTTATAAACACTTCTTTTTAATTTTCAGTTCAATAATTTTTTCAAGTAGTCTTTTCCCTCTTTTATTATCTGTTTTTTTTTCTAATTTAATTCATTTAAATATAATTTATACTTTTGCATGAAACCAACAGCAAAACTAAGTATAGGTCTTTGCTAATTATATTGTTGACATGGCTCACGTTTCAGATGCGATCATTAATGATACGCTTAGCCATAATTGATTATTTTAATTTTCAACCATCAAATTTTTTCCAGGGAAAACCCACAATTAAAAAATGCTTGACATTGAGAGAATAGGAAAAGTTTATCAAATACTTTCCATAAGCGACAATAATTTTGGCTACTCGAGAGTAAGTTAAAATTAAAAAGTATCCATTTTATCTTTAATGGTATCACACATTTCTCATCAATAAAATCTTGATTACAGTCGGATGTAATGATTTAAATTCTTCTACAAAATTCTTTTAAAATGGAATCATATCGAGACACATTAGACAAGAACCAAAGAAGTTTCTGCATTTTATTTAAAGTACATAATTCATTACATATCAGAGACAGAAGATCTAAACATGAAATGTTTCAAACCACAGAATATTGCGAAGACATTTTACTATTAACTTTGTCATCGATAATAAAAATGGTTTCCAATTTTAAAAAAAATGAATTATCTTTTTTTTTCTGTTAGATTTGGTTATATACAGTTCTCTGATGATATTTTGGTAACAAATGTAACATCTACTTGACTAGCATCTTTTTAATTGTCTTTATCTGTTACGATAATATTGACAAGTTTAAATATGAAGATTCTTTACTTCAACAGTTCACGAAAATCTTCTGTGATAAATGGCAACATTAGTTTATCAGCTTGTTAGTGTCAGAAAAGGTTCCACTTCTCAAACAATAAATACCACAAAAAAATCTTTTGTACACTTCTGCACATATCATAAGTTTTAGTTATAAAAAATTAAAAAAAAATTTGTTTTGAGCAAATGACATGTATTTCAAGATAATACCGATTTAACAGTAGCAGTAACATTCCAAGCAATCTGCTGAAAATACATTTTCTAACCATCGATATTTGCAAAACATTAAAAGAAATTTCAAGGTTGATTCAATGTTAACAGTCATTCCTATGAGCTGTGAATCCATTAAATGGTCTGTAAACAACAATTATTACCTCAATTTCTGGAAATGATCAACATCTATGGCTGTAAGCATTGTGTAGGTTGCAGCGTTCAACATGTACATTATTGGAATGCTATTTATTTTTTAAAGATCAGTCATTTCAGTAAAAACTGACCAGTTTACATTCGGACCATCCACTGACAATTAATGTAACCCATTTGTTCTTAATTCTAAGCACATATCATTTCCATTTTCAAACAAAATGTTTCCAGCTGATTGATCTCAAAAATCTGATGAATAATACCAATTTAAGTGCATCTCATTATTGCAAAATTGTCTTATCTCATCAATGATCATTTAAACTTTCATCAGAGAAGCACATAATTGCAAGCATTCTTAACTTTTTAATTTCAATAATGTGGAGAAATAAGGTGTCATTCAAAAAACTTAATTAAGCAAAATTTTTTTTACCAAAACTTAATTGCTGCCTAGAAGCACTGCTTGAAAAAGGGAATTTATATTGCTAGAACAGTTGTTGAATCCACTGTTTAAAATTTTAAGGACCCATAGAATTTCAATCTATAAAATTTCTTTGAAAAAACAGATGAATCTAAAATTACAATACATGCTTTGGGTTCATATTCTTTAACTGGAACAGTAATAGTAAAAAAATTCTTTTAAATGAGTAATTTTTGGCAGCTACAACCTGCTCTAATAAATAGATGTGATTTTTTCCTTTCATATGGAATTTGACAGCCTATTTGCACATATTTGAAATATAGAAGTCTTTCTTGCAAACTAGACAATGGGCATGTTTTTTCAAATTAACACAATAGTCATTATTTATATAGCTTTTCCTGACTCAACTAGTTTTTTTTTAAAAAAGCCACTTTCTGTCATTCATATCAAATAATGTATTTCAGGCTTTACTTCACTGATAAACAATCAAATTTATCCTGATTCACTGGAATTATAAGCAATTTTCACCAAGGAAGGTATGGAAAGAATATTTTAAATCTAAAATTTTTTTATTTAAATATTAATATGCTGTAAATTTTATAAAATATAAAGAAAACAGAAAAAGAAGCACACAGAACTGAATAAACTAGATTTGTAATCAACAGTTATGAATAGATTAACAATCTAATGTCAATCACGCTGCCATCTATTAGTTACATTAAAAGATAATACTCAATTTTGTTTTTGGGCAATTTAACTGAACATTTTAAAATAAAAAACTGAAACAAATAATATTTTCTAACAAAAAATGAGAGTAACTAAGAGTAATTTGCAATTTTCATTTTAATATCCACCACAAAAATTGCCTTCTGGGAAGACTTTTACAGACAATGGGACAAATTCGCATGTCATGATGGACAAAACTCAGAAAATTCCCAAGCACCCACTCTGACAGTTGTGCATGCAGAAGGCAAAAGTACAATGTTCACTTCTCATTGTTCAACAGTGGCTGGAATCAAATCCTGGATATTATGCCAGGAAGGGATTCACGATGTAAAGCAATTGGACCCCCCACAGCCTAGTGTTGGGAGTTCAAATGCTTTATTTTAAATTAATGTTAACTGCTATTTTATTAATTTAGTTATTAAAAACAATTTATAGTTTAAATAAATTTCTTCACACCTGCCAACATTTAAATTTGAAACATTACAATTTTTCAAATCTTTTGTATTATTGTATTGAATATTTACAATAAAAATTGATTAGAAATAAAAAAAAAATTGTACATTTAGTTACAAATGAATATAAACTAAAATAAACAAAAAGTCAAGAAATCACAATTCAAAACAAGAGTCTTTGCATTTCAGCCAATAAATTTACTTTTAAAATGAGAAAGTATGTTAATGTAGCTTGACACACATCACAACTAATTTAAATTTATTTATTTTTTTGAAAAATAGCAAAAATTTTTTATACAAATTGAAGTACACTTTTAAAAAAATCAATTTTTTACATAATTATGTGATTGATTCAATTACTGTATACACACGTGTGTCAACAAATAAAATTTAACGGATGCTAAATAATGAAACCTTACACTTAATTACAGAACAAAGTAAATATTCACATTATTTTTAAATGAAACTTCCATTTATTGTTCAAATAAAGCTAATCAACTGCTTAAAAATTATACCCTTTCTGGCAATTAAAATTCATAGAAGATAAAATATGTTAACATCTTGGATTTCCCAATTTTTATTCAAGTTTCTTTTGTGCTAGCAACATTTAATGATAGAAGAAAAACAACACACAACAACACGTAAGTGAATAAAATATGTCTGTGATAGAATCTAAAGAAATTCTGCTGTACCTGCAAGAAAACTTTCACAAAACATTTTGTCAAAAAATAAGACTAGAATCCTCATCAAACAGGATTTAAAATGGAAAACTTACCAAAAAATGAGTAGATGGATTAATTGAGAAAAATAAAGTTGCAATCCTACAAAATTGCTAAGAACTAGTGAAAAGACATGATGCTAATGAGATCATATTTTTGGAAGGGAAATTAATTTCTCAACAAGCATCTCATAATTGGCATAATTACAGGATTCATGCAAAATCAATGAAGCATACAAAAATAATTTGCTCAGATGTTCCAGAAAATATTTTCAGTAATAGTTTGGGTTTATAATCAAGAGGAAAACTGATTTTAATTGACAAAAACTATTGTTTAAAGTATTGAAATTTTATCATTAAAGCAAAATATAATATATATATATATATATATATATATATATATATATATATATATATCTAAAAAGGGCCCATTCATATTTCAACAAGATTCAGCACACCCTAACAGCCAAGATTATTCAACAATGCTACAAGTAGAATTGTCTATCCTTTACTTTCATAGATGAATTACCCACATCCAGTTCTTATCTCAACCATGGACTATTACAAATGGGGATATATGGAGAATAAATTGACAAAGTTAAAACTAATACCCATAATTAAATTTAAAAAATAGCTAAGATAAGGAATGGAATTAATTCTTTAGAGTGCATATAACTGCAGAAGACTATCGAAGACGATTGTTGTCTGGGGTTGAAATTAAAGTTGTAAGAATAAATGGTTATTAAACAATTTTACTTCCATTTAACAATTATTTTGATTAGAAAAAATTTATTATAGTAATAAATTTTTAAACTGTTTCTTGTGGGCACCTTGTAATTCTTTTTATGAATGTTCAACTTGAAAAATAAAGTCAGTCTTCTATGTAATTATTTTTAAGTAATATTTCCGATAAAATGAAATGAGGAAATGCTGAATGACTTTTTTTCAGCCCTGAAAGCCATTTACACATTTTAGCTTCAAGCAAGCCTTTACTAACCGTAATTGATTGTTTAATAATCAGAGGTAATCAAACTAAATTAAAAGTAGATGAAAGTAGACTTTAAAATCTTAAATATAGTTTCATTTAAGTCAAAATCATGATTTAATTTCATTAGACTATACAAACTATTCAACTTTTACACATCTTATCTCTGTAACCAATTACGAACAAGAAACTGGAAAGGAAAGTCAGAATAATTTGACAATACCGTCAATTTTATAAGGCCAAATCAAATTAATTGAGAAATTAGGCATATTTTGTTTCATGGACTATCTTGCTCACTTACAAAATATAATAGCTTTGCTTATATTAACTGCACATTAGAAACTAATAATGTTTTTGGTTTTTCATAGAAACACACACACATACAGGCACACCTTATTGGTAATCAATCCCGAACAAGAAACTGGAGAAAAAATTTGTATTGATTTGACAATTCACAGGAAGGCCAAACTAGATTAGTGGTCAATTACACTTTGTTTCTCGAGAAGCCTTGCTCATATGCAGTGGACACCAAAAATTAAAATAAATCCACAAAATCGGTAATTTACCAAAATAAAGTACAAAAGGGAAATTAAAAAATTGTAGGCTTTATTCACTCAATTTTACTGAAATTAATTCAGAACTCTAGAAGTTTCCAAAAATGATTATTTTTTCCAAGATTTATTCAAATTTTATCTGAATTTAAAAAATTATTTAAATGATTTCAAATTTTAAGAGTAAATATACAAGTTATATTTTGATGTCTTTTGAACAAGAAGTTGACAATTCATATGACAAATAATGAATTCATAATAAGATCTCATTTTCGGTTTGTTTTCATCTATCTTCATCAACCAACTAAACATTTGAAATAATCAAGTTTTATGTAAAAAAATAAAAGAGATATACTAATATGCACGCATAGCACAACATGAATTTTTAACTTAAGATGACAACTATTGTCCTTATAAGATAACATTTATTATTCCTATATAGCTCTGGTTTTTGATAAATATATATAATTCTAATGTAAATCTCAATAATGCTGCAAATATTTTGATTATATATTTTAGATATAAAAGCCTATTATTCTTTTATGTGAAGTTATGAACATTATTACTCAATCTTATGGGTAAATTATAAATCTTCCTAAGAATATTTTATACACTAATTAAATAATCCTATTTAGAATTTTAAACATAACTTTAGTTTGAATAATATACTAAAATAATCTTGAAGTAAAATATTGCTTCTTGCAAAAAATAATATGGAAAGTGATTCATAACATTATATTGTACACACACAAAACTTCATCCAGAAAATTTTGTTAAAAACTAAGATCAATTCTAAAATGGAGCTCTTCAAAAATTAATAGAATAACAATTTCCCAAAATACAAATATTGTAATTAGTGAACAGTCACTAGTTCAACTTTTTTTTTATTAAGAGCCAAATTGTAACTCTCTACAAAAGAAACTTTAACTACATAGTGTTTTAAAAAATTATACATAAATGCATTCAAGATGTAAAAGTGTTTGAAAAAAAGTTTTTTATGCACTAAAATAAAACCACAAGTTTTCTTAAATGTGAAACTTTAATTGACAATTACGATAATGAAATTTATAAGAATCATTTTGCAAACATTTTACTGTAAATTACATATTTTTAAATGAAAATTCAATAATTCAGAATAGAAAAGACAAAAACTATATCAGATTTATTTATAAGTTGCAAATATCCGTATAAATTAAAGTAATGCTAAAACAGCAACCGTAAGGAAAATCACAAGGAATGAAGAGATAATCGAAAAGTGTCATGTGCCACATAGAAACTTCCAGTATCTGGCTGAGGCTTTAATACAAAGACCTGATTAAAACTATGTGGAGGATCATCATCAGTCTGTAAAAAAACAATAAATATGGTTAACTAAGAAAGTACAATAAATTTGAAATGTTTTACATAACATTTTAATACAATAGCTGTTTTTATTTCAAGAAAATTATGCAATGTTCAATTTGATGACTACCAATTTAAAAGAATCAAGAATTTCAAAATGTTATGCTCACATAAACTTAATCCAGTACTGTTATAGTCAGATTATACAGTATAAGTTTATCTCTTAGTCGATGTCATAACTTGCACATTTGGTACTCTTCAGTGCTCATAAGGTCAACATGATATATCACGAGATGAAAAATGATGCATTTTTAAAAGTGAATTTATTTCTATTTACATGTCTGTTTAAATTTCTAAATTTATAGTTCAAAACTAATTATTTTTCAAAAATAATTATAAAAGCAAAACTTTTTTTCATAGACAATTTTTGAAATGAGATTTTCTGCCTAGAAATGAAATCAAAATCATTGTACATTCTATAATTTTATATATTTCCAGTGTTATTTTTGAATGTTATCTAAAATCATTCAAGATTTTGGATAATTTTAGTTGAATATTTTTTAACAAGTAATCCAAAACATATAAATAAAAAAAATCTGTAATAAATAATTTTGATTTTGTAATAAATGTGACTTTATGCAGTAAGGTATATTACAGCTGCTTCAAATCCTGTAATCCCATTGTGGTAATATGGTATTAACAGGTGGTTCATGTAATGTTCGTTCAAAATCTAAGTCTTATTTTAGATTCCTGATAGGGTTACCCATTGCATGAAGTCTGCACTAGTAATCTTGATGTTGGGAGAAGCAAAGTTGCCATTAGCAACAGAGACTACAGAAAGAGAACAGAATGCACAATCTAAATAGCTTTGAAACCATGAAATGGATTAAGTCTATCATGACAACAAGAATATATTTAAAAGTTAGAGACTGGATCCCAGAGAACTCTTTAAACCAAAACTATACTCATACCAGGTATCCAACCACCAGCTAAAACAACTTAATAGACTCAATCCAGAGCTGAAGTCTTTAGAGTAGCATGTGTTCAACAGATATATATATATATATATGTATATATATATATATATATATATATATATATATATATATATATATATATATATATATATATGTATATATATATATATATATATATATATATATATATATATATATATATATATATATATATATATATATATATATTATCCTACGTCGAGACAGCAGTTTTATTGGCCATGAGTCCTCTGGCAGCCCAATAAAAATTAGCCTTATTGTGAAAGTTATCGGGTAAACAGTTCAAAAGAGTAAGCATAGGACAACTTGTCAAATGAATAAAGTCCATAAAAGCTCCTGAAGGACACAGGGTACAGTAGGGCATGTTGACCACGCCAATACGGCTTAAGTGTCCCTGGAGAAAGTCATGTTGTCAAAATTCTGAAATTGGCTGTAAAAATGGAGCGTGGAAGGCACATGGGGAGTGGAGAGTTCAACAGGGAATCCCAAGCCTTGTCTTTAGTAATTTCGCTATATGAAATATGAAGGTTTTTGAGGAGTTTGTTTTTGATTAAACTGCAGATTTGTTAGTATGATGGAATAAAATCAGGCTGTTGCAGTTTACATCCATTCTTTGCAAGGTCACCTGCTTTTTCATTCCCATAGATATTACAATGGCTAGGTATCCACTGAAGAACAATTTCCTACCCGACGAAAATGGCATGATTGAAGAGTGATTTTACTTCTTCCATGTGAAATGAATCGCTTATTGAATATGAAGTGATAACCATAATAGCAGACTGGGAGTCAATAAAAAAGACAACTTTCTTTAGTAGAGTGCTCAGTCCAAGAAGATTCACAGTGGCACACTTTATGGCCTCAATTTCAGCATCAAAGTTTGTGACCCCAGATCCCACAGGTAAAGATTCCTCAAAAAATCCCCTGCAGTACACACCAGCTCCAGTTGAGTTTCCTGTTGCCGAGCCATCTGTGTAAATGTAGATCCATTCATCACTTGGGTATTTTGTTCAACAGAAATATGTAAAGACACATACTATCAGATGTATTTTCAAGGATTGAGAAGTCACAGAAATAATCAAAATGACTAATTATGAAGCCTATACAGAGTTATGGACACGGAGATTAAAATTTTCCAGGACGCCAAACTTATTGCAAATGATTTTAAAATGATGGAAGTAATACCAGAAGATCAAAGTTTTCAAGCATGTAAATCCTCTCCTACTACTAATAATAATAATAAAAAAAAAACAATGAATCACCTAACATTGAAGAACTGGAATTAAATACAAGTTCTGATTACAATCCTGCAGTCTAGCTCTTCTACAACTGATAGTGGATTAGAGAAAGGTTCTGAGAGTGAATAAGAGGGAATTCAAGTGATTTCACTATCTATGGTAGCATAAACAGAGATGGACTTCTTTAGCTTTTTAGATGCTACATTGGCAAGCAATAAAGTAGCACAAACCTATCTTCATCATAGCTGATCAGCTTCAGCTATTTTTAACAAGATAACAACTAGAGGTGAGGTTGACACTGTATTAATTCAGGGGCCATAGATGCAAAACTGTAATGCAAAGAGATAAAGCTTTACCAGACATAAATACACAACTAAATCCAACTAACCAGTTGATAATGTATTAATCTAATTTGAGGATTAGAAATCCAGTTCAACTTATGAACAGTGAATAAATATTACAGAATAGAAAGCACTCAAAATGTTTAACTAGCTTCATTTAAAGATGTTCAGAGGTACTGTGTGCACAGAATACCATGCAATAAGAACTTATTAATTTCAATACTAGGGATCACTCAACAGCAAAAAATTTAGATTTAAAGAAACCATCTAATATGAAGTTACTTTATTGGAATTGAAATTTCTAATACTATAAACAAGACAGTACAACTAGATTGATTTAATTAATCGAGAAATAAGTGTCCCATACTTCATAGACAGGTCTGAGATTTAGTACACCTTCCAAAGATGCTAAAGTTTTAGGCAAAAGATGAGTTTATACTGCTGAGAAGATTAGAAAGGTAGCATTGTTTGTTTTAAGGCTCATTTAGTTGTACAAGAGAGTTTAGGTCTTAGAGTTAATTTTTCAATTATCAGATTATTTTCCACTATTTTTGTTTGTCTTTTTTGTTGGCTAAATGTATGTTTAGATGTAAACAATGCATGCATAGTTGGATGAGGTCTTGTATATGAAACAACCAGATATTGCACACATGAAGCATATAAACTGAAGAAGGTTATTTGTGGTTTACACCTATCTAGTAGTAGTTGGTTTTTTGAGATTTATGTTTAAAGTGGGTTAGGTTTCAATAAGTTGGATTTGGGTAAATTGCGTATATATATCTGCATGTAAGATAAATTAGTATACATAAATATGATAATCTTTGCAAATAATAAAGAAAATGTTTAATTTGAAATAGGATTATTAATGGAACATTTGAAATTAGAGATTTTTGGCAGTAATTTAGTAGATGTATTTACAAAATCACTTAATAGAGAACAGTTATTAAAGTTTTGAAAAGCAATTTTTCAAATCAAAATTTGAGTTTAAAAATTTCCATTTTGTGAAGTAATAGCTTTTAAATATAAGACTATAAATTTGAGATTTTTCATGTTTGAATTTTTATACTTAGTTAAAGAGCTAATTTTTAAATGCAAACATTTTTGCTTTGTTGTTCAAATGAACTATACTTTTTTAAGATACAGAATTATGATTGTAACTACTTTTTAGAGGCTTTTTAAAGAAAGAGGCTAATTGTTTTGGTCACATTAAATATTTAATAGCAGCCATGGATATTTTAAATTAATGAGAACTGTAAAAAGTGATTTAATCATGATCTCAACTGGAACAAAAGAAACCACTTTATGATTAAAAAAATATTTAAAAAATTTAAATCATCATTGCTGATTTAAACTAACCATAAAGTGGATGCTTTGCCTTGTCTTTTTCATTTTGATTTTTCTTCTGTCAATGTGTTACTGGCTTGAATCAATGGAAAGTAACTTCTTAATCTTATGCTATGTTTTTAATATAAGAAATCATTTTATTAACAAAATGAGCTTTAACATTAATTTTAATTCCAACGACTTTAAGTCATAGAGTTGTTAATGGATATGGGAGTAATATCCAAATCAATGACTATTGTTAAGAATATTTGGCTAAAAGTGTTTCAAAACGACTTCTGGAATCATGTTTTGGATACTAATAACAAGCAATGTTTTTAGCACAAAATGCTAATCAAATAAATAAAAGAGGGCGATAATTGAGAAGCTTTAACTGATTTTAAAAGAATGTGATATGATACAAAAGATATTGGTTAGCAAGGTATGAAGGAAATTGGTGAGCCGGAGATCAAGGCAAGAAAACTTGAATCAGTCAAAAACAGAAATTAGAAAAGATAACAAATTCAGAAAATTTTCGAAGCAACATCACTAAAGATTTGAAAGTTTTTACAAATGGAAACAAATTATAATAAAAAATACTTCTGTATTGCAGGTAAAAATCCTGGATGGATTTTTTTCTTATTGCTGATGACACTCAGACACTCAATGGTTAACTCTGCCTTGTTTGTTGCCCCTTAAAAACCAAAATTTGAAGACAGGCATCAAACTTGTCAAAAAATCAGATTTCAGATGCCATCTCAATATGATGTCATAATTTATTATTATGTGTGATGTAGATGAAGCGACACCTAACATTAAGGATATTTTAAAGCAATGAGAATTGCAATTAAGTTATTTAGCCATGATTTCAACCCGAATGAAAGAAACAACCATATTATATTATGTGTTTAACTTTATGGTTAGTGATTATTTGAAGTTGTTAGTGAAAACAATGTCATGTAAGTTACCTTGCATTACATTAGAGGTGTGTGTGTGTGTGTGGATTACCAAGTTTCTGGAAGTTATTACAGTTATGAATTACTTTAACCATAAATTTAGTTTTTGATATGAAATTTTAAGCAAAATTATCCATATAGAAGGTACCAAACATGCATATGAATTTTTTTATATTCTACTACTTAAAAATATAGAAGACTTGTAATAATAACATATGTTAACTTTTATTAAACTACAGCCAAAAAGATAATCGAAAATATTATAAAATCATAATTTTATTTTTGTATTTATTGCAACAATATTATAAATGTAAAAAGTATTTACCTTCAATTGACCTAAAACAGATATTAAGATTCCTCCATCAAACATAGGTTGAGCATCTACAGCAGTGATGCTATGGGCAATTTTTTGAAATGTTAAACTCTAAAAATAAGAACAATTAATTTAATTTTGGTACACTTTAATAAAATCACATGAACATAAATTGGCTTATATAAATATAATATGCAGAATCCATGCAAACTCCAAAGATTAATAAACATTAAAACAACTAAATAATTTATGTTCACAAAAGTATCTCGTAAAAAGTTATTAGAAGTGTTATAAAACTTAACTTTTTAACTGTCATGTTCGAGATAACCTCGGGCACAGCACTGGTGTTAGAAAATGTCACAGCTAAGTATTACTCTGGGTAATTTTTTTGACTGCATCGTATTGTTATACCCGAATATCTATCGGGAGACGTTTATTTCAGCTTCACCTCTTTGTCAAACCCAACTGCATCTTAGGAAAAGTTAATGTGCTCTCAATTCAATAGATGACAGCACTTGACTGAAGATTTCAAAGGTTAGTTGTTAGAAGTTTTTTTGTTCAAAGTGACAATTTGTGAACCCATCAAAATAACTTGACATTTAAAGGGTTAACAGCTACTCTTTGCACATGCAGAGTAATTGACTGGGATCTAGAGTTTTAAGTGGATTCTGAACCACTAACAATATTCGAGAATAAGTGAAATTCGAACCCACAATCTGTTGAACTGAAGGTCAGAGTACTAATCGTTTGGCTACCAACTCAAGTACTCATAAATCAAATTCTAAAATTTTAACTGGAAATTAAAGTCATGAATTGTACAAGAGAGGAACTAAAACAAAATGACAGGAAAATACTTAGTTAAAAAACATTGTTTTACAGCTAAAAAGTTCATTAAAATGCCAGAACTTCACCTTAAATTTTTAATATTTTTACTACTCATATTAAAAAAGATAAGGTTTAACATTAGATCAACTCATAAAATAACAGAAAAGAAATTTACATTAAAAAATTACCAATACTACCTACACCATTAAATTCATTATTTAAATTTTATTCTGATGTTTCTTTAAAGAAAAGCAGTTTATGTATAGTTGTATTGAATCAATTTTCAATAATAAGAAAGTAAATGTCATCAAAATGATTCCCTGTTCATATTTTAATAATTTATACTAATTTTATGCATTACTTTTTATATAATATGCGAAAAGTACACAATATTCTTCTACTTTATTAAGAATTTTGACTTATTCACACACACTTGTACAAGTTTAAAGGTATCTGAATGAATTGAACATATCTTTAAAAAATTATAAACATAGGAAAAGTTTATTTGAAAAATAATCACAATATCAAAGTAATATTATCTTTGAATAAAAATAACATTTAATAATTTTTTATTAAAATGAATAAAAACAAATTCTTATTTTTACTCAGTCTCAACAGTGTATTTTTCAACTACTGCTTTTAATTACCCACACTTAAATTTTAATCAGACACATTTAATTTTAATTACTTAAATTAACTGATAATCTATAGATATGTTAGAACTATTTTTAACTTCAGTAGATCAATGAAAGTTTGTATAAAATCAGAAATTACTATGAAAAGTTATATTTTTATATTACTTTAACTAATACAGACAATCATAATGAGACAGTAAGCAAACATAAAACATTTTGTTGTAAAATTTATCAAAACTAATCTTTTTTACTAGACCTGATACTGTAATTTCAATATTTTACTATAATCTATAATTAAAAGGGTGAAAAATTTGTAAAAAAACTAAAAATCGTGAGGATTATAATATTTAAATCTACAAAAATTTTTTATATTAAAAGAAATGAAACTTTTAAAAAAAAAAACAGATTCACTATATAAAGATGAAATGCAGCAACATTGTTTATGAGGTTAATCATTAAGAAATTTAAATTAAAAAAGAAACTATAGGCAAGACTTACAAGATCTCATTATTTTCTTTTTTTTAAATACTTATTTTATCGAAGTAAACTGTTTAATGGATTAAGTAAGCTCTACTGTGTTTCCTTAGACATGATTTCATTTAAGGGAAAACTATATTTAATTTAAAAAAAATTTTTGTGTTGTCTATTGAAATTGTTATTTATGTAAAAAGTACTGAATGTAATTTAGAACTATTAATGCAGAACATATAATAATTTGAACTTATGGGTTTTAAATAGCCTATTAATAAAGCAACATTCATAAGGAGATAAAAAACTGAGCTATGGCTAAAGGTTGCCAGGAACAAAAAACAAATAGAAAAAATTTTAATGATTGTTTCCATTACCATAAAAATTCACTGAAATCAGCAATAAAAAGAAAGAAAAATCTAAATGTGAGGAAACTTAAACAAGGGTTATTATTAAGTCTTTTTGGTTATTTTTTAAATTAAAAATATCATTTTAATTTGTAACATTTTCATTTTTAAGTTTTTGTGTTTTCAAAATTTTTTGTGATACTTAAGATTACCATGGTTTGTTCACACTACATTCTGGATACGAAAGAAAAATTAGAGATAAGAATTTAATTGAGATAATTTTTTTACAAAATTATAATTGTATTAAAATGTTTAATTACATCATTTGTTACAAAAACCACAAAATTCTATTTTATTAGAAGTTTAAAGTAAGATATCTTTTTCATTTGAATAATTCTACTGTCAGATGTATTAAATGAATTTGTTTCAAATTTTAAAATTTTTGAGCCAGAATTCTTATTTTAACTATGGAATATATCATTAAATGATTATATACTTGTTAAATAAAATCTAAAAATATGTGTTTGCATTTTAATAACATTTTTAAATAGATATCTATTTCAAACATGTTTATTTAAACCTAAAGTTCATTTAATTTGCATATACATACCTGCCAAATTTTGGAAAAGTACTTCAGTAAAACTTTTCGGGTGTCAAAATTACATATCTATCAGATTTATATTTTTGTAATTTAATTAACTAAAAGTTAATTACTAACTAATAAAAATGCAGATGCTTAGAATTTAATTCATCTAAAGATTAAATAATTAAAATCTATAGATTCTAGAATGCATTCCTAATACACTACCATTAGTGCTTTCTGAATATTAAAATACTTACAACGAAACATTTTGCATCCCACAATGAGACTAAATTGCACACTGTTAAAATATTTATTTCATGAAAATAAGTTATCTTGGCAGAATTCTGCTACACACAATCATTTTTAAATCAATTACAGTTAATAATTAGAAACATCAATAATTAATAATATAAAAATTTTAGGTTAAAGATTTAAAAAACTCCAGATAAAATTTTCTTGATTAAATACATTTCTTTAATATTTAATACACAGGAAGAGTTCAATGATGTAACAGTGGCTTTTTGAATGATGAAACAAGTCTTTTCTATATATATAACATACTCTTACTGAACTCTTGCTCATCACAAAATCCATCGCTTAAAGATTTCACAATAAGCAAATTTTTAAAATTAGTAGATAGTGAGTTTCTAAATTCATTTCAATTCTTTTTCACTAAACCAAAAATTCTTTCACTCTGCATTGCTATGGGGTATCACTATAAACATGAATTTAGATATTCTATCATATTTGACATTTTTATCTACTCTCAATTTCATCAATTTGAAACCAAAAAGAATCTATCTTTTCATTTTTCAACTTAGATAAGTCTTCAGTTTGCAATGCATAAGACTGATTTTCTAGTTCATCTATAGCCACATCCTCAAATTCAGCATCATTAACTGGCAGCAAAAATGGAAACTTTTGAACAAAGTACCTTACACTTGAAAATTTGGCCTCATCCAGTTTATTCATATCTGGCAACTGCAAATGATGCAAAAGATCTTGTTTCATTGGAAATTCGTTCAAAATTTAATCACAAGAAGTTGTGAAATATTTCCAATCAGAAAAAATTTGTTTTTTTTTTCTTCATCAGATAATATTGCCACAACATTAGATGTACAATTTCCAATGATTAAACCACAAGATTCTTTTTGATTATCATAAGAATAATAATCCACTTCAAGCCAAGGTAAATTTCGAATCATGGATGAATTAACAAAGTTAATTAATAGTTCTTTGAACAAACTATACATAATATCTTTATGTTTATGAATTTATAGATGACTGGACTGTAATAAAATACTTTTCAAATATCTTTACAGTGTAAAGCAAAAACAGATCATACACTTTATTTATGGAAAATGGTAAAAAAAGGAAAAGTTTCTCTTCTCAAGACATATTTTGAGATTTCAATTTATTATCTTTACCAAAAGATTTTTTGGAACTATTCTCTGATTCCATTTCACATCTTTTTTGCTTTAAACTTGGTTTGACACATCATATATTCACTTCAGAATTTTTGCCCCAATTCTCGGTACGCTGAAAGATGCCAGATTTTCAGAAGAAGTACATTTTTCAACTTTAATTATATCACAAAAATATTTTAAAAGAGGATCCCATTGATTTATGAGTCTTTGAAGACTTTTTTGTAGTCAAAGCCAATGTGTGCAAACATGTTTAAGAATTTTTTAGTATCTTTCTCACACAATTCTTGAAATTTCTTCAGACTTTCATTTTGAGCTCTCATTTAGATAATAAATGTCATTTATGATTTCATCAACTTTAATTGGTAAGCTTGCAGCACCTTTCTCAGAGGCAAGATTTACCAAATGACAAGAGCAACCGATAGCTATCAAATTTTCTTGCTTAGTTCTTAAATAGGTTATCACACTTTTTTTCCCCCCTTGCTGCTGCATTACTGCTGCATTATCAGCACCAAAGGCTATACAATGTTTAAAAGGGATATTTAATCATTCACATTCATTTAAAATTAAAGTGCTTATATTTTCCCCTGATAAACATAGTAGTGACATTAAGCAGCTTTGAAAAGATTTATGAATGGGATTGAAAAAGTTTACAACGATTGGATACAATTTCGAATCACTATCATTACTGCCATCACATGCAGCAGAAAATGGTGAATTTTGTAAGAATTCAATGACACTTCTCTTTTTGTTTGATGCTTATTCCTTTACAAGGGCTGAAATTATGGTTCGGGCATATCCATAATGCTTTTTCAGCTTTACTTTTAAGAAACATTTTTCTTAAAGGGGACCAGCATGATCAGAATCACTGACTGGTTTGTTGTGCTCAATCGAGAAGGAAGTAAAATATAATTCTGAGCGAGTGGCTTCTAGAGTATCATTTTCAAAATAAGCATCCATTTTAGAAGTGCTTGCTGTACTTTTGCTTCCTGTACATGTTTTGGGCCTTTGACATGAAGAGGAATATCAAAAGAATTTTTTTAGAGAATAATTTTTGTGACTTTTTTTTATTTACCTATAATTTTTTTTTAATTTTATCAATTCAAGTTTGTAGTAAAATTACTTCCATTTTTTCATCATTTCTCATATGGTTGTTAGCATCAAAAAAATTAAGGATTAGTATGACCAAATCTAATATCTACTACATTCTAGGCTTGAAAAAAAATCACCAAGAGTTGCCCTTGTGAACAATTGCCCATTTTACCAGTAACTTGTTAACATGATTTCATGTTATCATACCATACATATTAATAAATGAAGATTTTTCAATAAGTAAAAAATACTTATAGAAAGGCTCAAAATATTAAAATCAAAGAAAAAGAAATTTTTTTTTTAATCAAAAGTAGTAAACAAATTCAACAAAATTCAACTAACAAAAGAAACTTTTATCACTACAATACTTGGGTAACTAAACTATTAAAATAAAAATTAAAAACAAAACCTATTCTCTAATTTTCAGACATAAAATGTTTAAATTTATTTATTTACTTAGAAAATATCAAATTAAGAAATCTCACAAAGAATGACTTTTAGAGATCAAATGCAGCCCTATTAAATGATTCTAGAATAATTTTCTAACATTTAATAACTAAATTTAATCTTTTAAAGCCCTTTATAAAAGGAAACAAAGAGGTCAAAATAAAACTGAATGAAATCAAACCTTAGAATAATTTTTTGTTAAATAACTTGTTTTCAATTCATTCTTTCAAAATTAAAGCTTTAATTATAGTCTTAAATTTAAAAATTATATATATTGAAGAATTAAAATTTTTACAAATCAATAGTTTATTAATTGTGTACTTAAAATAAATTTTAATACAAATGGTATAATTTTAGCTTTAAAAAAAAAAAAAAAAAAACTAGTAGTCTAATGTCGAGAAATATAAATTTAAGATTAAGAAAAAACAATACTTACTTGAATTTTTAGCATAATTTTTGAACAGCCAAAAAACTGCTCACCTTCAAATGTCATCATTGATCTTTCTTCCTACGAAAACAAATTTCTTAAATTACAGGAGGTATATATATATGAAGAAATTTCATTTTTATATAAAAATTTAAAAGTTGAATATCCATAGTGAAAATCTTAAAATTATTAAATGCCAGTTTTATATGTTGTCTTTCAAAATGCTTAAGAAACAGCTTCTTGAATAACAGAATATTATTCTTTCTACTTTAATAACAAAAGTGGGTGGTTTTTGTTTCACCATTTGCTCCTTATTTTCAGGAGCTATATAATGACTCCTCAAAAACTTTTAAACAAAATTACAAAATAAAAGGTATGATCTAGTTATTTAGTCACATTCATATATATATGTAGAACATAAATATAACTAAACTGTAAGGTCAACAGAGTTATCTAGAAATATTAACAGAAAAACTGACATCAGAAAGATGCTAGAAAATGTGCACTATATCCCGATAAAATTTTTTTGCCAGAAATACCCAAGTTTGGAAAAAATTACTCAAATATTAAAAAAATAAAGTAAAATGTAACAATATTTTAACAAAACCATTAAAATTTTCCATGGTACATGAAATTAAAAAAATCTGATCATAAAATTTTAGGTAATATGTTTTAGTGCTTCAAAAGATTAAAATTAAAAAATAGCCTAATCACATTAATGTGATCACCATATATTTTCGATGTCAACATTAAATAACCAATAACAGAAGGTATGCAGCAACACAGTGCAGTTAAGAATAGATAAAAGGTCTGAGAGCACTTTGAAAACATTGCAATTGTTTGCGTAATGTAGAAACGGAGCAATTTATAACACACCAAAAGGGCATGATCACTGACTTTCGAGCCTAGGGTGGAAGCAATCATGTAACAACTAAATTTGGGAATTGTTTGCGTGCTGCCAAAGTAATAGTATACCATGCACGGCAAATGTTATGCACTATGGGCTACTGATGAACAATGGCCGCAGAGATGTGTCCAGGCAAATAGGTGTGCTATTGTTGACCAACTGACTACCTGGATGAACAAAGGGCCTACCAACAGTGCCTCCCAAACTTATGTTCAGCAAACATTGGGTTTGGGCCTCATTAACAGATGTTCGATTTATGCACCTATGCTGACCATTATTCATCAGTGATAAAAGTTGTAATTTATACGCAAGTAACACAACTGGATGTCCATTGAGTGGCAACAGGTAACGTTTTTCAATAAATCACATTTTATGCTCCATCAAGCAGATGACGTTGGCATACACAACATGGAACCTCTGATAGCAAACACTTTACAACCATTGGAATCATTATGGTCTAGGGAATGCTTTCTTCGCATTGCCTAAGTTCACTCTGGCACAATTGATCAATACAAGTATGTATCTGTCCATGTGAATTATGTACTGCCCTATAGTGTATTGTTTTCCCTCAGGATGATAGCAGCTACTAGCAGGATAATGCAAGGTGCTATACTGCTAGCAGTGTAAGTGCATAGTTTGAAAAGCATCAGGCTGAATTTACTATTCTTCCGTAGCAAGCAAACTCATCTGACTTAAACACATTCAGTAATCCATGGAACAATCTCAATTAGATTGTTTGCAACATGGATCAGCACAAAGCAATAAAACACAGCTGACTCATCAATGCAGTGATAATTAACTATCTTCTTGTATGTCTTACATCAGTCTGTTCAGTGAAAAGTGATTATTATTGCATTTAACAAGTGGATACATTAATGTGACTGGAATGTGTATAAACTTTTTAGTTTACAATATTGTCCAAGATAATTAGTAGCAGATAACATTCTGTTTAAGTTTATTTTAAGCTAGCTGAAATACTTTGTTCAAAAGTAATGAACAATGTTGCCATAAAAATAAGTTCTTTCTGCATAACACTTCAAGAGAATATCACTGAAAAATTATTCACTATCAAGTTTTGTTTTAAATTTTAAAATTTTGAGGAAATTCATCTTCAACTATAATCATATTAAAATCCATAATTAAAAAAAAATTAGAAGTAAACAGTTTTAAAAATAAATGTAGAGAAGTAGATAGGATAAAATTAAAAATAAATAGGTTAAACAGAAAGCAAAAATTTTTCTTTTACAGTAAGTAAAAATACAGAATGGAAAAAATAATGTATTACATATAAGCTGAATTACACTTTAGAACATAACAGATTAAATAGTAAATTATTTAGAACTAGGTACAAAAATGGTAAATCTGCCAACTTTTAAGAGCAAAAAATTATACAACACATTTCAGCATGCACATAAAAGTTGCACAAATTATTGTGAAACATTTATATAAAATTACCTACTAAAACAATCATTTGCATAAGAGTAAATAAGTTTAATAAATTAATAGTGTCAAGCTTATTTTTAAATGAAAAATATTTTTAATTACAATTCCTGTTTCAGCCTTTAATAATGAAAATAATTTTTTCATAAGATTTTTTTGACAAGGAAGAATAAAACTTGACTTTCTATTCTTAAGTGAATAAAAAATTTACAGGTAGTAGTGTGAACAGCACACACAATTTTAAAAATATACATTTTTTCAAGTTCCATGAAGAAGCTTTTACTAGAAAATTCTACTTCTTGTCAAATACAATGCTTTTTAAATTTGCCATTTCTGCATTGTTGCAATTGAGAGATGGCGATATAAAAATTAGTGCAGATAATAAGAAAACATTACATTTAACAATTAGGGGAAAATGTGAAGGAGGAAAAAGATATTTTCATTAAAGCCATGATCAGTTTTTTTTTTTTTACATTCATAAATATGGGTACAAAATATTTTTAGATATATAATTATTAAACATAATTCTAAAGATATGTTTCTTCAAATGTATAGGGTCACTCATTGAAACCACTGGGAGCTGGATTAGAACTTGATGGAATATACTTCCATGAGGAGCTCCTAACTGTGATAAAAAAACTCAGATTCCGGCTCTCATTAAACAACTGGAATTCGAAACAATCCATAATATCCCTCCATGTTCTTTGAAAATTTATACAGATGGTAGTAAAGGTGTGGGGGTGTCTTGGGCAGTGGGGTGTACATAAAGTCTCTGGAGAACTAGAATTTAAAATAAGAAACCCAGATAATTGTTCTGTGTTTAAATCAGAGCAAATAGCTATTAGAAAAGGTTTACAGTATGCAATAAAGGTGGAGGATCAATTAAGGGATATCTGGATATTGACTGACAGTCGTGCTTTAATCCAGTATCTTTTAAATTGGAGCACTGTTGGAGATCAAACTAGCCTGGACATACTAAATCTCTTCTTGAGAGACTGTCACTCGAACACACAGTGCAATTCCAATGGATCCCTTCACACGTGGGGGTAGAGGGGAATGAAAAAGTGGATTTCTTGGCCACATAGGCGTCAGAGGAGGGAGTAAACCCAGGAAGAGAGCTCACAACTAGTGAGACTTCTTCCCTGGTAAAAACTGAATTCAATAAGCTAATGAAAATTCCTCCCTCCTAACCATCCATGGTACTTCACCAAAAGACCAGGTGAGACCTTCAATCTCAGACCAAGATCTTATCAAACTGCCTTTTCCCGATATCTGAGAGGGCAGAAGAGAGGAATCACCTTTCAGCAGGGGCAAAGGACATTTCCAGACTGTCCTTGGTGTTCTGTCAATATGGCCTCCCCTGGACACATCTTAACCAGCCTAAATTTTAAAAAAGATGATGTCCTTTGGGACCCATCACATTTTTTAGACATTTTAGATATTTTTGGTTTTACGGGGATTGTCTAGCCTAGCTAGACAATCTCAGATAAGTAACAACTAGATACATTTTTATTATCTCTATCAAAATCAAGAATTAAAAGTATAATGTATAACAAATATATAAAATTACTTGCAAAAAATGTTAACTTCGAAAATAAATTCATAAAACAGAAAATGTATAATTTTTTCACATTTTAGCATTAACTATAAAATGTTTTAAAAATTAATAAAAAAAGGTTGTATGAAACATTTTTAATTTTTTACGCAAAGAAATTATTATTCTATTTAGAAAATATACTAATCTTAAAGAAATACAGATGGAAAAATTTGTTAAATATTTATGTATTACATTAATTGATTTTATTCTGGAAAGATTATGTTGCCAAATAGTGCAATTTAGTTAGTGCCTTGCCTAAACCTTTCATTACTTTTATTTTAAGCCCATACAAATTTCAAAATCTGCAATTACAGTTTTTGTGACCATGCCAACACAAAAATTTTAGTATGAATTAAAAATAGTTTTTAAGTTCCAGAGAAGATTTATGTTAACAAGTAGTTTTATATATTTACATCACATTTTTTTAAAGTGTATAAAGTTTGGAGTATTAATTGGTGAAAAGTAGTTTTTCTCCAAATAATACTCCTAACTTTATACACTTTATACTATGGCAAAAATAGTTGATGACATATGCAAATAAATTTTTTTTCTATTTTTAGAAAAGTAACAAGATCAATAACAGTTTTATCATATCTTGGAATACTCTTTATATAAAAGACAATAGAAATTGTTATTATGCAAATATTAAACATGAGATAATTGAATTAACAAATGTTTCAATATATTATTTAAAGATTTTAAACTAAAATATTTTCTTTTAATTTTAGGCAGAAAAATTCTAAGATTTTAGAGAAGAATAATTATTAAGCGATGTAATTGGCAACTAAAATCTAATACATAATTATTAAACAAAACACATTAATATTGTAAAATAACAGAAAAACATTTTAAATATAAACATTAAAAATCAAATATTCTGAAAAACTGCCTTTATATACACTCACATTTCATACAATGAATATACCAAATCGAAAAATACAAATGCAGCATATAACTGCAACTGGCACTTTTCCATCTCAAAGGGCTATTGGCAAGATATTTTCCCCACAATATTCAGAAACAGGTAATAAAAAATATTTTTATTTATAAAAACCATCTTGTTTGGAATAAATTTACTGTAGATTTCTGCAATTTCTAAATAAAATCTGTGTTAAACAAATTTAAAATTGCAAAAGCAAATAAGAAATGATAAAACAGCAATAAATTTCAAACACCCTTACTTCGTAATAAACAAGGTATTCTATGCGAAGTTATAAAGGATTACTGCATCATTAGTTATTGATAACTTCATTTTACCTTTCTCAAATCAAGTTTCTCCCTATTTTAAATAGGACTAAACTGAGTATTACGGTCTCACCTCTTAAAGCACAGAAAGTCGCCATGGTCTCAGCGAAAAGTTGCCAATTCTGTTAAAATTTGGCCATTATTTTCCGTCCCCAAATATTTTTGCCAAAACATCACCAAAAACCATTAATTGCCAAATGTGTCACCAAATATATCGCTGGTCTCGTCGCCACACATCCCAGAAACGCTAGCCATTTTTATTTTGGATTTTTTTATCGGATGTAAAGCATGGTAATTTAAATCTTGTTTTTTGGTATTTATATTTTATTTCACTTCGGATGTAGCGCGGAATATAAATATTGTCTATTATATTCACATTTTTTATTTCGGTTTGGATATAGTGCCGGAATTTCAATCCTATCAATTTGTTTTGTATTTCCATGTGGATATAGTGCCGGAATTTCAATACTGTCTTTTATATTCGTTTTGTATTTCTCTGTGGATATAGCGTTCGATTTTCAATCCTGTCTTTTATATTCATTTTTGATTTTGCTGTGCATGTAGAGCACCGGGCGAAAATATGAAGGTAAGAATTTTATTTTCTGCAGGAATAGAATTCCTAGAATTGTATGTTAAGTATTTAAATTTGCAATAATAAGCAAAATTATAGAATCTTTTTTTCTTTAATTTATTCTAGATTTGTTTACTTTTTTATGTAGTGATGATTTGCAACATTATATCTTTAATAAATCAAATTCATTATTTTATATATTTTTAACTAGATGTTATTATAATTAATTATGTTTGCTGTTTTATTTCCTTTAATTTTTATTCTGAAAAATTTTTAAATAGAATCTTTAATCAATTGTTATTACTATTACTGTTTTCTTGCATGTGGTTAGGCTTAGCAATTCAAAATCTAGGGGAAACTCCACTTTATTTAGATGGTTGTTATTGTTTTCTTATTTGGTGTTAGGTAGGGGGAGGAGTAATTTCAAGTCAGGTGAAACTCCCGTCGTTTTTTCAGGCTAATTGGCACCCTTTTTGGGTTGCCAATCAATTTCCAAAACGCTTGTCTCATGTGCTTGGCAAAAAAAGAATTCGCCAAGGTGAGATTGTAATACTCAGTTTTAGTACATATATTGAATCAAGTAATAATATATTAAAATACAGCAGCAAATAACTGACATTGGTATTTTAGTTTCAATACAATTCATAATTATGAATAAAAGAAGAGTTACATTTAAAATCTTAAGTTTTTTAAAAAACTTGGTTCAAAATTTTTAAGTATTTTTCTGGAAGTGAATTTGAAATAGAAATTTCAGGAATAAACACCACATATATTCAAAACAAGATGGAAAATAAATAATTTCTAGATCATTTTTAACTAGACTGTATAAAAGTCTACATTTTATATATTGCATTATGCTTTAAGAAACTATCTTCACAGATGTGCAGATCAATAGAGAAATATACAAGAGAAAGATTTTACAAGATCCTTTCTCAAATTTTAAAATATTCAAAGCATTTTTAATTGAATATTTCAATAATTAAATTATTTGATTTTAGTTATCAATTTCATAGTATTGACATTGTTAGTTATTACATGAGGCCAAAATGTCAGATCTGACAAGTTATAGGAAATTCCAATAATTATTGGCATTTACGTGTAAAAATCCTAACATTAGACAGCATTACTTTACAAATATTATACAAGATAATGTATATTTGAATTTAATAACGCGATGTCATTTATGACTCTAAAATATTTTAAAATATCAGAATATCAAAATAGCAAGTCGAAAATAATAATCTTACATCAATGAGAAAAGAAATTATATAAAACGAAAATTACTTGCTTAATATAATTTAATAAGGCATAAGCATCACAGAAAGGTTTCGGTTAGATAAGTTCCAGTTTAATTACGAAATTTGATTGGTAAAAAAATAATTATACATTAGAGTAATTCAAAAGGCAATTGTTATTTTACAGTTATAATTGATTTTACAATTTAAGAAAAGTTTAAATTTATCATGAAGACAACTCCCTGCAAAGTAAAAATGTTTACAGAAATCTTATCGTAATGTCAACATTCTAAGCATTACTCATTTCCAAGTATGAAAAAACAAAGGAAATACATTTATAACAATTTAAGAGGGAAATAAATAGCATATAACTGATAAACAATAATTGATATCAATATACATTTAAAAAAATTACAACATAAAATTTACAAACATTATAAAATGTAGCTAGAGTAGCACGCCTCGCTGGATCATCAAATATTGCATAAAACTGCTGAACAAATGTTTTAGCAAGAGTATCGTATTGAGGATTTAATGTAGACATTTTAATTAGCAACTATATAACATGAAATCTTAAATCAAACAACAAAGTATAAAATTAATCAAGAAGATACACTTAAAAAATCAGATTCGCCTCACTCCAGTTAAGTTTCCCCGCAAAGGCCTAAAAGTTGAAGTAGTACTTCTTTTCTTTTTTTTTCCGTTTGAGAAACACTATTGCCATAGGAAAATAAAGATTTAAATAGCTTTACTTTTCAGCATTGTTTACTGGCATAAAGAAAGAGTATTATAGTTGTTGCTGTTGTTTATTATCCTCCATGTTTAGGGACCGCTAGAAAAAGTCCATGAGTTTATTAATCCTCAAAAAGTCCAAAAACATTAAAAGAATTATGGTTGTGCTCTCACAAGTCTATTTTTATCTGATTAACAACCACTAATCAATTATAAGGAGTTTGAGCAAACATGCAATTGATAAAAGGAAACTCGCTTAGCAATCTTTTGCGTAACAAGGTCTTGTACCAACACTGTGGAGCCTTAATTTGTTGGTCTTACATCCATCAAAATATAGAAGCAATATTCATGAGAAAAAATTTTTATTCTGCAAGTTAAATTGAGTGATAAATTTAATTTTTAAAGCATATTTAATATACAGAAAAAAACAATTTTACCTAGACTGTTTGCTGTATAAGAGGAAATACCATTTTTTCTTTATCTTAATAGTATCTCGATTATAATTTAGTTATTATTATTAAAAGTTTTAGTAAAAATAAATTTTTCACATACATTATTTTTCAGTAATTATAAACTCTATGCAACCTTGTCAGTGTAGACATGACTTCATTAAAACTATTAGCAGCTGCTAATAGTTCATGTTACTTAATTCTAACCAGTGCGTGAAGGAGATATTGTTCATTTGATCATTTCTATTTTCTTTGTAAAGGTAAGTAGTAGATCTATGGTTATGATGGAAAACTTCTTTCTCACTATTTTTTTTTAAAAGATGGTCCAAATTTTAAGTAAAATGTGACAGATTAATAATAAAATACTTCTTAATTTATTTTCAAAATTAATTTTCTGTAACGTAAAAATGAAAGTGAACAAAAGTCTAATTTAAAAAAAAAAAAGAAAAAACGTGAAAAAGGGAAATATTTATCTAGTTAGAATAATAAGATCTGGTTCTGAATAATTAATTAGTTAACATTTTCTATTTTTGATTTTTCTACCTTACTGTATACTTTATAGATTAACTCGCGTTCATAATATATATATATATATATATATATATATATATATATATATATATATATATATATATATACTTAATTTTTCTATGTTGAATTTAAAACGCAAGATTCAGCATTTATGGCTTCAATTATGTCTTGAATACAACTTTACCATGATTCTTCCTAAGAAAACTTTATAGTCTACTTTCAATTTTGCAATAGCTGATTCTCCATATTAAATTTGGATTAATGATAAATATGAATGAGTTAACGATTTCTAAAACTGCATTGTTCAAATTATACCAAATAATTCTGAGATTGGTAATACGTGTTGGAAATTAAAATTTAATATTTTCTCATAATAAAGCCTGTCAGACTTTCTTTTAGCTGCTAAGAAATGAATTTCAGGAGGATATAAACTAGGAAAGTTATCTATCCTATTTTACAATAGAGAAAGATAAGTTCATTTTTAAGGAAATTTCAAACAATATTTTGAAATGCGATTAAGCGATTAAAAAGAAAAAAATACGTAGCATAATGTATCGAACCATCAAATTGGTGAACACATCTATAGTTAGATGCTGAAATTAGAAATGCACCTAATTTTGAGATACATTTTAATAAACTCAGAATAGTTTTGCGTTTAGAAAAATAATAAAAAGCGTACGAAGGTGTAGTATTCTTAAAAACGAAAGTAAGAAAAACACTCTGAGTTATATAAATTATATGAAATATTAGATCAAATATTAATGTGTCTACAAGGAGTATCTACATATTTTGACGATATTATAGTACATGGAGAAACTTTTTCAGAATGCCATGATCATCTGATCGAATGCTTGAGACGTCTTCAAAAATTCAATATGCATGTAAATAGTTCAAAATGTCATTTTTTCAAAGACAAAATTTCATATTTAGGCTATGTAATCCAACAAAACGAAATATCAAAATGCCCAAAGAAAACGAAAGCCATTATTCATGCTCCGCGACCGAAAAATATCGAAGAATTGAAGCGTTTCTTAGGAATGGTTACCTATTAATCTAAATTTCTCCAAAATGCATCATCTCTGACTTATCCTTTAAGACAACTTCTAAAGAAAAATAATAAATTCCACTGGTCTTCTAACTGTGAATCTGCCTTCATTAAATTGAAAAGTGAGATTTCTAGCGATAGGGTTTTGATGCCATACAATCCAAATTTACCCATTGTAGTTTCTTGTGACGCCAGCCCAACAGGCATCGCTGGAGTTTTATCCCACACAGTAAATGGTATCGAGAAACCATTAGCGTTTACATCTAGATCCCTAACAATTTCTGAACAAAATTACAGTCAACTAGATCGTAAAACATTAGCCATCAAATTTACAATTCAAAAATTTCATAACTACAATTCATCTATGGTAGAGAATTTACACTAATAACTGATAACCACCAGTTAAATAGAATTTTTTATCACGATAGTAAAATACCTTCTATGACATCATCCTGATTACTAAGATATGCAGCATTTCTTGGTGAATATAATTATAAAGTCCAACATAGAAAAAATTAAGAAAATCAGAATGTCGATTATCTCTCAAGAGCATCACTAAAACTTAAAAAGATCCAAATATCTTACAAGACGATGATATTATTCACTGCCAGACTGTTAACCAAATTAGAACTTCTTCCATTACGTTTGAGACAATTTCTAAAGAGACAGAGAAGAATCCAGAATTGTCAGTTTTAAAACAAGAACTTTTATCAAGTAACAAATATGATTATGAATATTCATTACAAGATGGAGTAATTTTTAAACGACATCGAGTGTACATTCCTGAAAAACTTCGAACAAGGATAATAAAAGAACTTCATCACACACATTTAGGAATAGTCAAAATGAAGAATCTAGCCCGAAGATATTTTTATTGAAAAAACATCGATTGGATAAAGAGCAATTAGTTCGAGAATGTAGAAGTTTTGCAGAAGTAAAAGATAATCTTGAAAAAATATCAAATCATTGTTGGGAAGAGCCATCATCAAATTTGAAGGAATACATATTGACTACGCTGGGCCTTTTTGGGATATAATATTTTGATAGTAATGAATGCAAGATCAAAATGGTCTGAAGTTGAAATTCAACATAGCTCTCCATCAGCTATTTCAACAATAAGATTATTAAAGGATATTTTCAGTGAGCATGGATTGCCTCATGTCCTTGCATCTGACAACGCATCTATATTTACATGTACCGAATTTACAGAATTTTGTAAGGAAAATGGAATTATTCATAATGCAATAGCCTCAGGTCATCCTGCAACTAACGGGTTAGCTGAACGTAATGTAAAACCCTTAAATAGAAATTAAAGTCAATGTCCAATGAAAAGAACTCAATAACCGAGAAGGTAAAAGAAATTTTATTTCGTCATCCAGCAACTCCATTACACTCCGGAAAAACTCCTTCAGAATTGTATCTTGGACGCCAAATTCAAATTAAACTAGATTTATTATGTCGACTAAGTAAGGGATTCAAATACACATATACTTTACCCACTATTCCAAATCATAGAATTTTAAATGTGGGAGATCGTGTACAATCACGTACTTATGCCAACAAGAAGCTATCATGGAAATTTGGTATCGTTAAACAACGAACTGGTAAATTACACTATTTAATTAAACTCGATGACGGGAAAACTATAAAAAGACATATAAATTAATTGAGGAAAAGTGAGGTTCCTAAAATTCCAAGAGTTACATTTCCCCCAAAGCCTGATGTCATCTATCCGAGGAAATCGCTTCATATTGGAAATTATCTTGACCCCATGCCATCAGAAGTTCGAATTGCGAAAATTATGGTAAGCCAGTATCTGATATTTCTAATGGTTCCGGTGCAAGTCCTCCTATTTGAAGATCAGCAAGAGTACGACAACCACCACGTTAACTATCGGACTACGTAATTTAAGTGTGGGAGAATGTAGTATTCTTAAAATCGAAAGTAAGAAAAACACTCTGAGTTTGAGTCTAAAGAATGTTTACAAACAGAACAATTCGATAATGTCAATACTTGTATGTGTATGTCGTCCCATTTTTGAATAAAATAATTATTACACTCAGGCTGCTTTAATGAACATTTCTATAAAATACACTACAGAAGGAGAATTTGAATGAGATGATATTGTAACTACAAGCAGATACTAAAATTGATTTTAAACCAAAACTTTTAAGGCAGATCTATTTATGATGAGAATTTAGTCTTTACACATATAAATAAAATTAAAGTTTTTCTCAGTGCTCAATTATTAGGATTTTCACCTTTAAGGAACAAGAAAGGGTGGAAGTGATCACAATTTTATACAGTATAGCATCCAGTGAGTATGTTGTGTCTCTGGAAGTGAGATCTCAAAATTCATAATCAGGGACAAAACAGAAAAGACCCACCTACTTGGCCTGTCACCCTAAAAATATCATTTGACGTGAAAGACATTAAATCACGACATATTTTACCTACACTAACCGCTCTTTGTATTTTCGTCGTATCTTCGGATGGATCGGATTCAAACTCACTGCCTTTTGATAACGAGTATGACACCTAAGCAACCAGGCCATCACTACACAATGAAATTAAACTAAAATTTTACAAATAAATAAAAAACAAGAAAAAATTTACAAGCCTTCTTAAAACATTTGATGTATGACTTTAAGTACGATGTTTTGAAAATTAAATAAAGAAACAATATTAAATTATTACCTATGAAAAGAATACAGTGCTTTACTAATGACATTAAGGTGAATGATTTTTATGAATATATGAAATTGATAACTGATTATTTTTATGCACTTATTTGGAAAACAATACATATGCAATTCTACAAATAAATATGTAGAAAATTTCAAAATGATTATGATGAAATAATTTAGTAGACTAAGAAGATCAATAACGAATATATGTATATATATATGTATCTATATATATAGCGTTAGCTTAACAAACATAATACTTATAAACTATAAATTTAATTAGGAATATAAGTTTAAGATAATAAAATAGCTTACATATAACGTGTTTTATTAATTTTAAAAATGGAATTCGTACAAGAGAGCATTAGTTCCTTATATGAATTCAAAAGAGAATGATAAACATTTTAAAGCATTGTCTTTTATTGGCAATAGAAGTATGAAGATTACAGTTATTGTAAAATTTTTAATTTTAAACTATATATAAATAGTAATCAGTAACTAAGGAATTTACGTTTTGTATTATATACTCTAAAAAAGAAAAATGTTCATACGTGGAAACCGGACAGCAACTTTTAATAAGAAATGAATAAAAATGGAAAACAGAATGTAATCATTTCAAAAACATTGAAAATTTTAACTAATTTTGTTTTTATATTATTTTTTATTGATATGATCACTGAAAAAAAATAGCATACAGCATTTTAAAATTAGTTAGAAAATCTTTGAAATTTCTTTCGCATTGAAGATGGTTGTTATTTTATAAAAAGAAACTCAGTACTGTCTGTGACATTGAATTGAATACCTTTTTAAACAGAATGATTTTCAAATAGGGTTTCACTGATAAATTGTCTATTAAAGTCCCTTTGAATTCAATTTAAGACACAGATAGTAGAAGAGTTTTTAATATTGATAGAAAAATGAAACCTGTAAAATAATCGAACCTCTCTGAAAAAAAGGAAATTGTAGAATAATCGGATTGAATAAATATACGATTAGAAATTCAGCGAATGGTCATTGTAATATCAATGAACCTTTGTTACTAGGATTAGTAACTTTAAAAGTAAAGGAGTGTTAATGCTACATGTTCACGTTATGCATGCAAATCAGTAAGAGTCAGTAAGCTGTAGTGATCCCTTTCTCACGGCCTTAATTAGTAACGGAAATGGTATTTCCCCTCTCAACCCACCTGGAAAGGGGTGAAACAAATTCCCACCCTTGGAGGTATGGACGCACAGTTCGGACAGGAAATGCATCCCGACCCACTTTTTCCAGTTTGAAAATTTCTTAATTTCTTCAATTTAATAGAACAGCTATATTTCTTATAATTTAATATGATTGTTATGCATATTGACTTCTTTTAATAAATGACTTTGAAAATGTAGTTATTTTTACAATATTTCTCATTTATAATTTACTTTTGAATATTTTTTTCTATGCATTTTTTTAAGTAACATGCTATATATTATATGATTCAAGATTTAATGAAGTGATGTTCAGCGGAATGTTACTGTTGATTCAAATTATTGCATTGATACTACGTTTCTTAATAATATGAAACCTCTTTTGAAACTATTTTTCTCAACTGTGGAATTCAAAATGATTTTTTTTTTACAAAAATTTAAGCATATTAATTTTTGAAGAAATTTTTATAAATCCTAAATTACTGTGTTGATGTTGAGGAACATTAACAATGAAATAATAATAGCATCTCAACACTAAAGAACATAAAATGAATTGTTACTTAACTAATGTAGATATGTTGCTACTTAAATAATGCAAAAGTATGTGGACCTCATAGTTAAATGTAAAATTTAATAACAAAATATAAGAAGAGTTTATATATTAGTGTAAATTTATTTGCATTAATTCAGCGTTAAGCAAAATTAATGAGAAATTAACAGCATAATAAAATTTAAATGAAAATATAAAGCAATAATAAGATATTGAAAAAAAATTCAAGGTTAAAATTTTATCAATACAATTTTGAAAACTTTTACATGATGGGTTTAAACAGTAATATTTCAAAACATTAAGTTAAAATTTAAACCAAGTGCTTTTTATTTTGACCTTTACGTTTTCTGCTTAATTAAAATATCTGCATTATCTCTTAAAAATTATTAAGATTTTTTCTCATTTTCTGAAAGTCAATATCACTTCACAAATAATAATTTCTTTTTGAATTATGTAACTATTTTTTGTCACAGTCATTTTTGTCGCGAAAGATAATTTTCTGTAACTTATTTACAATAGCAAAAACCCACAAATCATCTTATATAATATGAGATCTGCAAAAATTCATAGTATAAAAGAATTACATTTCGATAAGTTTCTTTAAAAATAAATATTGGCACAACTGGCATAAACGAATACTTTTTAGAATTAAATGTAAGTTTAGAGAAAATTTTTTTCACGCAAAAAAAAAAAAAAAAAAAAAACGATTTTATATCAGAAAGTTAGTAAAAAAGTAATTGTGTTGCTGAATTCTTTAAAATTAATAATGTACAAAATAATAAGAAAAAAATATTTTCTTTATTCAGTATCTAATTTTGAGTTTTCAGTAGAAAAAAACTGTTAAACACTTTTAAAAATTTATATTTTTAAATGCAGTTTCGTTATTTAATATTAATCAGACAATTTTTTGTTAAAAATTAAAAAGTAAAAAAATAAATTAAAATTAGAATTTTCATACTTTAAATTTTTTCTATGAAATTAATAATATTATTTTTCTGTGTTAATTTACAGATAAGTATTTCTCTTATCAAATCATCTCATATTTCACATTTCAATGTAATCTCATATTTCACTAAAATTAGTAATATGTGATCAACAGAATTTACAGCATTTTATTTTATACGACTGCAAATAAATAATTGTCATGAGACTTTTTAAAAAATTTATTTTTACATAGTGCTTGGGTATTAAACTCACTCCCTAAATGATCATTTCATTTAAGGTTTATTTTTATTTTGTTTTTACTATAATTTGTCAATAAAATGAAATTTTATTATTAAAATAAATCAGAAAAAATTTCTCCCAGAGCAGTGTTTTATATTCAATATCTCAATCTGGTATTTCCAGAAAAAACTCGAAGAAAATAAAATTTCTTGAGAGAAACTAATTTAAAAAATAATTAAAGTATCAAGCATTTGAAAGATTACATGCAAATAAAAAAATGCGTTCACAAATGATTTCATTAATTTCTTAGTAGTGCATTTGAAGTAACATTAGTATAACTGTGCAATTTTTTTGCTGTTTCCATCTTTGAAACTTTTCTAATTGTAAGCATAGGGAAAAATTAAGAATTTTCATCTTTAAAATGTAACTTGCATTTGTTGTATTAAGAAAACAGCTCAAAATGCTCTTCTCGAAATGCCTCATTATCTGATTTTATTAAGGGATCTCATTTTGGCATCAAAATATAAATAAAGTAATACTTAATCTTTTGATCCAGATGAATTATGAAATGTTATTTCATTGCTCGTTAGATTTCAGTAAAACAAGTTATAAAATAACTTGTTTTACTATTTTCAGTTTCAAGTATTTCTACTTTATTGTCAAAAAAATGTTATATTATTTTTATTATAATCCCTTACTGAGAAATGTGCAGTTAAATATTCCTTCATCAGTTTCTTAGTTTTCTACTTTCCATCCCTTTAACGGCCCTTCTAAGAGATATTTTAGGGAAAATTCATTTCCCGAAATTGCATATTCTCTCTATAACAGAGAAAATGTAATACTAAGAATGAGGACTAATAAAAAAATATGTACACTGTAGGATCGATGCTGTAGACTAAGTTATACAAATGATGTGAAATCTTGCATTCTGGGAAAGATGAAGAAAGCATAAGGGAAGGAGAATCTGCAGAACCTACAGTAATTGCATTGCTCTAATGTCCAAATTAAACAATTTTCAAATCATTTTCTATCCCAGAGGAAACGCTTGATGCTCAGAATGCTAGGATGCAGAAAATCCAGGAAATTTTCCAGAAGACAGACGAGGATACAAAAGAGACATGGAGATCAGACAGACAACAGGGCATAGCGCCTACAAGTGCAATAGACAACAAGTTTACATGTCCACTGTAATAGAATACAACAAATACAATTGGATGATTAAAATATAACACAGTTGGATGGCGATGCTACCTAAGTCACATTAGGACTCGCAAACCAACCTATTCTGAGTTTCTTTTGGTTAGTTCACGGATTACTTCTGTCGACATTTCTTGGCAGGCACAGTATATTATTGACGCTGTCATATCTAAATGGATCAGTATTTGGCTATATTCATGGCATCTATAACGAAAACTACATTATCTCATATAGTACAGTACTGACACACGATCACAGTAGAGTCGAAAGAGAAATAGAACCATAAACCTCTATTTTTGAAACAAAAAAAGTTCCAAAACGCAATGTTACATCATTTAAATTGATTACACAGCTACATTAGCAACTTTATTGAGTTCAAATCAGTATTATTTAAGATTTAAATTAATTACAAAGTCTGAAGTTAAAATTTCGAAATGAAACTTAGTCTTTTTTAGGTTAGCTAGATACGGACCTCCTGATATACAAGGTAAACAAGAAAGTTCTTGCCATTTTTATTTCCCCAAAAGAACATGACCTATGGAAAGTGAAGCCTATTGTTAGCCCTCGAAGTAGTTACCATTGGCATCAAGCACCTTCTGCCAACATATTTCCAGTTGGGATATCCCCTTGCAATAAAACTCGAGGGTTTTGAAAGCAAAGAAGTCCGTGAGTTCTTGGCGGAAGGTGAAGGAATTTTCACGAAGAGATGATTGTCCAGGAAATGGAAGAGGTGATAATCTGATAGTTGAAGGGTCAGGTGATTAAGGGGGAGGGAAAAAAGTCCCATTCAAGTCATTGCATGGTATTCCTAACCAACCATGGGACACGCGGTCTCGCGTTATTAGCCAAAAACAGAATGCCTTTGGATTTAAACAGTGTTGTCTCCTTCTGTGGAATGCCTGTGCACACGTTCCAATTGCTGCAAGTATAGGTCCGCAGTGACCGTTAGGCTCTTTGGTAGCAGCTCATGTCGTAGACTCCTCACTTGACTACTAGACCAACAAACTCTAACTTCACTGCAGGGGGACAAATCTCCCAATCTGAATTTCTGAAGGTAATGCCTTGCTATGCGTTTATTCATTGAACCATTCCCAAACGCTTTACATATTCGACGACTTGATGCAGCAGCTGATAAGCTAACTTTGAAGTCGTATTTCAATACGATTATAAAAAATAATACCGAATGAGCTCCTTCAACACGTCCATTTCTCTTCACTACTGTACGAGTTACGATTGATGAATGTGCGCAGTGGGGCCTGCTTTTATAACGACTGATATTCCTACTTTTGACTGAATGATGTCCCAACCACCCAACCAAGTCATGCATAGATTTACATAATTATTTTCTCTTCGTTCAATGGCAAAGTGAAACAAGAACATTCTTGCACCAATAACTTTCGTGTTTACCTTATAAATTTCATTCTATTTCTTGCTGATTTTCCGCATTCAACAGAGAATAAAAAGTGAACAGAGAACAGAAAAAAAATTATTTTATTTAGATTTTAGAATGGATGACAAAAGAAATCTATAAGATTTGTATAAGGTCACTTTTAATTGTAAGGGATGATTAGATAGAGATCTATAGTTTAAAATGGATTTTGAATCGCAACAAACTTCTTTGATTTAAGTGGGAATAAAACCTACGAATTGGTAAACTATAGGCTAGCATGTTAACTATTCATTTGTTTTCAAAGTTAGTTGAACACACCTGAATAATTGAAAATTTACTCTGAATATATAGATTTTTTTGCTATCTTTTTCATAGAGGAATTGTTTTATGATAAATAGAATATCCTGGAGAAATTAATCTCCATTGCATTTATTTAAATTTCTTTTTATTATCTCACTTCCAAGTTATATGGTGTTTGAAAAGAATTATAAATAATATTTTAGTTGCCTTCAAGAATGGTATTTTTTTTACAGTTTGCTTTTGACTATGTATTTATTTATTCACTTTTTGTGAACTTATTTTTTTATTTATTTACAGATCTCTTTTATTCCAAAAATTTTATTTTGCATACCATTTCATTTTATATTCAGATGTGATCAAGTAGAAAAGTTTTGATTTCTTCCGTTCGTGCTTAGTAAGCAAATAAACTGCCATACCTTCAGTAAGTGAAGAAAATATGCATTTCCTAGTCACGAAGTTTTTTCTTTTTATGGAATTTTTTTAGAAACAAGAACTTTTGCAGATATTTAAAATTTTTCAAAATTTTATTGTTAAACATTCAAATATGGAATGCATTATTATTATCAAACTGAAACAAGGTAATAAACATAATTACCTTGTTTCAATTAAAGATCTAATACTGGTAGTTATTAAGAAAATTAAAATTATAAAAAGGAAATAAAGATAATAGAGATTTATTTAATGGAAAATATGCATATTTTTTTGGCAAAATATGAATTGGTTGCACAGTTTTATTAATGTTTTAATGTGTTTGATACTTTAAATAAAATGTAAAATGTTTTTACTAGAGTATAAAAAGAACCGAAAAAGCTCTTCAAAGCTTTATAATTAATTTTTTAAAAATATGTGTTTATAGGAAGCTATCACGTATATTTAATAAAATTAAAACTGTATTATAACTTAAGCATATTTGAGTAAAATTAATTAAATTTGTGATATAAACTTATAAAATTTTCTCTTTGATTTCGAAAGTACATTTTTTATAATCAGTTCCATTTATTTTGATTAATTCAGATGAATATTTTCTGAATATTTTTAAAACAGAGAACACTGAAATTGAAAATTTCTTATTTTCATTAGCCACTAATTAATAATCATTTTTATCTGTTTTCATTTAATTTAAACCAAAATTTGTGAGCTAACATTGCAAACAAAAGTTTTCAATATTTTCTTTGTGAATTGAGACAGAAATAATTAAAAAAATTGAAGTTATTGAATCTCAATGAATTTACTATTACCAAATTATAAACGGGTCTGTGGTGGTATGACGCGGGTAATGCTACTCGCCTCCGTGACTTGGTTTACCTGGTGCCCGCTGGGTAACGACAAAGGAGTAGCAGTTTTCGCCCTTGTTGTGGCGAAGGATTAGTCACCCAAGTGCCCGCCGTTGCAAAAAAAAAAAAAAAAAAAAAAAAAAAAACTATTACCAAATTATGTATATACTTAACTCAATAATACATAATTCTTGTGTTCTTTACATTTAACATTTTTGAAAAGTTGCTGAAAAATATTTTTTGAGGTATTTCTGTTGAAATTAATGCTTTTATTTTCCCAAAATAGCATTTAAAAATGTTTCGTAATTTTTTGTTCCTGTAAAATTTTTGCATTTTAAGTAAAAGGAATTTTTAACTTTCAATTATATTTTACCACTGCATGAATATAACTTCAAAAACAGGATTACATTTTGTGCAACTATATAGTAACACAATATTTTATTTTTCTCAAGCATTTCTTAGTAAAAAGTTTAGGAAATGTTTTCACGAAGAAATTTAAGGGAATAAAAACTATTATTTTAACCCTAAAACTTTGGTTATTTTACTAGGAATTTATAATTGTGGAATAAATTTCTTAAGTATACAACTGCACAATAAAATTTTTAAAAACAACGGAGAGAATTAAAAAAATTACTATTGTTTTTGTAAAAAAAATCTAGATAATTTTTTTATACAGTACACTTAAAGATTTAGAATAGAAAAAACAGATATATAAAAAATATTTGTTTTGCATATCAAATAAAGCAACAGTGTAATACTAAGTAAGCTTTATTTCCATTTTTGTAAAATGAGGAGAAAGTAGTAGGAATGTTTAGATATCAATATTCGGATGCCAGTAAAATTTATTGGTACCTGAAACTTATAATTTGGATATCCATACTTCTTGTCTAGATTCATAACAGACATTAAGTATTCCAATATCAAGAAATCCATATCAAGATCCATATCAAGAAATATTTAAAATTGGAATGTAACCAGTTTAGATATTTCTAAGATATCTTTAGTTGGATGCTAACTGTAAACGTTAAGAGACATTTTTCCTGAAATAACATCTTTCTTTCTTAATTGTTTGGAAGTCTACTTAAGTGTTTTGTATGTTTTTCTTATGAGGGCACTAAGCGATTCCAAAAATTGCTGTTTAGTTTCATTATTTTATAGCATAAAAATAAGTTATATTTATAAAGAAAAGTATAATAAAGTTATTTCAGAAATAAAATTTCATTAAATATACCATATTTGTTCTGTACTGAAAATGATTTTAATATATGGATTGATTTTATTTTCAATACTTTTGCACATTATTTATTTTTGAAGCTGCTTATAAAGAATTTAGCAAAAGTTGTATTTTTTTAAACCTGAAATAATTATTCTATTTTTTAAAAGCAACACAAGAGCCATGAAAAGGAACAATTGTACATTCTTGTAATCAAAATAGTATATGTACACATATGAAAACATTTGTCTTTGTCGTAAAAATTAAATATGCTTTTTTCATTATTTATCTTTGATTTTACATGCTTAGAAGTTCTGTTTGTTTCTATAAATATGTGTATACTATAAGAACATTTGAAATAAGTAAATTTATGCAACTTTTATTTAACTTCATTATGAAATGAATTTATAATTTAAAATAAATAAAGTATGTTCCATGCTTTCACGATATAAATGATACGGCTGTATGGCCATTTGTATCTAATATAATTGTTTTTTGGGAAGTAAATTGCAAAATAGAATAAATTCAAATTCAGTTATATTCATGGCAAGAAATTTAGTTCCTAATTATTTTTTTTATCCCCATTCTAAAAATTTTATATTTTATCGGCTTTACGCAGCTTACCTATGTCGTTGAATATATTTTTTCCGGTTATTTTAATGGAAAAGAAATGAATATATATGCAATTTTCATGCTTCTATTAAGATATTTTGTTTTCATTTTTTTCCTTTTGAATCGAAATAATTACTAAGTCTTTCTCCTTATTATTTTCAAATACCTTTTTGTATGGATTTTATTTTTTATTTTCATTATATATAAGTGCTAAAGTTATCTTAGAAATTATTTTGCAAAAGGAATTATAAAGTAAAAGCAATTATTGCTGAAAAGTTCTTTTAATATTTCTTTGCCTTTAATTTTAATTTGAAAAGAGCAACTATAAAAATAAGATTTAAATTTATCTTTTTTATTGTAAAAAATGGTTTATTTTAATTTAAATATATACATATAACCGAAAAATTTAATTTCCTCGTACAAATTTATATTTACTACTAAAATGTATATGTTTTAAAGAGTTCTTAAAAATTTCTTGACTAACATGATGCGAAATATTATTTTTCAAATTATACAATGGATGTTCATGTTTATACAGTAAATATTGCTTACTTTAGTTTTGCAGTGATATACTAGGAGGTGACAAAATAGTGAAGAAATAATGATTTAAAAATGATAAATTTGATATTGCAAGAACATGCTAATCGTCTTTTGCAGAAATCGGTTTTAGAAGACCTTAGAAGTAGATAGATATCTAACATATTATTATTGCACAGATTTTTTGCCTATTTTTCTACCACTGAATACGACCTACATATAAAACATAAATCCATGGTAGTTCGTGGTAAGAACAATTAACTCTTTAGATACTGTAAAATACACTATACTTTTGATTGATTATTACCAAGAATATTCATTGGAAAACTCATTCAAAGAAAAAAATCTGGGTTGGTTAACTATTGTGACAAAGTAATGATCGTTGTCAAGAACCGTCAATTATATATATATATATATATTTGCAAGAAGTAATATCTCAATTCATACAGTAGCCCAGAGTATTTGTTGGTAAGAAGATTTAATGGGATTATTGTGTGTGTGTGCAAGAATTGCTATGTCAAAAACTGCAATAACAAAAAAAGAAGGTTATTTGTGAAGCCAAATAGTGTCTAAATATGGAAGCTGACGCTAGAAAATGCTGCTGACAACTTTATCCTGTTGACAAAAAAATATCGTATTAAACTAAAACCATGGAATTTGTTTTCAAAAACCTAACTTTACTTAAGTCATTTGTTACTTAAATACAACAGATTTAAGTGTTTTTAAAATGGCAACCATGGGCATCGAACCATGGGCATGGGCAGAACCATGAGCGTCCCGCAAAATTTTCTGCAATGAGCCACAGTTCATCAGGTGTTAATTTAGCCCATTCCTTCTTAAGAGTAGCCTTTAGGTATTCCAAACTTCAGTGTGGCTTAGAGCATACTCTTGATTGCAGAATAGACCAAACACTATTGTCCATTGGGCTTAATTCAGTTGAATAAGAGGGCCACATTCACTCAACTATGAAATCTGGAAGATTTGCTTGACACCAGTCTTGCGTTACTTTTTCTTTATGAGAAGGAGCAGAATTTTGAAGTGTCCAGATGCTGTTTTTAAAATGTTTTTGGGTCCAAGGAAGTAAAACCGACTGTAAGATCTCATTGCAGTACATGGTCTTCTTCATTTTGACCCCTTTATCTATGAAAACCAAGGGAGTTTTTCCAGATTCACAAATGCCTCCCCAAACCATAACTGACAGTGGTTTTTGCCGACGTTCTACTCTTGTGGAACTTCCAGGGCGATCAGATGACCAGTAACGGTCATTTTGTCGATTTTAGGATTGTTCAGTTGTGAAAAGTTTTTCGTCCGTGAAGATGAAATGCTTCCATGCGCTTTTTGCGGACTTTCGAAGGAGAGCTTGATATCTTTGCAACCGTGTACGCTTATTTTGCTCACTTTTACTCAGTTTTTGTACTATTGGAAGTTTATATGGCTTAAGTTCAAGTTCTTCTTTTGCAATTTGTCAAACTGATTCTCTATTAACCCCTATATCTTTAGCTATTTTTCTCATTGAGTTTCTTGGATTTTGCTTAGTTCGTTTCTTTATAATTTTGTGAATTTCATTTGTATTCACAGTTCTTTTTGTTTGTTTTTTTTTTGTTTTCGGGGTCTATCACCGTTATGGTCAAGCTTCAAGGATCGCTTTATAGTATGTGATACTGTTTGCCTGTGGATTTTTAGCTTTCTGGCAATCAGCATTTGCCGTAATTAATCCTCAAATATGGCACTTATTTGTCACCGTTAGTTTTGCATCTTTTATTTCAAACAAATTAATAAAAACTACCTATTTGTTTTACTAACATTAAGATCTCTTAAGCAAATGAATTATTATAAAAAATGGTGGACATGAATTAAACCAATCAAAAGCAGTACAATTTTGTCAACAGTACAAAGTTGTTACTCTGTAATATCCATAAGAACAAGTTAAGACTAAAAATATTTAAGTAATATCGATTTCAATAAATTTTTGTTTTAAGCAAACGAAGGTTATAAATACAATATATTGAAGATGCTATTGTTAAAAGGTTATTTGAAATCTCATAATATTTATTTTGTAAAGTTGGAAAGATTTTTTAAACCATATTGACAGAGAGAGAGAGAGAGAGAGAGAGAGACAGTATTTTTCAAAAATTTACAAAAATATAAAATTTAGAAGAGAAGACATACATATTTATTTGGTGTGAAAAAAAATCAATGAAATTTATGACCTGTACCAGTACAAAAATTTTGAAATTCTGTATTGATATATAATAAAGAGAAGCAGAACTGAGAATAAAATTAGAAATAATATGAAAATTATTAAAGATAATATATGAAAATTTAGTTATTTTCTTAGAAATTTGTTAACGGTGTTTCATTTTTATGTTGGAGTGAATAAACATTTATTCAATAGTTCTAAGCTTTTCCCTAAGAAGCTTGTTACAGAAAAAAATATTCCTTATATATAGATTATTTCCTTCGAGTTGGATATTTCTTTTTGTATTAAATGAAGTATGATCATGCATTTTAGGTTGCCATAGAAATTATTGCACATACTTAGGTGATGGTGGTAACTTGATAAAAGGATGGAAAAAAATTCTTCAACCATAAAAAAAAAATCATTCTTTTTCTTTAGAATTCTAAATAAAATCTCTAGGAAGGTTTCTTGCAAAAATACTTATTATATAGCTTATTAATATGTAATACCTTCAGTGAATATTTATAATGTAAAATGTATGCATTTATCTACGGTAGGAATATTGCATGTTATGATTTTATTTTTGGTAAACAATTTTAAATTTATTTATCTTTATTTTAGTTGAAAAATGGAGATATAGACACTTATTTTATGAAATTCTAGAGTTTCATAAAACACCAGTTATAATAATAAAAAGTTTTGAAATCTATACAATTAATTAGCATATAATTGGTAAAAACATAAGACAATTTCTTTCAGAGATATTATTTATTTCAATCAACATTTATAACTAGTTACTTTAAAGTTTTTGTTTTAATGTAAATATTTATTTATTTTTGGAAGAATGTTACATATACAATAAAAAAGTAGATTTTACGAATAATTTATTTACTTGGAGTAATTAAAATTGTATATGATTTAATAAATATAAAAATAATACATTTTATTTTATGTATTATTAAGTTAAAGCTATATAAATAAAAATAATTTGGAAAATTTATATTTTTACATTTATTCAATTATTTCTCTATGCGAGAAGGAGTTACCAAATCAGCTTAGCTATAATTACCAAATCAGCTTAGAATGTATATTTTAAAGCACAAATAGCAATAACTATATTGAAAAACTTCTTTTACAATAAATATACTTTACAATAAATATTTACAGAACTGTTAAGTTTGGAATTAATATTGCTTATTTTGAAAAAAAAATGTTTTAATCTCAGATTAAAATGAACAAAATATTTTCATGCGTACTCTTTCTTGAAATTATTAGAAATTAGAATTTTATATATTCCAAATTGTTCTATGTCTAAACTATCTTTTTTATTTAAACTACTATTAATAATATAATTTACTTTAATACAATAATTACCCATTATTTGATAAAATAAAATCA
>CM075858.1:30865043-31267543 GCA_037975125.1 Latrodectus hesperus
CTGTCAAGAAACGAAGTTGACACCTGAACTAGCGAATTTTTACGCACAAATTTTATAGCTTTTAATGAATGTATACTGAGTTTAATGCGCCATGCAACCAATAGGAATAAATTTCTCTATCGGTTGCTTAGCGTATTAAATTCAGTATTTCTCGGCTACGACAAAAACAGCTTTCTGACTCCTCTCCAAACTGTTACATTATTCTAATTAGCTCTCGAGTGCTAAGATAAACTATATAAATATAAATACCAACATTCTATCTATTTCATCATTTTGGGCCATGATTAAATGAATATTTCGACGTCTTGTAAGGCAATATCATCTCTAAGAAAGTCCATAAAATAGTTGATAGCTGTATTATCTGCAAAAACAAAGATATTCGATTGTACCAAGGAACAACAAATTAAAAATATCTTGCATCAATTGAACTTTTACAGTCTCTAGCTATACAAAATAAAAAATCCTACTTTTAGTTTCTAACGCATGCTTAAGAGCCTTAATAATTTGATATTAACTGATGTCAGTCGTTTTCTACTTCTCAGGAATGAATTACAGACTTCAATAAACTATTCATTCAATTTTAGGACATATTTGATTGCTTTAAAATGTTTTCTCAAGAAAAGTTTACTCTTAGGCACAGAATAATGATTTAATACTAAAGTTCATTAGTTTATATATAAATATAAATGAAAAATGAACTCTTTGTGTAAATATTACTTTGTTGTACAATAAATTTATTAAATATACAAATTTAATTGGACGTAACATGATTAGTGTACAAGATACATTCATCTATGAATGAATGTAAATACCAATTACTGGCAAATTTATTTTCAAGATTTTGTCATAAGGAGGATATTTGTAATCGACGAAAAAATAAATATTATCAAACTGTAAATTATTCCTCGTTTTAAATCAATTTTTAACTGCAAAAATATTTTGCAAATTGCTTAAAAATTTAATGGAAAAACTCAATTTTCAAACAGACAGAGATATAAATTTATCCATTAATACAATATTGGACTCAAATAGTTAGATAAAGATTATTTAACAATATTATATCTTACTATATTGATTCTATTTAATATTTTAAATTAGATGCATATACACACACACACACACACGCACACACACACACACACACACACACACACACACACACACACATATATATATATATATATATATATATATATATATATATATATATATATATATATATATATATATATATATATATATATATATATATATATATATATATATATATATATATATATATATATATATATATATATATATATATATATATATATATATATATATATATATATATATATATATATATATATATATATATATATATATATATATATATATATATATATATATATATATATATATATATATATATATATGAAACAGTCCTTTCATAAGCAAGATCCAATTAGTCCCATAACAGTATTTTGCACCAGCATGCTTCCCTGAATTCAGTCCTGGGTTGGACTGAACGAGTTAGATAAAAGCAGTCTGGTGAAGTCTGCGAAATTTTGAAGCAAGGACCAAGCAGAAGGTCCCGAATACTTGTCCTGCCACTCTAAGATGCATAATTTCACTTGGAGGACATTGTGACCATGACCTATTTAAAGTGCCCCAGCTATCTTTAGCTAAGCCGAAGGATCTCAGTTTAAGCCGGAAATCGAACTCACTACTTTCTGATAACGAAAATGACTCCATAACAAACTATGCCACCGCATACCTAAAAACGTGTTCCATATGCAATGACAATGCAATGTGCATTATCATGCAATGTAAACAATGCAATGCGCATTGTCATTGCGGGGAGTAATGTGAAACTTTCTCTATAATTATATTCAAAAGAATAGAATAGAAACATTTTAGTTATTATTTTGGTCATTATATTCAGATGTAGTTTCATAATAATGATCTTCCCACCCATATTTTCCATGAATTATTTAATTTTGATTTTAGTTATTACAATAACATAGATAATAATGTGTATACATTTGTTTTCTAATTTAGCAGATATTTATAGATTTATAAGCAAAAATATTTCTTTGCTATTGAAAAATAATAATTTTATTATAAATTTCTGTTTTGGAAATAGCTTAACGTCTATATATGAAGTTACGTGTCAATTTTTAAAACTAGGTAACTGTAATTTTATTTAGATAAATATCACAGTTTGTATCTTAAAACGGGGAAAAGTAGATTAACATTAATATTAAAAGTCTCCACAGAGCTAGAAAAATAATATTTGTCTTTAAAAAACATTTTTCCTCCAGTGCGCAGAAAAGGATATATTTAATTCTTCTTTTGTATACTTGGATAAAAGAGCGAGGAGAAGAAGGTCTAATATTTATCTACTTGAAGAATAAGGACATTTGAAAGTGAGAGGTAAGTATAAAGACAGTTAAAAAAGTTAAAAATTATTTCCAGATAAAATGGGAAATACCGTGGAAAAAGTTATTTTTTTCATGACGGGTCCAGTTTTGAATTTCGATAAACTAATTTAAACTTTTAAAAACAATTTAAAACCTATTCTATACACACACACACACACATATATATATACATATATATATACATACATACATACATACATATATATATATATATATATATATATATATATATATATATATATATATATATATATATATATATATATATATATATATATATATATATATATATATATATATATATATATATATATATATATATATATATATATATATATATATATATACATATATACTATACATATATATATATATATATATATATATATATATATATATATATATATATATATATATATATATATATATATATATATATATATATATAATAGGTTTTAAATTGTATATAAGCTCATTACTCACTTAATATAATCACAGATGCTTTTGCTTAAAAAATAATTTGCGAAGGAAGCTATTTAAAATATGATCTAGGAAAAATGTTTGTCCCAACAGAAGATATAAAAAAAAAACTACATCTTCATGTTAACAAATATTTTATGAATAGATAGAAAACTCAAATAGAAAAAAAAATATCAATTTTTCAACAAACGTTTGGTTGACATTGTGGAAAACTCTCACATACTATGATATATATCCTTTTATATAGAAACAAATTTTTTGGAAGGTGTTTCTAATTGAAAAAATAATATTCTAGTTACTTCTAGAGTAAACAGAAGGGAATGATTGTTTCATTAAAATCTGCGACACATGTGTGTTACAATTCATTGATTTAACTGGATATGACAGACTAAGATAATAGCTCACAGAAATAGGTGTTTATATTATGAATAATTTTAAGGTACTGTTTTACACAAATGGAATATTCTCTTAGATTAAGTGAATTTACATATAATAAAGATATTCTAATTGCTTCAAAAATCATCAATATCACTTTTTAGAGCAAAATAGTAGAATAATGTATGATTTACTTTTATGAACCTAGCTGTCGTCTAGCTAAACTAAATTCTTTATTATTTGTTTTACAAATAATTATTATAAAATAATTTAATGTAATATTTCATAAAAAAATGCTAAATCATAAAAATAATTCGTTTCGTTAGGATTTTCTTTGCTAGAAAAATTTTATTTCTTCATAAGGTACTACTTTAAAGTAATCAAACTAGTGATAATAATTATAAATTTTTTAATTGCGTCAAAAAATATTTCAAAAAATTTAGAAATTTCAATTATTATGTAACATGATCTTTTAAATTTCTAAACTATGTATGTACATAAGTAAATAATTATACTGTCAAAAATTCAGTATTAATGAAGCAAATTTAAAACTAAGCATATTACAGAAAAAGTTATTATGATATATTTTATGATCAACAGCTATAGTTTCTATCATTTCATTTGAAATCAGTTTCATGTAGTAACATTATAGTCTTTATTTAAAAACGAAAATATTTCTCAAATTAATAAAGTTTATAAAATATTGATTCTATGTCTACTAATGCCATAATTTAAATTAAAAAAATTATATAATAATTTAGACTAAGTATATGTGTGTGATTTCTTAATGTTTGGAGGGGATTAAAATTTTTGATTCTCACAATTATATCGCATTTTTTTCAGAGAAACAATACATTGATTATTTCAGTATTATTTTCAAAATAAAACCTTTTTTCCCTTCACTGAGAGTTTTTTGACATTTTTTCATTATTGGCTGGCATCTTTTCATGAGTATAAATCATAACTAAACTAAGAGGCTACACTATCCTGAGATAAAATGTAAACCTAAGTGTTTTTTCTCCATTCTAAGAATATTAGGAGAATAATTTCGCATGAGACATATATATATATATATATATATATATATATATATATATATATATATATATATATATATATATATATATATATATATATATATATATATATATATATTTATATATATATATATATATATATATATATATATATATATATATTATATATATATATATATATATATATATATATATATATATATATATATATATATATATTTATATATATATATATATATATATATATATATATATATGTATATATATATATATATATATATATATATATATATATATATATATATATATATATATATATATATATATATATGTACATATATATGTACATATATATATATATATATATATATATATATATATATATATATATATATATATATATATATATATATATATATATATATATATATATATATATATATATATATATATATATATATATATTTATATATATATTAAAAATTGTGTATCGTATGTAAATTGTGTATTGTATGTAAATATATATATTAACAACAATTATTGATTTTTTTATATGAACCTATAGTTTTCTAAAACTGTCAATATATTTATGATTTTTTGAGATTAGTGATATATCAATTTATATTTTGATGTTACTGGGTCAGTTTTGACATTCTTTACTTGTTCATCATAGTAGGGTTTTCTTTGGATAAAGAAGGTAATCCAAGTATAATTTATTAAATCAGAAGAACAGAAATCAAAGTCATTACTAATAAAATTTCTTATGCAATAGTAATTATTTCTTCTGAAAAATGAAGATTACCAAATTTTTCAATTACTATTAATAACACTTAAATTTGATGAAATGCTAAACTATATTGATTGTAATTGTGTGTTACATACATATTTGTAACATTTAAACCATGCAGTAAATAGCCTATTGAACAAAGACTGTTGTAACTTAACTAAGTGTCTAGTACGTGAAGAAGAAATTCTCGTGTAGCAAGGGAGAAAACTTCTAAACTACTTACGGCATTATTCATGAATGCAGAAGAGAATGGTGTAACATGCGTTTCTTCTTGTACAAGAATAGCTGGGATCAAATCAGGGACCAATTTTTCTGTAGAACGCTGTCCAATCTCTAGGCCATATTTTGTTTAACTTGTACAATGTCATAATTTCATAATTTAAGAAGGAAGTAAATTACGAGATGGTATTTTCTGAAATGCAGGTTATTTAACTTACATTACATAATTCACCATACTAAAACTTCATTCTAATTTGTATGTTTATCTTAAGCTAAATTGTAATGAATAAAATATTATTTTATAAGCCATTATGGTTTTATAAAATATTAATTGTAAACATAATTTATTGAGGAATTGCTTAATTTTATATATTCGTTTCAAGACAAAAGTTTTTAGGTTACGCACATCTTATATTGATTATCAAAGGCACAGTTTTCCAGGATATCTAAGCAAAAATATGTGCTTTCAATTATATTCTTACAAAATTTCGTCAATGATTTATCATTTTCGGGTAAGAATTTATATAAAATTTTTATAATCAAAAGTTAAGAAATAAGTTTTAAGTTTCTAAGTTTTTACACGCGAAAAGAATAAAAAAATATTAACAATGTAATTGTTATTTAATAGAACGTTTTTTAAACTCCTGCAAAAGAGAACTAATATCAAAAATCTTGCTCCACAGCATCAAAAATTCTTCAAATATTGTTTACATTTTGAATTTCTGAATAGTAATCCAGATCGGCATTGTTGTGTTTAGCGATCGAAAAGTGTGTAATTAAAAGGAATTTATTTTTTATTTCAAATGACACTGATTATTCTCTAAATTCATTGTATTTTTAATTTCCATAGATAAATAGATTGAGTTAGACAATCAGTGGAAAAACAAGCTAATAAATAACATTATGAATCAATTGCATTCATATGTATATTAAAAAAAACCTTTTATTTGCACTAACCTTATTGGTTGGTTGGCGTGTTTTGTTGCTTAACGAAGATAAACGTGCATGTTTCTTGCACGTGAAAATTAATTAGACCAGGAACTACAATTTAAAGGGAATTCAAAACCATTTAAACATTTTATCCAAGGTAGGAACCAAATTCCGCTAAGTTCAAATTCAAAGACTAAAGTGCTAACCAATCGGCCACTGGTTCACTATTTATCTTCTATTAGATATCAAATCGAAAATTACTATATCCATAAATGGCTATAAATATCAATACAATAATTTGGCGATAAACTTTAAGCTGATATTATTGCTATATATGAACCAGTGGTAAGACAAACATTTTTCAAGTGACAAGTTCTGAATTCGATCCCCACCACTATTTAATACGGGGAAGTTTTCTAGGTTTCCTCCCTTGCACCATATGCATAATGCTTACTATCTACAAGCAAAACTTTCGAAAAGCAACTTATGCGGGGAATATTGAATATCTTACAACAGCCTTATAGTGTCCACCACGTGGTGTTAAAACTCTAAAATAAAAATTTTAAAGAGAGAAGTAGAATTTTTTACTGGAGACTGCCCCTCAAATGACATGTCCATATAATAAGAATATTAGAAGACTTTAGCAGCAAGAACTCTATAATTATTGAGGAAACCATATTGAAAATATAGTTTTAAACTGTAAATATGATTCTTTAGATATATTCAACCATTTGAGTCAAAATATAATGAAATTTGGAGTTTGCAGAATATTTACAATAAATACCTGTAAAATACCTTGTAATATAAAATATCTTGGAGTTTGTAGAGTATTTAAACTAAAGCTTTTTTCATTAATATATAATAACTGAATTTTGGTTTTTAGATCTAGGATCTCTTTGAACTACCTACCTTTAATTCTATGTATGTCATTTTAGTACGCAAAATGATCATAAATAAGGACAGATTAAGTTGATAGTGATAGTCTTATATCTGGACCTCTGAACGCCCGAATTCTACTATGCAATGGGAACGGTATACACAGTAGGTGAATGTATTTCTTAATTTCGCCACACAAAAATTTTGCAGGGCATTGATGTTTACAGAAAAGAGCATCACAGCTGATATCTCGATATGTTACTTCATGACTATAGGATGAATTGCAGGGCGATAAAAATATTGATTCTGTTATATTTATGCAAAAGGTGATTCCACAGAACTTCGTCTGGGCAGTACTGTGCGTGATTACCTGAACGACACCTATCCAGACGGATGGATAGAAAGAGGATCCGCACATCTTTGACCATCTCTGTTTTCAAATTTGACTCCATTATATTTTTTAACCATAATACGACTGTTTCTTCAGTTACAATTTAGACCCTGAGTGTGCCACTTTATTACTATTCTCATTGGTTTAAAATATCCATAACATCAAATAACGTTTCATTCACGTCATATTGTATTGAGACAGCGCTGTAAATCCGACTTGTCGACAAATTTGCTGCCTGTTTTCAAATCATATTCCTTGAGTGAATGCCTGAGAATATTGTCGAAGACCATTTTGTTAGTATAACGATTTGTTATATTAGGAGCAGAGCATTGGTTTGTGAAACCGTTTTCCGTTGATTTAAGTCATAAACACGTGGACAATAGAACAGCAGAGAAAACAAAGTAAAAAAGACATGATAAAACATCCACTTTATAAGTACTTTAAATCGACAAAGACGATATAAAGTGTCACAGGTGCCGTATAATCCATGTTTCCGAATTCTGAATTCTTTTGGCGATGAAGAAATGTTGCCAAGATAACGTATCGTGACGTGCGTGATGACGTAAATGCTAGGGTTACCAAAATAGAATTTTATGCATAATTCTTATAGGTCTCCATATGTATGACGTAATAAAAACGAGGTTGCCAGATACATAAGAAAATCCGCCAAAAAATCGCCAATCTCAGAATTTAGCAATATGGATTATACGGCACCTGTGCCTTAAAATTTTTTAAAATTTCATTAATTGAATTTTAAATTAATAATTACAGTGTCTGTAATCTATCTCTTTTGAATCTTAAGACTTTTGACTAGCTTACGCCAGCATTAAAATTTTTAAACTTACTCCATAACATAATTTTTTTTTGGCGTGGGAGTTTTTTTTAAGGAACAGGCTTACAAGGCTAAGATTGAAGTTGTAACAGTCTAAGAACAATGCATAAGTTAAGCATGCAAAAAATTACTGTTTTTGATGTTGGAAGCAGTAATTTGAGCTATACTGAATCATTTGAAAACTTGCTTTCAAATTGATGGGCATCAAGTTGAAAAATACTGATATGCTGTACAATATTACTGAAATATAAAATTCATGAATGAATTATTTCTGAAAAAAAGGACTGGGACTTTATTATGACCCTGTATGTTTAAATTTATAAACAATGCATGTCTCATAAATTATCATGAGATATTAATGCAATTAGCTGTTATAGATTAAAGTACAATGCAATCAACACATAATTTCAAAAAATACTATACATTATGCTTAATTGAGGATCAATTAAATAATGATTCTAGTTAATTAAAGTTATCATCAGCAAATAAAACATCTAAAAATTGAAATATCTAAATTATTTTATATCTTATCTTACTTAAAGTATCAAATTCACATGAAATCTAACAAAATGTGCTTATCTGACTATTTTTTATTCTGATTCATATTTTTTAACAAAGTTGATGCACATTTTATGTATAAAACTATTTAGATTTTATTTTAAATTAAAAAATGTGTTTCACATCGCTTAGTTTCTTTATATAATCTTTTAAAGAAAGATCCTACCGGCAAACTTTTCATCTATTACCTTCAATAAACAAAATATTTAATTAACGACCAACAATAAGTTTAGAAAATAGCTTTTGCGTCACTGATTTAATTTATTACTTGAACAACTATTGTTCAAGAAACGAGTAAATATAAGGCTTAGAGAGAGTATAGTATACTGTATTTTATAAACTCGAATGGTCTCATTCGAACACAAAATGAATGATCAAATTAAATTAAAGAAAACATTTTGACTTTTGATATATGTAACCATATGACTATGATATCATTTATAATGATAATCTTGATTACCGAAAATCTTTTTCATAATATCTCGTTATATTTTTCAGTGAATCTAAGACGGGAACTTAACCAAGCACAAAGCTTTTTTTTATATAATTTTAGTTATTGTGTTAAAATCAGCTGAATAATATTTTTGAAATACATCAATTCTTCTTAAAAATTTCAAACAAATGTTGAAATGATTGTAAGAAACTTCGGTTAAAAATGCCTTTCAAATTTAAATGATTTCTCGGTTTTTATTTTCTGCGTTTATTTGTAATTGGAAATACTGCTAGTGTCAAAAATTTCAATTTAAATCAAAAGTATTTTTATTTAATAAAATTCATTATGAAAAAGTAAGAAAAATGCAGCTTGGTATTTGCATTCGTTGATAAAGGTATATTGGCAATTAATATACGAAATATCACTGTATCAAAATAAAAATTCGTAAACATTTTCTTTAGATAAATATAATGGTAGTTACAACATTGATTAAAAGTTGGTACTTTTATGCAAACACGAATCACCAGCGGAGTCATTATTCCACTATACCCATGAGAAATCACAGTTGATTTCTTACATATTGGGTTTTTAAGGAAGATTTATAAAAAGGTTAACTTATACAGTATAAAGTATGTAATAAATTTATTTAGTCAATCACAAAACTCTGATGTAGTCATATTTTTTACTATCAATGTCTTCATATCATTATTATTGCACACATTAGAAATCATGCACAATGCTAATTTAAAAATGTTGAATAACCTTGATTAGCTATATGTATGTTTTACACTGTTGAAGAATACCTTCACTGAAGTAAGGATAGTAATTTATGATGAACATAATATTTTACATATATTTTATCATTATATTACTATTAAACTTTTGATTATAAAATGCACATATTTGTCAAACATACATATAAGTGAAATTAAGTAACAAATATACGCAAGATCTTCTTTTTTTTGACATACCAATGAAAAGGACAGACAAAGAATGGCAGTTTTAGATTGTTTCTGACCAAGTATGATTCTCAGGCACAGAAATGGGAATCAAACCCAGAATCTGCTGAAATGAAGATTGGAACTTTTATCATTTAGATAAAAATTTGATTATTAAATTAAGATTAGGAAAATAAGTTTCTAATAGTTTAATTTACATAATAATATTTAAGTTTAAAGAAATAAAATTTATTACATAATTATCAAGAATATTGTCTTAAAACTCAGTAATATATTTGTATTTTTAATAAATATGGTAAAATTTTTAATCACGAGTTAAGCGAAAGTTATTATCTTGAACTGAACTAGAAATTAGAAAAGTTCTCGAGCATAATAAAGATAATTGGAAAAAATAATGATTGTATTATTAATCAAAGGAAAATAACATAATCATTATCGATTAATATAATTTTTATTGAAATAATATGAATCATTTAGAAGAAAGGTGATGGAATAAGTAATAATAAAGTTACTCATTAAAATTTTCATTACTAATGAATGTCTTAATTGCAAAATAGGATGACTTACACATTTAATTGCAGATTAGAAATAATATAATGAAAAAATAATCAAATTTCATTTACAATATAATTAAATAATATCATATTAATAAGTACGGTCGACTTTTAAAGCATGTTCTTATTACTGAAGTCGAATGATTAACCCCTTATTATTTGTGTTTTCACAAATACGAGTGAAATGAGTTCTTAATTAATATAGGAATATACTTAATTAATATATATCTATATGTTTAATGCTTATATATATATATATATATATATATATATATATATATATATATATATATATTGTTGCAAATTTATAAATATTGATTATATTTGTCTTAAAATATCTCAGACAGATTGGAAATTCTCACATTTTGGGCAAAAATTGCGGTATATAGACGTGTTGTAGTTTAAAAGCGAATTTCCTAATGATTTGGCGACTTGGCGACAGTTGGCGAGATTCTTGGCGACTTGGCGAGAAATCGATACTTCTGGAAACATCCATCACCTAAGCTCTAGGACCAATATTTTTCGAGATAGCCTAGAAGCTTCCAGAACCTTGGCGAAATTGGTAGATTTCTCCGCCAAGTCAGGTATAAATACCGCAGCTCGACATGAAAGAGTTTAGTTTTGTGAAGACAGTCATTGAGTGAAGACGATTAGTAGTGACTGCTAGTTGTTCTCTGTCTGAGGTATTTGAGACCTGTGATTGGAAGCTGTTTCTTATTATATCTGATGAATTGTAGCTGTATAATTGTGATTGTCACAGCGGGAATTTCGTATATCTAGTGAGAGTTTTTACGAATAAAAGTCTTGTGTTCATTAAGTGGTTGCTTTATTCAACTCTCAATCGACACGAACCCGTGGAGCTCGATACAACTGGTGTCAGAATCGGGATTGAAGAGTTGATGCAGCGTGTCACCAGAAAAATGGATATGGATGTAATGAAACATCTTCTCGAAAAATTAGCGGAGCAGATGACTGAGATGAAAGCTGGACAAGAAGAGATGAAAGCTAGACAAGAAGAGATGAAAGCTGGACAATAAGAGATTAAAACCGAGATGATGAAAGAGATGAAAGCTGGACAAGAGGAGATGAAAGCTAGACAAGAAGAGATTAACACCGAGATGATGAAAGAGATAAAATCTGGACAGGAGGTGATGAAAGCTGGACAAGAAGAGATGAAAGCTAGACAAGAAGAGATTAACACCGAGATGATGAAAGAGATAAAATTTGGACAGGATGAGCTTAAGAAGGACATTGTAAGTGTTAAAGAAGAATTCTCCAACATCATTCAGGAGAAGATGAATGCAATGGAGGATAAGGTAACTTCAGTAGAAACTAAAGTTCTGGAGATAGAAGAAAACGTGGAAGAAGTATTAGACAATATGAATAAGAAGATTGAAAGCTTGGAGAAGCAAATGTCAAACAAACATGAGGAACCCAACGTGGCATTTGTGCCATCCTTAGCCAATATTAAACTCTCAATATTTGATGGGAAATCATCCTGGCAAGTATACAAGACCCAGTTTATGATGGTAGCGGAAGCTAATGGATGGAATCCCCGAGCCCAAGCTTTTCACCTGGCGGCTTCTTTAAGAGGAGACGCGGCTGACATCCTCGAGACGCATCCGGAGGAGCAGAGGCACGATTTCCAAGCCCTATCGAGTGCGCCTGAGCTGCGGTTTGGAGATTAGTGCACTAAAGAATATAGCAGACTACAGTTAAAGTCCCGCTATCAAAAAGCGGGTGAAAGTCTGCAAGAATTGGCTGCCGATATTCAGCGACTTTCCCATCTAGCATTTTCGGACTGCCCAGCTGAGATACGTCAAGATTTGGCTCTCCATCACTTCATCAATAGTGTGCGGGATCCGGAGATACGGAAAACACTTAGACTCGCCGATGTCAAAGATATCCGATCTGCCCTAGTCTACGCACATAAGATAGAGGCTGCCCAGCAGGCCGCGCGTAAAGACCAGCACTCAATCAGAGCCGTCTCTGCTACTGATGCGAACTATGATCTAAGAAAGCAAATTGAAGATCTGCGGCGAAAATTACGTAGCTTAGAATTGAGTAAAGGTGTCAGAAACATGAAAATACTGAAACATGAAAATGTTGGACTTGCGGTGGAGTCGGACACGTCCGTAGATACTGTCAGAAAACAAAAGATGATGGAATTTCTAAAATGGAAATACGTCATCGCAAAGGAACTCTTCATGGAAATGCTGATGCACTATCAAGGAAACCGTGTAATGAAAGCTGCCGATATTGTTCTAGAGTAGAGAAGAACTATCAGTTAGTAAATCCTTCGGTACCCCAAGTTACTGTTTCACCTCCACCGAAACCAGACCCATGGAGTGATAAAGGACTTAGAGAAGCCCAAAAAGAAGATTCAGATATAAATCCAATTTTAAAATTAAAAGAATCTTCCAGTATGAAACCAAGTTGGCAGGATATCTCCACCTACAGTCCTGCGACTAAACAATATTGGGCTCTTTGGGACTCACTCCATATAAGAAATGGTGTCTTATACAGGAAATGGGAATCCGATGATGGACGTAATTTCAAATGGCAGCTTGTTCTTCCAAAATCAAGAATTTCAGATGTTTTGAAAGAATTGCATAGTAGCTCAACTGGAGGCCACTTTGGAGTAATGAAAACTCTACAGAAAGTTCGAGAACGCTTCTATTGGAGCAAAACTAGACAAGATGTAGAGAAATGGTGTCAATCTTGTGATGACTGTGCGGCACGTAAGGGACCAAAGAAACGTAGCCGAGGATGGTTGCAACGGTACAACGTAGGAGCACCTTTTGAGCGAATAGCATTAGACATTTTGGGTCCTTTACCACGATCTTCAAATGGCAACAAATACATACTAGTTGTCATGGACTACTTTACTAAGTGGCCTGAAGCGTTTGCAATTCCTGATCAAGAGGCGACTACAGTAGCCGAGGTTCTAGTGCAGCAATGGGTTTCCAGATTCGGCACACCCTTACAAATTCATTCTGATCAAGGGACAAATTTCACCTCTGTTGTGTTTAAAGGAATGTGTCAAATTCTCGGAATAGACAAGACGCAGACCACGCCACTACACCCACAATCGAACGGCATGGTAGAGAGGTTTAACAGAACCATCTTGAATAATCTCTCACTTATGGTTTCCAGAAATCAGCAAGATTGGGATTTGAAGTTACCGCTGTTTCTGCTTGCATATCGCAGTGCTGTCCATGAGACTACCGGATATACTCCTTCACAGATGCTCTTTGGTCACGAACTTCGGCTCCTTGTGATCTTCAGTTTGGTCGTCCAACGGATACATCTTCATCGCCAGAGGAATACCTTCGAGACCTTCAGGCACGTCTTGAAGATGTCCATAACTTCGCTCGAGACCGAATCAACCTGACGACCGAAAGAATGAAGACAAGGTATGACACAAGAGCGACAGGACATGAATTTCAAGAAGGTGGCAAAGTTTGGTTGTGGAACCCGATTCGACGTAAAGGACTTTCTTCAAGGTTGCAAGCCAACTGGGAAGGTCCCTACACAGTCCTAAAAAGACTGAACGACGTCGTGGTTCGTATAAGGAAATCATCTTCTTCAAAACCAAAGGTAGTACATTATGATAGATTAGCTCCTTATCGTAATGTAGAGTAAAAATTAGTCACTTTGACGTTAGGCGGTCTCTTTGTAAATAGTATAGATAATTTTAATCTTTTCTATTTTCTTGTATTTTTAGTTGCTTGTGAATGTAATGTGGTCTGTATCATCTTGAAATGTAAATTCTCTTATATTAAATTTGGCCTCCTATCAAGGGATAGTACTGCCCGGGATGTGCAATCCTTGAGAGGGGGCAATGTTATAAATTTATAAATAATGACTATATTTGTCTTAAAATATCTCAGACATATCGGAAATTCTCACATTTTGGGCAAAAATTGCGGTATTTAGACGTGTTGTAGTTTAAAAGCGAATTTCCTAATGATTTGGCGACAGTTGGCGAGATTTTTGGCGACTTGGCGAGAAATCGATATTTCTGGAAACATCCATCACCTAAGCTCTAGGACCAATATTTTTCGAGATAGCCAAGAAGCTTCCAGAACCTTGGCGAAATTGGTAGATTTCTCCGCCAAGTCAGGTATAAATACCGCAGCCCGACATGGAAGAGTTTAGTTTTGTGAAGACAGTCATTGAGTGAAGACGATTAGTAGTGACTGCTAGTTGTTCTCTGTCTGAGGTATTTGAGACCTGTGATTGGAAGCTGTTTCTTATTATATCTGACGAATTGTAGCTGTATAATTGTGATTGTTACAGCGGGAATTTCGCATATCTAATGAGATTTTTACGAATAAAAGTCTTGTGTTCATTAAGTGGTTGCTTTATTCAACTCTCAATCGACACGAACCCGCGGAGCTCGGTACAATATATATATATATACATCTATATATTTATATATATATATATATATATATATATATATATATATATATATATATATATATATATATATATATATATATATATATATATATATATATATATATATATATATATATATATATATATATATATATATATATATATATATATATATATATATATATATATATATAATATATATATATATATATATATATATATATATATATATATATATATATATATATATATATATATATATATATATATATATATATATATATATATATATATATATATATATATATATATATATATATATATATATATATATATATAAACAAAAATATTAAGGTACTAATTAATAAATTTTTAAAAAATTTATTAAAAATATATAATAAAATTTAATTTTTTGAAAAGTAAAGATATTCATACCCCTTTATTTTTTTTTTGCTCTAATGAAAAAATATAGAATATAATAAGTATATAAAAATCATCACATTAAATTTAATTATTTAATATTTCTTTATATATAATGATAGTGTTTACCAACCGCAAAATACTACTATATTACATCTGTTTATTATTTAAACATCTTCCACACCCTTTCCAAGTATCATCTTGTTCATTTCCATTACAGCAGTACTAATCCTTTTCCAGATCTTCTCTAATGTTTTTAAGAGCGTTTTGAATATTTACAACAATCCAGTCGTCAAAAACTTTAAAAATTATATTTATTTAAACTCAGTATTGTATAATTCCAGTATCTTAAAATATAACAGATCTATTGAATGAGAATAGTCTTGAAAATTAGTGCGATGCAGTTTGCCGTGTTTAACTGAAAAGTTTAAAAAATTTCAAATTTAATTATGATGTACTAATTAAAATAATTATGGGTACATTTATCAAGTTTAGTTCTGTAATAGATTATCATAATAAAAGAAAGAAGCGTAACATTTGAACAACACGGAATCAATCATATACATAGGGATTAGAATTTAATATTCAGTTGTAAATGTGAGGCATTTTAATGTACATCATCTTGAAAGAAAAAGAAAATGATTATAAATTGTGATTTATTTTTCATTTAAAATTAGTCTTTGATACTGAATTGCATTTAATTAAACTAATATTAGCACGTTATGTTAAATTGTTTTTCTATATTAATGTACACATTTCCTACAGTTTACTAATTATTTGTAAAGTATATGTATATGACACATTTTTTGAATAAAATATTTTTACTTGGGAAGATAAAATTATTATTTTAAATATATAATAAAAATACAGCTATTAAATTCTTATAAAAATTAAGAAAAATGCAATTTATTTTTAAAACCGTTCACATTTAAAAGTTATATAAGAGAAATTCATGGTCTAAAAATAAACTTATAAAAATTATATTTACTTATTCCATTTTCATAAAGTAATATTTTAGTAAAATACTCTAAATATACTTTGTTATAGAAATGCCATATAAATATTTACCGATTAAAAATAAATATTTACTGTCGAAAAAAAATCTTATTTTATGAGAAAAATAAAAAAGGGTAATAAGCCAACATGCGTAAAAGCTTTGTAAATAATAAGAAATAAAAAAATCAGTCTTTTTTCTTCCAAAAGTGTAAAAATTAACTGGTTAAAATAATTTAATGAATTGTGATGAATTAGCATTGCCAAATATTTAACATTAACATTGTTATATTGCTTAGTATTTATAGTAAATACTTCATTCTAGAACACTATTTGAAATATAAATAGCGTTATTATTTTTCATATTAAATGCGGAATTAATCTATATTATGATGTAATAGAAAAATAAAATTTGAAATTTGAACAAATAATCCTCTGTTTCAAACAAGATTTTAAAATAAAATAAATATCTGTATTTATTATTCTGTAAAATTATATGCATGATGTTAAAATTGAGGACATTATGTTTCAGAATCGTACGTTTCCACAAATGTTTGCATATTTAAATTCAACATAGTATGCATACATCATTACATTTGCTTAATCAAGAGAGTACATATTTCAATACGGGAAATATGACAAAAAATCTACCCATAAACTAAAATAATACATTACTATAAAATATTTATTTAATCTCTTGTGTTTCAGGAACTGTGTTCTCTAATTTCATATATCTCGTAATAAAGGAATTACCTGAAAACAGATATTCTGCTACTATTCCCCTTTCAGTTTTACAATGCAAATATCTTATGCAAGAGAATTTAATAAATATAACAGCATACATTTTTATATGATTGAAATTTCACATTACTTAATTCATTAAGTAGTAAGAGTTTTAATTTTTTTGTAAGGAAATGTTTGATATCCATTTACCATTTCAGAAATCATTCTGAACATGTTATTTCCTTTGAACAAAATTGGGTTTTTATATTTTTATTTATATAAATAAAATTATATGTATAACTCATAATCCAAATAGCTTTAAATCCATTTTTTTAATTTTTGGGTTTTGAAAATTATGGTGGAATAAATAACATTTTTTATTAAAAGATAGTTCCCTTTCAATTTCTATTATTAAAATTATTTTGTATACTTTTCTAATTAATGAACAAGCCAAAAATTTTAAACATTAATGTACTAAAAAAGGATTATCACAAGTTTTAATTTCTTAGATTTAACAGCTTTGGTTGCAAAGTGCCTCGTGCAGCTGAAATATAGTAGTTAATATTATGTTTGTTTAAAATTTATATTTCTATCTTTAAAAATATTTCGTATACTTTTCTAATTAATGAACAAGCCAAAAATTTTAAAAACTAAAAAGGGATTATCACAAGTTTTAAATCTTTAGATTTAACAGCTTTGGTTGCAAATTGACTCGTGCAGCTAAAATATTGTAGTTTTAATATCATTGTTTGTTTAAAATATCATAAAACTATTTCAGTTTCATTTATAAATTACTTACAATTATTATTAGTCATAGAAACAAAATTTTGATAGATACGGTTTGAAAAGTTTTGTGAAAAATATTATGTAGATATGTACATTTCTGTCCATTATATTGAAAATAATATCATCAAGATTACTCAATTGAAAAATTTTCTCGATATCAGGTTCAATCAAAATTTGTGTGTATACTTTTTTGCAATTATTCGTTAACGGTTGTGATAAATTTTAAAAACTTTATTATTGACATAAAGATTGAATTCTAATTTATAAGGTCAATATGCAGGTTTAAATTTGAGTGACAAACACGCTGATACTTTGTTTAGATTGTCACTTATTGTCATTTTATTGAACGCAAATTGACAATTATGCTGGGATTTACAATTCACAGAAGGTCTGAGTAAAATGAGATCTACATTAAATTCCAAACATATGCATATGTCTATGCTCCACTGATTAACGTGGTATGTTGTAAAATTTCCTCTTCTAAATTAAATGTAATTGATTAGACTAGGATAACTTTTTTAAAGGCAAGTAATATATTATTTAAATAAGCTGAGTATATAAACGAAGAATTATAGAAAAAAATACATAAAGCTCTAATATTTTTAAAACATCCTATTGACAAATCATTGTAAATTATAAAATAAAATATTACATTTTTACTAATTGTTTGCACAAGTTTTATTAGGTTAATCAAAAATTGTGATATAAAATTTATTGTAATTTAAAATTTAAGTAGAGAGCAAATTTAAGGAAAAATTAATAATTGAATCTAATGTAAAGTAAAGATATTTAATGATTCACATTCATCATGAATAAAAAATATTTTAGTAAAATTATTTAATCAAATTTTGTAAGTATTTTATTTAGGAAAAATATTTTAAGAATCCATGTTTTTTACTCGATTTCCGTAATTCATGTTCAGAAATTCTGAAGTAGTTTTGTATGATAGAGTGATGAGGTATCAAATGTAATAATTTGAAACGAAAATGTTTAACATATATAATATTTTATTTATTTTGCATTACAGGCGTTAGATTACTTTTTATACAAGGTAGCAAATTTAAATTTAATGTAGTTTTTAACGTAGATTTCAAACCATTATTCGTACGCAAGTAAATGAACCAAAATATTAATTTTTAACCTAAAGGTCATAACACTTGACATTAAGCTACCTATTCAGTGATTCATACATAAAAATCAGTTTTTAGGATTAAAATAGACGTATACATGGAGTATTGGAATATTTAAGTTGATGTAAAATAAATTCCTTCAAACCATCCTAATCCTATAGCATATAAAAAATCCTATAGCTTATTAAAAATAAATATGATTTCGAATTTTTAATTTAATACGAAATTAATTGAAATAATATGTAATTTTACTAAAGTGTGCTGTAGATTAATACGTCATTTTAATAAGCGACTTCAACTTATAATTGAAGTCGCTTATTAAAAAAATTACTAGAGATAATTTTTTTATGGTATAGATGAAAAATTTTAAGGAGAAAAAAATTTACAAAATATTATCTTAAATAATTTGAAAAATATACTTTTATTTTATAATCAACTTTGTAACAGAGCAACGCCCTCTAACGGTCATAAACGAACTGAATGAACGAGTTGAGCTCTAACCCTAGAGACTGCTGCTGCTCGAGTATGATTACCAGAGTTGTTTTGTTTTAATGTTCTTATGTTTTCGTTTCTGTGTTGTGTGTGTGTGATTTCTCTGTGTTACATAGATAGATGTTAAATAAATATAGAAATAAGCTAGCCGTGTGTAAAATTATTCATCATACATACATGACACAGAATTTGACGCCCAAAACGTGGTGCCGAAACGATAAGTATACTTTTGTTGTGATTTAAATTTTGTTAAATCGTCGGAGTAGATGAGTTTACCCAAACTCATATCGAATCTAAATTCATATTGTTTAACCAAACAATATATCAATTAATTTTGGCTTATCCAAGCTTTTAAAAAAGTTATTTCGAGCAGCAGATCCGTTTGCATGTCTCTTTGTTATTCATTTCTATTTTATGATTATTTTGCTTCTGTTTTGTATCAATGTGCATAGTGGTTAATACTATTCTAATGTGTTTAAGTAATCGTGTAATTTAATAACTTATACTGAATATTAAAGGCGAAATCAGATTACTTTAAAAAACGAAATTTGCAAAATCGTTTGAAAATAAGTTAGTCACACAGACCACCGTTGCCGAGAAGCTACGAGCTTGTTTTGTTTTCTTTCCTTTTAGGAATGCGACTCTGTTCTCACAACAGATTTATTACTTTCAATGCCTTTAGAAGGAAGGAAGGGCTCCTTTTTTTCTCGTAACTAAATAATTCTTAAAAGAGAATCTTATTTCTCTATGAATGTATATTTTATTTTATAGAAAATAAGTATAAGATTTATTGAAACTGAGAAATTTATTTAATAAATAAAGTCATATGTGTCCATTATATGATATATAATATTGTTTGCATGCATTTGTTTAATTATTTAATTGCATTTAAATAATTTTATTAATAACGAAAGATAATTTTATCAATTTTATAAATATGTAATCTTTTATACATGTGTTTTGTTTTAAATCAAAAACGAAAGTATTGAATTATTAAAGCAAAATATTGCTGAGTATTATTTAAAAGAAAGTTATTTGAAAATTTATTTTTGATTCTTGTATTGATTTTATTGTTGTAGAAAATGTGAGTATTTTTGTATATTAGTTACATTATCTAATGATTCATATTTTTGAGAATGAGTATCCTTCGTAATAAAATAATCTGTTTCTGCATATATAATTTATGTTTGCGATCTATGGAAATAATTAGATAATCTATTTGAAAGTATTTATGAATATTCTTAATAATTTTGTGCACTAATAAGTAAACATTAAATACTCTATGGATAATTATTTTAATTGAGTATTTCTGAAATTATCTGTATGTTTGTATTGTTTTCAATATATTCAAAATTTGTTTTAAAATTTAAATGATAATTATTTTTTTTAATTCACAAGATTATTATTTTCGTATTAAGTAGTAGGTAGAGAGTGATGATTTTACAGTGTTTGCTATATATTTAATATTTTTAGTAATTGTACTGACTTGTTTCTAGTATAATTTTAATTATGTACTACAAAAGTATATTACTTTCTTTGTTATTCCAGTAATTGAAATACATTATCTTCTTTTAAATTGATTATACTGAAGTGTTTGATTTGATGTCTCTGGTATTTGAATAATTTTGTGTTTAAGAATTTTCTCTTGGTATCATTTGATTTTCTAAATATTTAGATCTTAGTTAAGGTATTAAATTTAAGACTTTTTGAACTTTAAAATTTTTTTACATAAATCACTAATATTGAAAGACTGGTAAAAATGGCATATCTTGGCAAATCTAAAAAACAAGACCTCCGAACTCTTGCAACAGAGCTTGGTTTGGCTGTGTCAGATGAGATGAAAATAATTGACCTTAGAGAACTTATAACTAAAAGTGATAACTATGAGGAAGAACTTGTGAAAAACATGCTTAGTGTTATAATAGAAGATCGCTTAGAAGCTGAAAAAGTAGAACAATTGCGTTTAGAAAATGAACGTGGTTATGAATTGGAAAAGCTTAGGCTTCAGCTCGAAGCTCAAAAGGCATCTACCTCAATTGTAGGCTCTTCTGATTTTGAATGTCCAAAATTCGAACTTAATCGTATCATTCCTAAATTTAATCCAAAAGAAGATGAAATTGGACTGTTTTTGATTATATTCGAGAGACAGTTAAAATTTATGAATCTTCCCGAGTCATCTTGGATACCATATTTAATTGGCTCTTTGCCAGCTGAAATAGCACAACTGCTTGCTAGAGAAAATGAACAAGATGCACAAGATTACCAAAAGGTGAAGGAAATGCTCCTTAAAAGATTTAGGGTTACTGCTGATAAGTTTCGACAATTATTTTCTCAACACAGAAAAAGTTCTGATACAACATGGCGAGACTTTTACTTTGAATTAACTTCTTATTTTGAGGGATGGATAAAAGAAACGAATATTACAACTTTTGATCAACTCAAAAACTTAATAATCGCTGATCAAATTAAGAAAAGAACTCCACCAGAAGTCAAAGATCATTTTCTTGACTCTTGGGCAAACTGGATTAATCCCCTAGATATAGCTGAAAAACTGGATGCTTATGAGAATGTCCGGCAAGGAACAAAGAAGCAATTGAACCAGTCTCAAAGGAAGATCTGTTCAAGAGATGAAAACAGAAAAACTATCCCAGATAGAAAATTTCGTCCTGTAGTTAATGCTCCAGAAAATGCTCAAAATCGATATTCAAAACTTCCAATAACTCGTTCCTCTACTGCTAGATTAGATGGAAGATCATCTATTCAATGTTTTGGTTGCGGAACGCCTGGAGTAATCAGATCAAAATGTCCTACTTGCGCAGGTTCTAAACATGAAGATACAACTGTTAATTGCATGAACTTATTCACTAATAATATAGCTACAGATCTGTCAAGTATGATTGTCTTTGAATTGTTCGGTAAGAAGATTGCAGTTTGTGCAGATACTGGTGCTTCACATTCTATTGCAGGAGAAAAGTTATATAACTTTTTACGAAACAATGGAGTTGCTTTTGAAAACAAGAAAATTTCGCTCACTCTAGCTGATGGAAAACTTCAGTCCATGGTTGCCCTTAAAACTATTGTTAGTCTGTGTATAGAAGGTAAAAGTGTGTCAACAGAACTTCTCGTTCTACCTAAAGCCAAAGATAACAGCACACTTTTAGGAAGAGATTTTCTCCACGCAGCTGGTATTGTTCTTGATGTTCAAAATGGGACCTGGCATTTTTGCGAAAATCCGAAGAGACAGTATTTGTTCTACGTAAAACCTACTAATGCAAGAAAAACTTCAAACACTTCTAAAACTTCAATAGTGCCTGAAACGACAACTGTAGTTCACTTGAGAAGTGACGAAGGGAAACATCTAACAGAGACACAAAGAGGAAAACTAAATTGCTTGCTTCAAAGTTACAAGCATTGCTTTGAACCAAGGGGAGAGCCTACTCCTTTCATTAAGCACAGAATAGAGACATTAGACCCTAATCCTATATCTGTTCCACCATATCGTATGTCTCCAGCCAAGAAAGAAATACTTAAAGAACAAATTGATGAACTGTTAGCAAAGAATATAATCGAACCATGTGAATCAGCTTATGCTGCTCCTGTTGTACTCGTGGAAAAGCCCAATGGGAAAATCAGATTATGTGTAGATTATAGAGGTCTCAATGCTGTTACAAAACCTGACACTTACCCATTACCACGAATGGACGATCTCTTGAACGAAGCGACACCGACATCCTATATGTCTACCATTGATTTACAATCTGGTTATCATCAGGTTCAAGTAGATGAGGCTGACTTGGACAAAACTACTTTTATTTGTCCTTTTGGCACTTATCGTTATCTACGTATGCCTTTTGGATTAAGAAACGCACCTGCCACCTTTCAACGTCTAATAGACAAATTCAGAAGTGGTCTGAAGGATGTCTTCGTACTCTCATACTTGGATGATATCATAGTCCTATCAGATACATTTGACAAGCATTTGAAAGACATAAAAACTGTTTTTGAAAGACTTTCTCTATTTAAACTCCATGCAAATAGAGATAAATGCAGTTTTTCCTGTGAACGTGTTAAGTACTTAGGATTTTGGATCACCAGAAATGGAATTGAAGCTGACCGAGAGAAAATTGCATCGATTCAAAGAATTCCTGTTCCAAATAATGTCAAAGAACTACAATCGTTCTTACAAACCTGCTCATGGTTTAGAAGATATGTTCCGAACTTTGCGGACATAGCACGACCTCTTAGCTACCTAACTAAGAAAAAAGTCAATTGGTCGTGGGGATTCGAACAACAAAAGGCTTTCGAAACTTTGAAAGAACGCTTGACAACAGCCCCTGTGTTAAAACAACCGGATGGATCTATGCCTTTTGTAATTCGCACCGATGCTAGTAACTATGCCCTTGGTGCAGTCCTTCTACAAGGAAATAGCCCAGAAGAACATGTTATCGAATATGCGAGTCGTTTGTTGACCCCAGCAGAACGCAACTATTCGACTACTGAGCGCGAAGCTTTAGCAGTAGTTTGGGCATTGGAAAAATTTCGTGGCTACATTGACCGTCAGGAAGTGATTATTGCTTCTGATCATCAACCTCTTAAATGGCTTCTGAGCATAAAGTCTCCCTCAGGACGCTTAGCAAGATGGGCTTTAAAGATCCAATCATTTAACTTGAAAATAGAATATACACCTGGAAAAGCAAATGTTGTGGCTGATATGTTATCAAGACCAACTTACTTTCATGATGATCCAAATTGTGAAATGCATGCAATCTCTGTCGATATGCCAACTAGGAAATCAAGTGATATTCGTAAAGAACAGTTGGCAGATCCAGATCTGAAGAAAATTGTCGATTGTCTGGAAAACAATGATAAGGATGAAAACTTTGCTAACTATATCAGTCGAGGATATATAATGAACGAAGGTATTTTGTATCGTTATTCGCCTGAGACGGATTCAGACGATGGCCAATTAGTTGTTCCCATTCAAGAACGACAAAGAATTCTGCAAGAACACCATGATGCTCCTACAGCTGGTCATTATGGCATAGAAGGTCCATACCTCATACTCACAAACAGGTCTCCAACTACCTATGATATTGCAGATCCTGCTGCACCTGATCAAGTGTTAGGTACATACCACACGAATGTGATAAGGCCATACCAACTACCTTCATCGAAAGACAGAGGTCCAGTTGCTCCCTTAAGAAAACGGGGAGACCTCCAAAAATCAGACAATCAAATCCTGGCTCATCATCGAGACGATTTCAGAGCCAGAGGGGGAGTCTGTAACAGAGCAACGCCCTCTAACGGTCATAAACGAACTGAATGAACGAGTTGAGCTCTAACCCTAGAGACTGCTGCTGCTCGAGTATGATTACCAGAGTTGTTTTGTTTTAATGTTCTTATGTTTTCGTTTCTGTGTTGTGTGTGTGTGATTTCTCTGTGTTACATAGATAGATGTTAAATAAATATAGAAATAAGCTAGCCGTGTGTAAAATTATTCATCAGACATACATGACACAACTTTTATTTATAGATGTAAAATTATGTATGTTTTACTATGCCCTAATTAATGCCTCTCAGAAAAATTCCAATTATGTCAGTTAATTTGTATATTTTAAATAGTAAATCCCCAAAAAAATACTAACATCACAATCAATGTATGATAATATATTTTAGATTAATTTTTATCTGATAACGGATATCAGTGCCTATCGTTTACGTATTAAAGAATGGATGGTTTAGAGAATTTTATTACGCTACATTACTGTGCGTTTGATGATAAATAACTTAAAAGCCAATGGTTTACATCTCTTTTGTAAATACATTGTGTTAGAATTATTTTATAACACAAAATTCTGACAATTATTTCTAGTCAACTTCTGGTCAAAATCAAGATCTTATCATTCTTCTCATATTTAACATGATCAATATATTACTCTTGTACATTGCTTCTTCATCCATTTATAAATAGCTATTTGGTAACAGAAGACCCTCATTAGAAATTTAATTCATAAACCTTATGTTATAAGTAATTTAGTACATGGATTATCATGGTCTAGTGGTAGGTCAATTTTCTTCCGCAAAAGGTCTCGGCTTTAATCACAACTATTGCTGAACAAATTTAGCTGGATATTGCACTTCTGCTTCCTGATGCATGCATGTCGATGTATATCTTCCTTGCTTCTCCCTTTGACGCTTGTGATTATGACCTTATGTCAATAAAATCTCCAACTGGAAGGCAATTTAAACACAGGATATTAAAATATTTTACAATCGCTTGAAGCTGTTTGTTTAGCGGACAGTTGCCTGTGTTTGTTGTGCTATTCCTACGTGGTATCAAAGTAATTTAGTTCAAACATGCGTAAACAATTTGTAGAAAGTACTTTTGAAGTATATTTAAAATGTTCATCAATGGTATAAGGAATTTAGAGAGATTTAAATATCCGTAAAGGACATATTTTCAATGATCAAAATTAATTACTTAGGATTCAATAAGATTTTAATAATAATTATTTCTTCGTGATTTATATATAATATAATTAATATTGAATGTTTTATTTCTTAATAAAAGGGCCGAATATAATCTTTTACACCACGAAAAATAATCACTTTTATTGATAACTTTGTTTCCTCGTTTGTTTGTATTTTTTATACTCAAAGTAAACTAACAAAGTACAAGGTGCGCCATAAATTCGTGCAAATTTTAAAAATTAATTAAAAAAGAACAAATGATGTTAAAAAAAGTGTGGTTTGCACGAATGGCATCAGAAAAAAGGCGGATTCTTTTTAAAAACAAACAAAATTAGTTCAAAAAACCGATAGATGGCGCTGATGTTGAATGTTTTTTTCAATCAAATTAACACAATACTAATACAATTCTGTATTTTCAAAGATATATTTAAGCTGAAGTTTTTCAACATGACCTCTACCAGATTGTATGCGCAAGTAAGGAGAGTAACAACACCTGTGACAGCTGAGTACAGAATGTCTGGAGGAATCTCAGACACGGTCTGCTGAATGGCATCCGCCTGTGCGGAAGGGGCAGATCGGTAAACCAGGGATTTTGAATAACCCCACACCCAAAAATCTACAAGAGTCAAGTCTGGTGACCGTGGGGGCCATTTGATCTTACAGCCTCGACTTATCACTCGGTCTTCACCAAACGTTCGCAAAAGAAATGTTTTTACTGAGGTGGCAGCGTGGGGTGGGGCACCATCTTGCTTGAAATTTACTGTAGAAAGCACACCTCTTTCCTGTAAGTCTGGCACAACCTTTTCACGCAGAAGACTAAGGTACCGTTCAGCGGTCACTGTGCATGTTTTACACCCAGATTTTTGGCAACGCTCTTCAAAAAAGAACGGATCGACAACAAAAGAGGTGGTGAAACCACACCAAACTGTTACATGAGGAGAATGAAGCGGCTTCGTCTCGTATTCACGGGGATTCGATGTCGCCCAAATGCGATTATTGTGCGTATTGACGTACCCCATGTAGAGCAAAATGGGTTTCGTCTGTTCATAAGACGTTAAACAACCACTGTTGCTCGTGTTCCACTTTTGTTAGAGCCCATTTAGCAAACGATTCTCTTGCAGCGATATCTGCCGGCATAACCTCATGCAGTGACTGCAATTTGTACGGATGAAACTGCAGTATCCCGTGAAGGATACGTCGAATCGATGTTACAGGTTCCAAAAACCTTTCCAGCTTCACGAGCATTGCTGCTTCCTGTGGATGATTCTGCTGTCATATCCTCCATTACACTCTGTACAGCTGCAACACGCCCTTCTCTCGAGGGAGGTCTACCGCTTCGTGGTCGATCTTCTAAGCGACTCGTTTCTTCGAAGCGCTTCACAAGTTTCAGTATCCCTGATGGTGATATGGGTCCTTTTTTCTTCTTTATTCCTTTTGCAGTGCGAAACTTCCTAACTAGATCTGCTGCTGATTCGCAATTCTTATAAAAGAGCTTGATAATCAACGCTTTATCCTGCAACGATAGCATAATGCCGGCATTGAATGAAGAGTCCATGTGCATTCAGGTATTTTATTGTCAACCTGATTTGCTTAAATCAGCTTCATTTATGCACCACAGCGCCACCTATTGGTCATTTTTTTAAACTAATTTTTTTCTGTTCTTAAAAAATCCGCCCTTTTTCTGACGCCATTCGTGCAAACCACATTTTTTAACATTATTTGTGCTTTTTTAATTAATTTTTAAAGTTTGCACGAATTTATGACGCACCCTGTACTTTTGTCAATGTGTTTTCAGTTAATAAAATTTTTTTATCAACCAATAGTTGAAAATATGTCTGTATTTTCCCGAATATTTTTATAATATAAAAACTCGATAATTGCTCTTTTTATGTTTATCGAACTTTGTACATTTTCCCTAGTACAAGATAAAGCTAAGATAAATAATATTGAGCCACAATACTATATTTCTGCCAATTACAAACTCCTACAGCCGAAACATATTACATATACTTACAATTGTTGGAATTACTTATTTTCTGCTGACAATTACAATTTATTTTTTAAAAGATCTTTAAATATCTTAATTTTATTCAAAAGTGATTCGATTAAAAAGTGTATTAAAAACATTAAAACATTATTTTTTAATTTTTTAAAATGAAATGGCTGTTGAATCATTAGATTCAATAATAATTCAGTACAATAGTTGGTAAATTCAACTATTACCTTGTATGTACATATTTCTAGCGTTTCAGAATTATATTTTAAATCGTACTATCTCTTGTGTGGAAAAATTCAATATAAAAAAAGTAATTATTTTTAAAACAATAAAAAATTCTAAAATAGTTTCCCAGTATTGATAAAAAAATAATATGAATAGGAAATCAAAACTCATTCCCAATAAAACTAAAATTATAGCTTTTTTCATAAATGAATATTAAATAGAAAATCTCATCTTATTATAGACAGAACTTTATTAAGAAGCAATTACTTCATGAAACTTAATAAGCAGCTATATGCTTTTTATTAAGTTTTAAGAAATATTATTTTACTACTGCTTTTTCGATAGTACAAAGATAATTTATTGAAAATGAATGAGAATTATAATTAGGTTTTGTTGAGAAAAAATTAAAAACTCTATTATGTACCAGGAAATTTCTGTCAGAGAAATTAGTTTATAGTTAGGAAAATAATTTTTAAGTAAATAGTAAAATTAATTAGCTAATAAAGTAAGGAAATAGATAAAGTATGTAAATAAATAATATCTTATAAAATTTAATATAGGTTATAGGTTTACTGAAGCAAAAAATTTAATATGATATGAAAGAAATGAAAATTTTCTCATATAATAGCATAATGAATGCTCTATAAATGGAATTCAAATATACATTTTTAATGTATTATATTAGTAAATATAATTACAGAAAATATTGAATAATTTAAAATAGATTTGCAATAGTTATTTACATTTAAATTTTGATAGTGCCAATAGAAATGAAAAAAAATGTAATCATAAAAATTCTTTTTAGAATAATTCTTTTCAGAAATTTTCTTTATATTTATGCATCTAACTGTGTACATTTTTCTGAAAACTGCACTTTACAAATGAAATCTTAAAATTCAAATAATACTGCCAGAGCTTTGATATATCGTAATTTAAATGTAATACTTTAAATACTTCTCTGTGTAGTCAAGTCACTTAATTCAGTTTTAAATTTTTGTGATTCCAAATTTAATAAAATGAGATCAATAAAATTTAATTCTTGAAGTTTCAAAATAGTTAACTTATTTAAATCACATTAAAGAAATTCAATATCTTTTAATTAGATTTATTGTATTATCCTAACATTCAATCTCAGTTACGGACATAAATAGTATTTAAAATAATTTATGTTAAAGATATTTTTCTAATAGGACACTCCATATTAATTAATCAATTTCTTTTTTTTAGATAAGAGATTACAGTATGCTTCGATCATTAGTTAATTACACATAGAATTCTCAAAGGTGAGTTTACTGACTGTTCAAAATTACAAGGTATATTTGCATTTGATAGGCTGAGTTTGACATTTATTGATATTTTTATATTGTTATCTGAAGAGGTTATTAATAGTACAAATAAAGAAATCACAAATAAAACGCAGTTGCTTACAAAAGGTTTTTAAAAGAAAAAGAAATGCCAATATATCATTTTTATCTAAACAAATAGATTGCACTTGCGTAACTGCAATGATGTTAAATGTACTATGAGTATCTTTTTAAAGGCAATATTACAATTTTAATATCATTTACCACCAGAAATAAATAAAAAGTAAATTGCATATATATATATATATATATATATATATATATATATATATATATATATATATATATATATATATATATATATATATATATATATATATATATATGTGTGTGTGTGTATGTGTGTGTGTGTGTGTGTGAATAATCAAATGGATATTCTTTAGCTGCTAAAATCGGAAAGTAACTTGAAAATATGTCAATGAAATCATAAAAAAAATTAATTTAGAAATATTCTACAGTGCTAAGTGGTGAATTGTGAAAGACTATTTAGAATTCTTCGGATATTGTTTTAAAATGAAACTTGTCTCGATGTTAGTGTTAAAAAAGCACAGGTGCCGTATAATCCATGATACCAAATTCTGAGATTGGCGATTTTTTGGCGGATTTTCTTATGTATCTGGCATACTCGTTTTTATTACGTTATACACATGTAAACCTATAAGAATTATGCAGAAAATTCTATTTTGGTAACCCTAGTATTTACGTCATCTCGCACGTCGTGATACGTCATCTTGGCAACATTTTTTCATCGCCAAAAAATTCAGAATTTGGAATCATGGATTATACGGCACCTGTGCCGTTAAGAGGTCAGTCTGTTGCAAATTTAAAATAAAAATTATGTTTAATCTTGAAATTCTGATCATAAAATTTATGATGAATTTAAAACATATTTAAATTTAGGTATGAACTATCTATGAAATTGATTATGTCAAAATGCAATTAATTTAGGCGATGTAATATTCTTCTGAATGTTGCATCAGAAGTAAGAATGTTATGGTTCGCTTCTTATTATTATAAGGTAAGCAAGAAAGTACTTGCTTTTTCCGTTTTGTTATTGACTGAAGTGAGAATAAGTATGAAAATTAGTGTATGACGTGGTTGAGACACTGGTCAGTCATGAGTAGAAGTTTCAATCGTTATGAAAGCAGGTCTACCGCACACATTCATCAATCTATTTCATACGCTAGCGAAAAGAAATGGATGTGCCAAAAAACTCCTTCTGTATTGTTTGCTTTACGACTTCAAAGTGGGTTTATTAGCTGCAGCATCAAGTCGCCAAATATGTCAAGCGCTTGGAAATAGAGCTGTGAATGAATCTAAGGTAAGATATTGGTTTCACAAATTAAGGTTAGGAGATTTGTTTCCCTGTAATGAAGGTGGTGTCTGGTGAGCTAGTCACTATGAGATTTTACCAAAGGTCCAAACGGTCACTGTGGACCTGCACTTGCAGGAATGAGAACGTGTTGAACTGGCATTGCAATAGAAGAAGCCATCATTTGTTAATCGCGAAATTTTATTGTTCTGAATACAAGTTTTTAACTGAAAAAATATATGTAGAATAAAGATAATTACATGTATATTTTTTTATAATTCAATTTAAATAATTTTTGTGAAACAATATGAATTGTAATAAGTTTCATTTCTTTTGAAATTTCAGTCTCTGATTTGTAAAAAATAGAAAAAAATATATAAATTTATAAAATTTAGGGGATATTACAAAAAATCTATTAATAAAATTTACATTCCCTGATCAATCAAATTATCTTGAATTTTACAAAAAAAACGCATAAGCAATTATACAGAGCACAAAACAGCTATAGCAGTCCTCTTTCCCAAAAAGCTTTAAAAATTACCAGCGCCGAAACAAATTTCTATTCTCTTATTCAGAATATGAGACACTTAAAATATAATCACTATCATTACGATAATTTTTTTTCTATTTTTTGTCAGTAATTTTACTAAATAGAATTAAGATGCAATTATAATTTGTTAGCGAGTTCGCACAAAGTTCATGCTGTTGTTTCCTATTTCTTACTTAGTGAAAGAATCTTTCGCTCATTCCCACTAACCTGACCAACATTTCTCAGACCCTAAATGAACCCAGCAGTAAGTGTTCTCTGCTACAGCGCAAAATTTTTAAGCTGGCTGAAGATTTACGATGTGCTCTAGAAGAAATAGAGAACAAGAAAAGGCACTCAAATACCTTCAATTCACTATCGTATTTGAAAGCTTTTCTTAAGTGTTATATAGATGGATAGATAGGTATAATAAATAATGTACCTCTATATACATAATGAATAATCGTGAAGCATAATTTAATGTTTAATACACACTAATTTACCTTTCATTGCATTTTTAATTTTTCAAATTATTTGTATGTATTATAAATTAAAATATATTCTTATGAGTTTATAATTAATTAATAATATAATGATAATTGATTTTCTCATTACTAAAAATATTTTTAAAGTAATAAATAGTATTTAATAAGCTGATTCATTCTTTTAAAAATCACACTGATTGCTTAACATTATAAAATACACTAGCTAAAATAAATAAAAGAAAAGAAGTTTGAATAATGCAAATGTTTGCTCATTTTAAATTTATTTAAATATAATTCAAATAAAAAAAGTTAATTTAATTTAATTAATACATATAATCATTGAAAGTTTCACAGAGATTCATTGATATTATTGAAAATATCTTTGACGGGAATTCATTTTCTTTATTTTTAAAATACTTTTTTACCATTCAAAGGGTGCATTTCAACATAATTAAAATACTTCATATTGAAATTATTTTTTATTGCTGAATCGAGAGAGAGAGAGAGAGATTTCGCATGTTTAGGTAAAATCTATTTTTTAAGGTTCTCTCTTCAATCTCTTTGACACTCATTCATTTATAATTATGGAAGAATAAATGTCATTGCAATTAAGTTCTAAGTTCTGATTCTTTTATTCATTACAATATATTTTCAAGGGTAACATTTATTTACATTTTAATTTGGAAAAAATCTTAAATTAATTTATGAAATAAGAGAAATTCTTTATTGCTTTATGTACAACTCTAATTACTAGGAATATTCTATTAATTTACAAATTATACAAAGGGTTTAAACTCTTTTACTTTTCTTATAAAGAACTAATCTTTTATGCGAAGCTTTAAGACTTTACCTTTTGTTTACTTGTTTTAATACTATTTGCTTAGATTTTTTGCATGAAAGTTGTTCATTCATTATATGAAGTTCATTATTTAAGAATAAATTTTTTCAAATATCTGTGTAAAATCACGATTTAAAATGTGATTTCTGAAACTCTATAAATTGTAATAATTTTAATATTATTCAACTGTTTCTTTGAACCACATCATCTGAATCACTAAATATCTTTAATTTTTAATAAATTAAACGAATCACGCTGGCAATGCTTAATGATCCGGTGGTTGTATAGTAGCTCAGTTGCTTCACGCTGCTTCCCGTTAAGATCAGCAAAGTGGAACATCATGTATCGAGGGCAGTGATTGGGAGGGCGACCACATCCTCCGTGGGTTGGCGACATGTCCACTTTAATCTCTGACATACTAAGTCTCTCTACTTGTCTGGCGTGGATAAGGAGAGGAAAGTGCTGGCTCAGGTTTGAATTCATCATCTAACCGTGGCTCAAAATTACGAGGCACTTGTTGATGGGGGAGTATTCCAAGCCTGTTAACCTTAACATTGTCTGGGGTTTGCCAGCACTGCCATGAATGTATGTATATGCAGCTATTTAATAAGCAGCTGGAAAATATATCACCAAAATAATCACCAACGCTTCTTAATTTAAAACCATTATTTAGTGAATATGTTGATATCCCAACGGTTATGCAACCAATCTTTCTACTGTATGCTAATCATAAAACATTTGTGCTTTAATCATCAATAAAATATGCTCCCTTTAACTGAAAAAATCATAGGAAAATAAGCCTCTCTTGTAAGAAAATAAGATTTAGTTTTGTTATCAATTTCTACTAACTGCGTAAGTTTCAACTGTGAAACGCTTCGAAAATATTTTGTAAACTGTTAAGAACTGTTTTTATAATTAAAATATATTATTTATTTCCCTTTTAAGTTCTTCATTTGTCAGCAATCATTTTTTTTCAAAATAGTAATTGAGTTATCAGAAAACAACAACATGACTACTCATATTGCGGAATATCAGTTCTATGCTTAAAAACGGAAAGTAAAATAGAGGGTACACGATCGCACAGATATTCTTGTGTGTGTGTGCCAAATGAGTATCACATAATCCTATTGTAGAGAAAGGTTTGAAAAAGACTATTCATTTAACTAGATAACTATGTTTACTAAACCAAGTTTTGTGTTTGTGACCTTACTGTAGATGATATGTCAATAATATACACAAATGGCTTGATAATTGCGGTTCTGATATTCAGATTAGTTATTCTGTTTATAAAGGATTCCTGCTAATTGTAATTATTTACATTAAGAAATCATGCTGATGGAGTTCTACAGCCACTTGCTAAAATTTTTTATTTGTTTTATCAGAAATCAGACTACTTCACGCATCTTCTTTCTGGTGTCAATAATTTGCTGAGTTTGCTGTGTAGCACTGCGCGTACGGGATGCCATAACTTTAAACATCGTTATCTGGAAGTATCTAAACATTGGGATGTTTCAATCACTGTTGTTGAATTAAAGCGAGCGTTTGGTTCCTTAAGAGTTTCAAACTGATTAGATGATTATATACACTCATGTTTAAATTTTCAATGACTATAATTTATACTGTTTTCAAAACATTACTTAAAATTGCAGTTAAATGCACATGCTTCTCTATTCATGCTTTGAGTGGAACATGTAAAACAATATTTAATATAAAGCATTAAATATACTTAAATTCTAATTAGGCTTAAATCATTAATTTATATAATTTTCACAATTCATAGTTTTTTCAATATTTAAATTTCTTATACGAGCTTTTACTTAAATATATCAGCTTAACTTAGTAAAATTATCAATTTTAATGTGAAATTGAAGCATTCATAATAGAGGAGAAAATTATTGGGTAGATAATACATAAAAAATATTACTTTAAATAAAACAAAATGCTAAATTGCTTCTTAAATTTAAGTGCGAAGAATAAAAATATTATGTAGCTCCTATTTTTAAGTCATATATGAATATGTTAAGAGACAGTAATGGATATTATTCATGCTTTCTTCTACAATATTTTAGTGCTGAGTTTTTATATGCCGAGACGAAGTTATTCACACATGTTTTGTATAACAGTCCTGAATTCATAAAATAGGTTGATTTAAAAGTCCTCTTTCAAAACATCATATGGAATGAAAGAAACTTCTCGTAATTTAGGCGACTGTAATAGCTGTTTCATACTTGAAGAAAGCGATGTGACATGCTGTGCAAATAAAAATGATGCTTTACAAATGCAAATTTTAAAGAAAAATCGTGTGTAAAATAAGTATTTGTAATGAGTTTTTTGATGCAGTGCTTTAAAATGTCACTTGAAATAAAAGCATTTATTTTTAACTTCGAATCACACGTAGTTTACTTCGCAATAGCCTTCATTTAACAATTAGAACAAAGAATTTTAAAAATTCATTTTATTCTTTTAGCATTCGTGTCATTATCTTAAGGGATTCATGAATCTTACATTTTTCCAAATCTGGTCCTTAAACATGTCATATTTATTAAAAACAACAATAATTAGAACAGATAAATAGGATAACACATTGTTTTTTGGTGTTATGTACAAAAGGTTTCCTTTCAAATGACTATAATATGAATTTTTTAATTGAAATGATTGAGAATAATTATATTAAATGGAAAAAATTATATTTATAAAAAGTTTAAAAAATATTAAAAAATAAAAAAGACCACAATATTTATAATCTATATTTTTGCGGTAATTAATCAGTTTATTTAATATTGAACTAAAAAAATAATCACAAAATGCTGAGTTATGAAAAACACTTCTATAATTCATTTTTGTGTTTCTAAAAATCAGTATATTACATCTTAAAGATTTGCCCTTAAGTTAAAGGAGCAACTTTTAGGTAAACAAGTATACTTGAAGAAAGAAAAAAATCATACTATGATTCAGCAATCATTTTTATGGTATTCGTTTTTAAAGCTTTAACTGAAATATTGAAAAAACGGAAAGTGAAAGTGATTTTATACTTATGGAAATATAACAGTTACATATTTGATAGATAGTAAAAATTAAAGTTAGTATAAATTTCCGTTCATTCCCAATAAATTTCCGTTTCTTCAAATCCATAAGATTAAATAAATTACTCTAATTGATGAATAATAACGATCTTGAATAAAATGTACAAAATGTCATAAAGAAAATAAGTATAATAAATAAAGATTACAAAATAAAAAATAATATAAATGAATCAATTTGGTTCTCAAAATGAACAAAGTTATCTATGATATCGTACATTTCAAAGTTTAAAATAGAGATAATTTATTATTTTAAAGGGTTTTTTTTATATTTTTTTGAGTGCTGAAACTTTGTTTTCCTTTTATGAAGTTAAAACGAACTTCTTAAAACACAACAAGCCCCATGGATATCGTCAATTTTATCTTTATAGAATTTGAGTCAACTAAATAATAACAGATGAAATATCACTTATATTACTACTAAAGATGTAAGTTATTTAACTTTTAAAAAAATGATCTTACTAAAAATCTAACAGTACGCGTTTTTAAGGAAATTGATAAATTATTTAATTCCTTTATATATTATTATTTTTATATTGTTAACTGTATGTGTTTGAGAATATAGAATCATTGAAGTGCAAAACTGAAAAAAATAAGCTTTTTGGCTGATTAATTTAATGTTGAAATGAAAATCTTAAGAAATTCATTTGACAATTTATTTTTCTTGGAAGTGAAAATCAATTAAGTCGGTTTCTTTATAGCTAAAAATTGATTACTACTAATAATGTTTGTATTGCATTCGTTTTATTTATGTTTCATTAAATACAAATTATGGTTATCAATAATTATTTTCACAAAAGTTTCCCAATGAAAATAATTCATGTTAATCTTATAGTCTTAATTTGATTCAAAAACTAATATAATTTATTGAATAATGTAAAAGAAAGGCAGAAATAAAAATATAATGTCAGTTAATGTTGTAGAGACATAAATAACAATTCCAGAAAAATGATGGAAAAGTATTAATATTTAATGTTTTATAAAACTAAAAATTAATTTCTTAAGAAATAAGCCTAAAAATATTTTTTATTTATTTACAAATAAGTAAACGTGTAAAGCTTTAAGTTTTCATTTTTGTAGAATAAATATGATGTATTTCTGTAAAAATTTTATGATAATTGTAAGCAATTATTATAAATTTGAATCGAAGTTTCACGTCTTAGAATAAAAAATTAAGTAATCAGTTATATAACTATTTATTTGAATCAAAAATGTTTTCAAGATTTGTATTAAATAAAATAATAATTGTAATTATGAATGGTTATTTAATATAATATTGCAAGTTAAAATGCAAAAGTATCTGTATTAAACTTGTAAATTTACAAAATTATTACATATTACGATCCCTTAATTAAAATAAGTTACATCAAAGGTAGTTTTATTCTATGCTAAAAGATAGAACGATAAGGGTAATGAAACATTTCTTTCGTGAAGGAGATGCTATTAATAATTTTCATTAATAAAAATGTGCATGTAAAGTATCGAATTATAATTGTCTTCAGTGTATAAGTAGATTTTATACTGTGTATTGAAAAGAGAAATAAAATAAATTACCTGTTAGCTGTATTTGAAAAAAATTATAAATATCTTTGTGTTTAAGGGAAGAATTTTTTTCAAATCCTATTTATTTCCTTTAATTTTTAAAATGGTTGCGTATATTAATGAGTCTATAAATAAGATATTTGTATTCAATAATGTGACAATGATTTTAAAAACAAAAAATTTATAACATTCAATTATAAGTTATAGTTACTGAAAAATAGAGAACATTTCCTTTTTTACATTTCATGGATACATAATTTTGAGTAATTATAATCTATTCAATAGGTATTGGATAAATGTTTTTTTTAATATTTCAAATATATTGTAAAGAAAATATTATATGAAAATTAGCATTTTGAAGTTTCTTATACGACATTGGAGGTCTCATTCTGCTAAACGACAATAATCAAGTTTGAATACACATTTGAAATTTGCTTATCAAAAAATTATCAAAAATTTTCTATCAATAACCACCAATGAAGCAATGAGGAAATGCTGAAGTGGAATCAACGTTGAAGACAATGTGGTATATAACAAACCTGTTCATAATCATTTTCATTCACACGACTTCTAAGGAAATAAACTTGCTAACTGTATTATCGGGAAACCTAAAAAATCATGTAAAGTACACACAAAATGCTTTCTGTCGATTTCTCATCATTTTATGAACGATTATTATCTTTTGAAATAGGGAGAGAGAGAGAGAGATGGATAGAGAATCATAGTTTAACGAATAAAAACATGTGCTGAAAACAATTAAAGAATATTAAAGCCCTTAAAATAGCGTTGTAAGCAATTTTTTCCGTAAAATGAAACAAGAGAGGGATGCAAATTTTGAGTTTCAAGTCGAAAACTTAAAACTCAAAATTTGCATTCAGATTTCGATCTTCACTTTAGATTTTGAGATTTGGCTTTCAACTTAATGTACGACAAAGAAGAAAAGAATGAGTGACATTCAATAAGCATATTGTTTTGATGAGTGTGATCTTTCAACGAAGTCATTTCAGAGAATTAGATGGTAGGAGAATTGTTGCACCGTTAGAAAGAGCCAAAGGCAATGCGAAGTAGGAGATACTGTTTGAGTTTCATAAATTATGATTTCCAGGTCCTGGAACCGCTTTTTAGAGACTTGAAATGCAGTCTGACGAACAGGGACCTAGAGAACGTAGACGTTCAACAATGTCCAATAAAGAAAGAACATTATTAAATGCCAATATTAAACACTGAAATACAAATACATCGCTTCTAGAACTACACAATGGCTCGGCTACTGGTAACATACTTTCCTTGCTGTTGTTTCCAATCCTTAATAGATCTTGCGGAAGCTATATTAGATCCATTATACTATGAACTCTAGCTAAGTCTAGCACCAGTTGTGGACTTGCGGAAACAACAACTAGAGCGAACCCCAAACAATCAAACAATCTAGGACTTTCGATATTAACTATTCAAAAACTTCTTCACGCTTTACGGCAGTATGTTCACCGACCAATAATGTGTGCCACGTTAACAACAAGGCGGCACTGTCACTCTCACAGTGATTGAGCAACGGATCATTTGAACTTGAAAAGAAATGAATAGACCAATATGCTTTCGAATGACGAGTGTTGTTTTTATCTTTAACCTGATAATACCCGCACTTTCACTGGGAGATAAAGTGACACTAAAAACAAATCTGCCCTCATGCACAAAAGTGTCAAATTTGGCCTCACGAGAATGATGGTCTTTGCTTATAACTTCATTGGTAGATGTAAGCATAGACCATCCTTCATTAACTCCTTAACCGGCTATCTCAAGTACACTCGGGCAAAAATTTCTGTGCGTTTTCCGGCTATCCCGAGCCCCTTGGTAGGGGCAACTGGCTTCACTGCAGTGCTTTAAATTCAACCCCCGAATTGATGGATTGCCGTGAAATCGTGGCTTGGGAACTTACTTACTGAACGGTCATGGTTGATTTAACTAATGTGAGCGGAAATCAAAAGTATTTTAAGAAAGCTACAGTTTTACTTTTCTGTATTTAATCCCATTTAGATTTTCATAGTTGAAGACTCTTTAATTATTGCGATCTATAAACAATATATATAATACTAATTTTCATTACATTTTTTATCAAGTTTTTAAATTAATAACATTATTTAGTTTCTTGTATAATACACATGTATATATATATATATATATATATATATATATATATATATATATATATATATATATATATATATATATATATATATATATATATATATATATTGTTTAACTATCAACTGGGTACCAATTACGAGTCCCAGAAAGATCATCAAATTCACTATCCGTGTCTGAAGAGTAATCTTCATCATAAAAATAAAATTCTTCTTCATTGCTTGAATCAGACATAATGTTTTTAAAACGGTAATATTTTCATAGATGCAACTAGAATTTAGCTTCTGAGAGTGAAAGTATAAATTAAAACGCACTCTTTTATGTATAGATAGATACGCAAACAAGAATGGCAAGGTGAAAATATGACATTTCAATAATTTGTTCTGGCCAGCTGAAGGCGATTTATTGACCCGCTCACATGGAATATATCATTAGACAGATGTTTTCAAGATAAATTGATTGGAAATGTGCATCTACTATACCAATATTACATTTGTTTTCAATTTAAATTTATCGGTTTCCCACGGAATTTGAAAATTCTCAAGTTCCACAAATTTGTCAATACCATCAATCGTGATAATGTTGATAGCTTCACACCACTCAAAATTTCAGTACACATGTTTCAACCATTGTTTAAAATATTAATATCACAAAGTAATTACAAAAATTAAAGGAATAAATTCTACTATATAAATATTTTCGAATTTTAGAATGGAAATAGTGTTACTCTTCATTCCACATAAAAAATATATTATTTTGTTACGATTAAGGCCTATAACTTTACAAAGAAGCTATTATTTTTAGCAAGAAAACTTTAATTTTGACTCAAACTTTCACTAAATTCACATTTTGGTGTAGGACTGGCAAATGTGATATAAAAATACATCAAGAATTCCGAGTTTTGGAAAAATTACGAGAAATATTCCCTTAAATATTTGTTTAAGAACTGCATATCTATTTCAGAGACATTATAATATGATTTCACCATAAACTCTAATGATCAATTTAACTATTTAAAAAATGTTTGAATTCAGTAATCGCAAACATTATTCCGTATAAGGAAAACAGCAGATAATATGTTAAACTGTTTAATTCTTTAATTATGAGGTTCAAAATCATTTTAGTAATTTTTTTTATAAATTAAGGATATATTAAACTAATATTTCGTAAATATAGTTTAAAATCATTAAATAGAAGTTTATGTTTCTTACAAACTCCGGAAAATAGGAAATTTCCTTTAGCATGTAAAAGAAATATTTTGATTTACTAATTTAATGAATATATTTTAAGTGTTATGCTTTGTTTTTTATATACTTCAATATCTAACAGAATTGCAGTTGCACTAAAGATTATACGTTTATATTCTTGAGACAGATTATTTCAAATAAGTACTATTAGTTATGACTTTTTTATTGCTTTCGTGTAAACACACGAAAACAAACTTCAATGTGACTAAATTCTAATATAAAGCTAAAAAATTCAACCTTCAATAAGATGTTTTTAACATAAGAAATAAATTTTATCTTTGTGGTAAAATAATAAAGATACGTAATGGGTTAATTTTAATGCAGAATTAATACTGTCGAAATTAGATGAAGTATTCATTTCTGGTCAATGAATTTACTTTTAAAAATAAATTTTGTGAATATTTACTTCTTTAATAAAAGCTATTTACAAATATTTGTTTAATCTAATAAAAACTAAAGAGCTAAATATTTTTATTTTATAACCATCAAAAGAAGAAGGAAATCAAATCCTTATTTCACTAAAGTACTTTAAAAAAATAGTTTGCTAAATTTGCCACTGTTAATGATTTGCATGTCAAAGCAGTTTTAGTTCAGCGAAGGAAAAATATTTAATGCAGGACTAATTTGAATATTTGAAAAAATGTTATATTGACATGTTTTGTATTAAATATTCAATTATTAGAATACTATTTTGAAATAATAGCATTAAGATTTCCTTGCTTTTATTCTCCTTCTAAAAATTTTTAGCGTGAGATACAACATTTTATTATTTGTGCAAAACAATTTAAGAAATATAAAAGATATCTAATCACAACATGAATCTTAAATCGAGAGATATTTCTTGCATAGTTTGAAACAGAAATCTTTCTGTACAAAGAATTTAATATGTATTTTAATACATGTTATTTTAATACGCAAAAAAAATTAAAAGCTAAATTAATTCCCTAACAATAGACTTCAAATTATATTAAAAAAATTTTGAATGTAAAATTTATATTCAAAAAAAAAATTTACAAAATTTCAACTGAAGTGAATAGTTTACAATATACTCTGAAGTCTATTGTTAAGCAATTAAGTTGGCTTTTTTATTTTTTAAGCTTTTAAAATTTTGTCGAAATTCTTCAATTTATGTATAAAGCAACCGAGCTGTTTCTTTCAATAATTTTGAAAATTATTTGATGATTTTAAAAAATAGTGTTGACTTTGAAAAGTATCGACACTAATTAAAATCAATTAATAATTAAATTACAAATTAACGCGTTTTAACAGCTATTTAAATCATTACAATTTTAACTATTGGGGAAATTAAAAAAAATTCTAATTTTTAAGAAAAAGAAATGATTATATATATATATATATATATATATATATATATATATATATATATATATAGCAAAATGTCATTTTAAAATTATGATAATATTATATTCATTGAGTTAGCTATCATATATATATATATATTTTTATTTAAGAATTTTAAATATAAAAACTGCGTAGAAGTAAATTAAATTTATTGATAATAATTTTCAAAATAATAAAATAAAATTTATATTTATTGTAATTAAAAAATTATAATAGAGACTTGAAGAAATTTTCAAGCAGAACATTCACAAAGAAAACTACTAGCACACGTGGGTTTCTTCAGCTGACAACGATTGATGGTCTTTCCCCACTGTAAAGTGATTAGAATGTGATTATTGTGAGGTGGTCCAGGGTGAAACGGAAATACGCCTCATCAAGAATTAGAGGCTTTTGTATTCTTGACAAGCTCTACAAGGAAAAAAACTTTTTTTTTTGTCTGGGATTGAGGGAGGTCTGTAGCCTTCCGGCCATGTACCTCGTTTTCTAATGAAATACAGTCCTTGGATAGTCTTGGCCTGGTGATTAAAAAATCAGAAATAAAGATATAACAATGAATAATACAAAAATATAGAGGTAAGTGCTCCCACTGGATGCACTCTGCATGACTTGTGTTTTTGGACTAAGTAATTGAGTAATCCTAGTAATAGACACTTAGATGATGACAATAATTCTTGGTACACATAAAATTCCTATAAAAATTTTTACGAAGGAAAATATAAGGAGAATACACAGGATAATTACAATAATTCTTTGAAGCACACAATTTCCGTTAAAATATTTACAAAGGAGTTACAAAGAAAAAACACAGGTTGATGACAATAATTCTTGATAAACACAAAGTTCTGTTAGAATATTTACAACGGAGGACAAAGAATGATACATATCCATAGTTGTTTAAGATTAAATAAAACTGAGATATTTACAGGATCCACACGATTTATTTACAATGTGGTTTCTCACAGGATTTTATTTAGGTAGAGATATGATTTCCATTAATTATTCTTCTTCTTTCTTTTCCGTTTGGAATTATTTGAATAAATGGAGATATTGGTGAGAGGTTTTACTCTCAACACTGCTCTGGGCCTATGGAAATGCGTTAGGTCATAAGGACTGTAAAGTTCAATACCCTGAATCTCACTATTGTTGATTGTGTATAATTTATGGTAGAAATTAAATGCAAGAAATTTAAGGTAGCGGGCTAGGGGCAGGATTCCCAAGTTCTCTCTTATTTGGTGGTTTCTAAAGTAAAACTCTGAGTTAGTAATTAGTCTAAGTATTTTGCTTTGCTGGGCTTCTAAGACTTTGATATTTGAATCAGCTGCTCCTCCCCAGATTGGAGCAGCATAGGTTATTATCGGTCTGAGGTAGGCTTTATATATTAGGAGTTTATTTGTTAGCGAGAGTTTTGACTTGGGGGCTAGCAGGGGATAAAGGGTAGTTTTAGCTGCTATGAATTTATTTTTGATTTTAGTAATATGGGCTTTCCACGTTAGTCTCCTGTCAATAGTGAGTCCAAGGTAATCAACCCTACTAGCCCAGGGAATTTCTCTTCCCGCTAATTTGACCTTTTCACACGGTAACATTTTTCTTGTGAAAAGAACTGCCTGGGATTTGGTCGGATTTACCTTTATTTTCCATTTAACAAGCCATTCTTCTATTACCTTCAGGTGTTCTGAGAGGTGTTGGTGTAGTGCTTTGTGATTGTTATTTGTTATTTCGGTTATTATCGGTCTGAGTGTCTATCAGTCTAATATGGCAGTGTCATCCGCAAACAGGCAGAGCATAGTATTAGGGCTCTGCGGAATATCATAGATGAAGGCATTAAATAGGAATGGGCCCAGCAGTGATCCCTGTGGGACGCCTGCTAATATGGGCTTTTCCTGGGAGTAAACATTATCAAACCTTACGGTAAATTTTCTATTGGTTAGGTAGTTTCATATGAGTTTGATCTGAATGGGAGGGAAGTTGTAAGTAATTAATTTGAATAGTAAGCCTTGATGCCAGACACGGTCAAAAGCGTTTTCTATGTCAAGAAAAATTCCTCCAGTAGATTTTTTGGTAGCAATACCTTTTGCTATCTTCTCCACTGCCCGGAACAATTGGTGAGATGTGGATAGTTTCCTCCGAAAACCAAATTGCTGAGGGATTATGATGCTCATCTGGGGATCAAAATCTAACAGTTTATTCAGAATGAACTTATCAGCTATTTTGGCCATCGTTGGCAGTAAGGATATTGGCCTGTAACTGGAGTGTAGATTTCTATTTTTTCCCTGTTTGTAGATCGGAATGACTACTACCTTTTCCAAAGTGTGGGAAAATGTCCAATATTAATCATGGCATTGATTACGTCAGTAAGTAGACATACTGCAGTAACCGGGATTTGCTTGATCGCCTTGTTAGTTATAAGATCGTAGCCCGTAAAATTATTGTGACGGAAGTAGGAGCTAACGAGAAAGTTAACATAGGATTCATTACGAATACTTGTGTTATCGTCGGTTGTGTTTTCTTGGAATTGTTTCTCGAGGGAGTTTGCAAGCGCTTCTACTTTCTCTTGTACTGTAATGGCCATTTTGGGGCCGTCCATGAGGGGGGGGGGAAGTACGCTCTTTTTTGTTTTTCTTGTCTTGACTGCTCTCCAGAAGGAGCCATCTTCAACATTTAAATTAGTGAGATAGGAGTTCCAGCTATTACAGTTGTGTTTATCAATTTCATTTTTGATGGTTCTTTTAAGGGCGTTTATTTGGGTTTTTAATTCAGTCGTTTTATGTCTATTAAATTGCTTGCGAAGTTTATTTATAGTTTTAATTAAGTTAATGATGTTTTCGGGAAGAAAATTGAGTGGTTGTGTGGGTTTCAGGCGTTTACTGGTATCAAGAGCTTGTTGTATTATTTTTGTTAGTTCTGCTTTATTTTCAATTTGATCTTCAGTAACAATGGGGCTTAATGAATTAGGTAAGAGGGAGTTGTTAATGACATTTCTAAAAACATTCCAGTTATGGTAAGTGGTGTGGTATTCATTTCCCTGTTGTGTGGAGTGGCCATAATAGATTAACACCGGGTAGTGGTCTGATTGGAGGTCTTCAGCAGTTGAAAGTTTCATTGGTGATTGGAATCCTCTGGACAGCATGAGGTCAATGTAGTTCCCATGTATTTGACCATAGTGTGTTGGCTTAACACCGGTAATAGATTAACACCGGGTAGTGGTCTGATTGGAGGTCTTCAGCAGTTGAAAGTTTCATTGGTGATTGGACTCCTCTGGACAGCATGAGGTCAATGTAGTTCCCATGTATTTGTCCATAGTGTGTTGGCTTGTCTGGCCTGTATATGTTGAATTCAGTATTTTGAACTAGGGAGGCAATCGTGCATCCAGATTTATTCTTGTAGGGGCAGTCCCAATTTGGGTGTTTGGCATTGAGGTCGCCAGCTAGAATAATTTTGTAGCTTAGTGAAGCTAAGGTTTCTAGATCAATTGAGAGTGCTGCATTGGGGAGATTAATAGGGAGGATGTACAGCGATGCAACTGTAATGTCTCCGTTATTTGAAAAATGCAGTTTAACAATTGTGGCTTCTGCAAAATGGAGCCTGGGTGTTGGTATGTGTGAGTGAGGGATTTTCGTTTTTATAAATATGGCTGCTCCGCCCTGCTGGCTGGTGCGATCATTTCTATACACTGCATAATTGGGGATGTTGACCATATAAGAGCTCGTCAGGTGGGTTTCCTGTACTAGGATAAGGTCAGGATGATTGTTTGACACAAAAAAGCAAACCGCAGAATTGTGACCAAATCCCTGGCAGTTGTAGCACTGGACAGGCCTGGTGCTTACACATTTTTTGAACTTAATTATTAAGTTCAAAAGATCTTTTAAATCATAAATTTTTGGAGCAATTTCATTTGTGATTAGGGTGATCAGAAAGCATGGGATAGGCTCCTTTCTGTGCTTTCTCATAACTGTTACAGTAGCAACATTGAAGCCTCTAAGCGTCAGTTCATCTTTTATGAGATCAGTAGAGGTGGGGGGGGAGTCCCTTAATGACCACTTTTGTTGGTTTGTCAAGTCTATTTTTGATAATAAGACATTCAATATTATTGTCAGTTAAATAGGTTGCAATAGCTCTATGGGAATCAGATGTAGAAGGAAAAACCTTCAGATATTCACCTGTGAGTTTTGCAGTAATGCTATTATCAATATTGGTTTTTAGCTGGTTAATTAGGACGTTAAAATTTTCCTCGTATATCACCAAGATGGGTGGAATATTTTCCTTCTGCTGACTGCTGAAAGGAGTTGGGTCAGTGTTTGCATTGTTTTCTTGGATGGAGTCAGCATTGTCTAACACATTAAATTTATTGCTAATATTAGTAAGGGGGACTGTCAGAGTAGCTATAATGTTAGCTGTTTTCCTGGGCCTAGTAAAGCCTTCCTCATCACTATTACTGTTGATCATTCTTTTATTTTTAATTGGTGTAGACACCGGGGCCTGTCCAGTGCTTAACGTTGGAGATTGCATATTATAATAAGCAGTATTTTCATCAATATCATTGGAAACAGTTACATAATTACTATTTATTAGACTATTATTTGCACTATTAATCATACCATTATTAGCATTTACATAGTAAATATTGTTTGGGACAGTAATAACATCATTATTAATAGACATACAATTACTAGTTAAACCATCGTTTACGTTATGTGATATATGATTTTCAATATTTATATCTGAGCCATCCTTACCATTTGTAACACAAGTACTATTGTTATTAAACATATTACCATCTTAGTAAGGTATGTTGGATATTACTGGGTTATTAGTTACATTTGCATTACCAGGATTACTCAAAATATTATTAGAAGTTACATAAGAATTAAATGTAGATGGATTATTACCTTGACTATTGCTTACCTTTTCTATTAAATTATCATCTATATCAGTAGAGTTATTACTAGAAATTCTAGTTTGTTTACTTTTGTTTGCAGCAGCAGCATTATTAACATTATTAGAAAGGATTTACCATTTCGTTTTATTTTCGTTTTATTTCGGGAAAAACTTGCATTGCAGTGAAAGTCAAAACTATGTTGCCACCGCGAAGCAAAAATGAAGCACTTTCTTCACTGAACCCCAGATGGTTAAGGGGCTAATCCTTCAAATCACATAAATCCTTCAATATTGAGCTCTGACTCGTCTCCGATATAGGAACCTATGGAGATGCTCAGACTTATTGTAGTCCCTTACGCTGCAGCAATTGGAGATAACTTCAAGTTAATGGACGACAATTACACGATACATCGTATTAAATTGTGTAATGATTTCGTTTTTGAGGAAGGACTCACACTAATAGAATGGCCAGCTTGTTCTCTAGATATGAACGCAATAGAACATGTTTGGGACATTCTAGGCAGAGAGAGAGAGAGAGAAAAAGTGTTGCTGGATGCCTACCACCTTCGCAACTCTCCGAGAATTGGGAACAGTTTTTATGGAGGATTGGGACAGAATTCACCAGCCCTTCATTAATCGTCTCATTGATTCCTTGCCTCAACACTGTTCAACAATGCTGTTCATCCGGGAATATCCTACCCTAGTAAAACGATTTTTTTAAGAAAATATTTCTTATTTTTCATACGCGCAATTGTGTTTTCGTTTTTTTGCACCAAAATGCTGAATATGCCAAATATCATTGATATATAAATAAAAATAATTTTTGGTTTTAATTTTAGATTCTTATATATTACATCAACAGAATTCTCAAAAAAAAAAAATAATAAAAATGTGTTATATTTACAAACATTAATTTTTTTTCTCATCTGCAAACTATTAAAATTTTAATTTATAATTTCAGTTAAAATTTATTGTAGCTTTATATTATATTTATTTAAACTAGTGGCATCTTTAGAAATATCTCATACAGAAAAATGTGTTTATTAAAAACATCAAATTAAAAAATACGCTAATATGTATGTGAAAAACAATAATGGAAAATAGTTTTAATATATATATTCGTTAAGCTTAGGACAAAATCAAAGATCATATTTCTGAATAAAGAAATGATTACTTCTTTGAACATAAAAAGGACTTCTTTCTGAGTATGACAAGCGATATTTTATTAAAAATATCCTGTGTAAGAATGATAAATTATCACCCCTCTCTCTTTATTTTATTTTTTAGTAGTTAAAATTCATAAACAATATCCTAGCTTCTGAAATTTATTCAAAAGACTTTATTTTTATCTTTCAGAAAAAATTAAAAAAATAAGATCATCGTGACTCAAATTTCAAAAATTCTGAATAAATAAATAAATGTAACTAACCAACTTGAGCATTTTACTTCTTTCAATATTTCTCGAAAATATTTTTTATTCAAAATGTTTTTTGTGCAGTACTGAATTGGAGATAACTTAATATTTTTATTTTGATATTCATTGCATGTTATATTTAATGTTGTGGTGCCATTTGGTTTAACATATCTACATTCAGCTTAAGACATTTTATGAATTTAATCATTTTTCCATAGCAATGGTTTGAATTTATTAAGTATGGGAAAATTAGATTTTAATTTGAAGAAAAAAGTAATATTTTACTCTTACAAAGAAATTTTTAAACATGCTTTGAAATTTAATTGTAACTACGAGTTATAGAACAAAATATAAAATAAGTATGGAGAATTTAAAATATTTTTGTAATGTGCTATTGAACTTAATTTCTAGTAAATAAAGTTGACCGAATTCTCTTCACTTCGTATCAGAAAAAAAAATTTAATCCTAAAATATTTTAACATTCACAGATCTTTGTAAAGCGCGTTTCAGTTACATCAGTGCATAATAATATGCATTCCTTTTGTAAAATAACCCCTTAAGAAAAGCTTTTTTACTCTGCATAATAGTCAAATTGTGAAAATATTTTTCTACACAATTTAGCAACTAAGATACATTAAAAGTTTTACAAGATAGTAAATATTTTGTTCTTACGTATTGTGATAACCAAAGCTTAAAATAGTAGAAAACAATACATTCATTATTGGCAACTTAAATTGTACTAATTAGTACTTGAATTTTAATATTAAGCTTTTTGCGTGTTAAAAACTTGGATATTAACGTTAACTATATTCTATACAAATATCAGTTGATTTAATTTCTATGATTTGTCAATCCAATCAATTTTCCAACAATAGCCATTATTGTTACATGAAGGCTTCTTTGATTAATATCTTAAGTTAATCAAATTCCATCTCTTACGTTTCCTAAGCATTCTAAGCATCATTATCATTATAAATTAACCATAATAAACATCCCTGCCTGAATTTAAAGTTGAACTAAGGTATTGTTGAAATTGAGGCGAGGACATTACCATTCAATTACCGGCTTAGGCAATAAGCAATGGAGGGATACAAATAAACATTGGAAACTTTTCCCACTAGAAATGAAGAAAAAATAATCTGATGAGAAACGATTTCACTTAGGGTAAAATTTCTTAGAATGGAAAAGCATTCTGATTGTATAGTTGAAATGAACATCTCAAGGGGATTCCAATAAGTCTCGATGTATGTAACAAGGAATATTCTATTGAATGACACCTATTGAAATTTTTCCATTACAAGAAAATTCTCCTAAATATGCGTTTGAAATTTGGCACTCAAAACCTTAACTGTGAGGCTCAATGAAATTGATCGGAAGTTTTTTTCTGGAAATAATACATAAAAATATATGTTATAAAATATTCAATCTTATAATTAGCAAGACTTTCTATCTAAGGCTCATACATTTCTAATAACTTTGAAATTAATTAAAATAATTTAATTCAAGGCTTCCCCCCATTTCAAAATTGAGTTCAGCTATTAGATATTCTAGAGCTGATTGATATTTCACAAAATGTACCGTTATGTAATGTTTAATTTACAGTTTTCCATTCGTAATTTCCACAATTTAATCAACGATCATAAATGTCTCATACTGGATGTGAAACAATCTGGTGAAAACTTATGTAACTACACATAATAATGAGCCTGTACACTATTGAATACATGTAATTTATTTACTTACATTTCAATTTATGTGCTAAAATATTTTTGATATTATGATACAATACTATTTGAATAATACAATTTCGTTTTAAGTTTAACTAAGCTCTTTGATCCAATAATCGAAATTTCTCATTGTAAAAATTCAAAAGTAATCTTAAAATTAATTACAGTTGATTTTTAAACCGCATATAATTTATAGAAATGCAGTCTAATTTAATCCTCTGAAATAGTATTGAAATACAAAGAATGTCTTTGAAATTTAATTCACCATTCGAGTTAGGGAATAGTAATCCCCACTAGAAAATATACATTTCAATATTACAATTACTGCTTAAGCTCTTTAAACATACAAACAGACAAATATAGAATTCTATAAACATAAAATTCTTAGTCTGTGTGCTTAACGAATTTTCGTGTGGGATATATTAACATATTGATATCTGGCAAACATAAAACATTATATGCTTCGTTTTGAAAATTTGACTTCATCATTAATGTTTAATGTAAACAGTAATTAATGCTGTTTTGAGTGTGAAGATTATGTAAGAATGATTATTTCTTTACATCACTGTCCGCTTTAAGAGCGGAGATATAAGTCCTTCTTTGGACAAAACTTACATCATCCATGCGTTTAATTATGTCATTTATGCTTAACTACTGGAGATAAAGAAGAAAGATATATCAACAACTTTGCCTTATTTACTATATATTCTCATGGCAGAGATATTTTTTAAAGTATTGTTTACTATTTTTTCCAATTTTTGAATTAATATTGTTTTTGTCAACTAAACCGAAGATGCTTACGTTTTCTGAAAATTTACTAATTGAAATAGAATTATAACGAAAATGAAAGGAGACTAGGCTTCAATATTTTATAACACTCTAATGAAAAGATTTTTAAATGTTACATGCATCATAAGAAAATGCTTTTATCTGATCTGTATGTGAGGTCTCATTTCAAAATGTAAAACTTTGTATTTTACTCATTTCATTTTGTAATATATATGTGTATGTGAGGATATATATGTATATATTAAGATTACTTTAATTTTGAATTCAAATAAACCTTTATACTCTGTCTGCAACTTAATACTCTGTCTGTATGTTGAAAATTTAACGGATCATGAAAAATGTTACGTACATCTGAATTTTTATTAATAAGAAACATCTCTTGCTGGAAGGTACGATTTTAGTGGAAATTATTTGTATTTGATGATATAAAGTAAATTCCAGCTTCCAATTTGCATATCACTATCAAGGAGAATATTACAGAGTATTAAATACAATTTTTGAATTTAACTTTTATTTGGAATCAATAAAAAATATTCAACTTTGAAACTATGCCATCCTTTTTAAGTCGTACATACGCAGCAGTGCAAGCGATCCCCATACTATATCTAAAGCCCCTATTACATTAGAGTTGCCCAGATTTCAGTTTGAGCAGCTCCCGTAGACTTAACATTACGTGACGTCACAGCTTAAAATTTGAGCAACTCGTTCTTTTCGTCCAATGAATGCTTGAGATTTCTTTCAGGTTTGCTGTAAGAAAATAACAGCTTTACTAGATTTAATAATAGATCCCTTTTTTGGCTAACATTTTTAAGGTTGCCAAATTTTACTCAGAAGGTGTCCAGATTTCATAATGAATTCTTATTTGGGAATTTAATTTGTAGCCAAATTTTATTTGCTATATGCCATCTTGCTTCGTGTGAAGCTTTACTTTTAAGATGGGGAAAGATAATCTTTGCCGACGTGAAAATCAATGCTAATACATAAGTAACACATTTTTGTGTGTTTAATTTATTCTTAAATAAAAAGACTAAAAATTTGAAAGAAAAATAATTTCAGATTGAAGCTTCAATTCAAACATGAAATTCTACAAACACCATACAAAATTGTATGTATTGTATTGTAAGATTTTCCTATACAAAAATAATTACTAAACAACAATGTTTATAAAAAATTAATGATTAACTATTGATATATTAAAAAAAGAAACTCAAATTACTATTTTAAAAGTTGAGGAAATGCACAAAAATTATACTTTTTAAAAATATATATATTAGTTATGAATTTGAATTTATAATTTATTTTTAAAATTAAGAAATCAATTATTTCTCATTTTTATTAAAGTAAATATTGTGGCATATTAAAATAAGATGCATTTTTAAACTAATTATTAATTACCTTTAAACAAACACACCACATAAAAGCAGAGATTCTTTACACTATCTTTATTTACATGCAGTTTCTTAAACTATAATCTGCAATAAAATGACAAGTATATTTTGAATAAATATATATATATTTATGTTTTGTGGGAAAAAATGAAGAAAAGAAATAATTGATAGCATTTTGTGATGACATTATATGAATAGTTTGTTTCATATTACATTTTCAAATTGAAAAAAATTTATAAAATTTGTATGAAACTAAAAGAATGAAGTGCTATTTAGCCTCATAGCTGATAATCTTGCAATTGAAGGCAGAATCTTGTAATTCTTGCAGTAGTGACTGCAATTAGTCTTATATTGTTCATTTCAATGATTAGTTAATTGCTTTACATTGGAAGTAGAAATACTCTCTATATTGACCATGATGTGAATTAAATTATTTTGCAAATATAGCAATCATCTATATTTTTTATACTTACTTTCACATTATTTGTATTTACATCGCAAATAGGAACAAATACAAGCTTTCTATTTTAATCAAATATTGTATTTAATTTCATTATTAAAATTGTAAATTTTTAACACACAAAATTGTAACACAGCCTTTTTTAAATTTGATTTTTAACTAGTTTTACTATAATCTATAATATATTAAAAATGCTTCATCATAATAACAATTGAAAAAGGCTTGAAATTATTAAAATTTTATATTGATTTATATCAATTTAATAAACAATGTATACAGGAATAATATTTTAATGTTTATTTAAATAGAAATTTTTGCTTATATTAAAATCATTTCACTATTTTATTTATACACTCCAGTATTTTCATCATTATAGGAATTTATTTTTAAGTCTAATTTACATACTGTCAAAAGTTGTAAGATTAGTTGTAAGATTGCAATATATTTTGGATGAGTAAATGAACATTATGTAAGTGTGTTCCAGGGAAAAAATGTATAAAAGAATTTAAATATATGAATAATAATAATGAAATCTTACATATTTAGTACATATTTATTTGTCTTTATATTTATTTATTTATATGTATTTATATTTATTTATATGTACATATGAAATCTTACATATAGTACATATTTATATAATATGTATTTGTAAATAATAAACCAAAATGCTTGTGCCTTCAACATTTAATTATAATGCATTAACTTGCTAAAAAGAAAAACAGGAAATTAATGTAATGAAAAAATAAAAGTAAAATTAACTCTAAATATTTTTATATGCAATACTTATTTTGAATGAAGTTTCAGTTTAAATATGCAAATGTAAGTTCAACACAAACTGTAAACACTGTAAAATGACAAAATAGTCTCATGTATTGAATAACTAACAAAATTTTAAATGAAATTAATGTTTGAAAACTCAGTAAATTTAATAAATATTGAAATTGGAACACTTCTCATCTACTTTGCTAAAAAAAATTAAAAACAATTTTATTTATCTGAGTTTTTAACTACCTATTAAATTTATTATGTGTTTCATCTATTATATTGAAAAAGTATACAAAAAAGACAAAAAATTTTTTAATCTTCATCAAATGAGTTTATTAAATTGATTATTTCTAACTAAAGAGCATTTCCTTTTTGTTTGTTCTAAATACCGGTAATTCTGCTAGATTGAAATGGAATACAATAATTAAAATCAATCACTTATTTCCATGTTATTACTTCCACTTGGCGAAAAAAAGACAAAACATGATCCGTGTTTAAAATCATTGGCGATATGAATTGCTCGAATTGCTGCTGCATGCACAAAAAAGTTGCTCATTCTTGGCAACTTATAACGCCAATAACTTTCATTTGGCAGGTAACTTGGCGAAAACAAAATGATTTACAAATTTCAACTGCGCAGCTGTGAAAAAAATCTGTAATATTATTGGGCGGATTGAACGAGTTGCTCAAAATTTTAGCTGTGACGTCACGTAATGTTAAGTCTACGGGAGTTGCTCAAACTGAAATCTGGGCAACTCTAATGTAATAGGGGCTTAAGGTAAACAGGTTTGAAAGACTCGCTTATCACCTAGCGCCTCGTGTCTTTTACCATTATCAGATGAAGAGATCATACCAGAGTTGGCAACCTCTACTTCACATTCGCTTTATACTAATGGAAAGACATTGGAGGTCACATATTAGAGTGAACAAATCCCCAAACCATGAAGCTGTAGTAACGCGCTGAGGTAGACTTTAAGTGTTGTCTCTCTTAATGGCGGTAGCAAACAAAGCTTTACTTTGCTGTCCGTAAGAACAGCTGCGTGAAGAAACAGAGCTACTCGATTTCAACTACTTTTAATTCTTCGAATAAAAGAGTCAAATTATTTTTTCTTCCCTAAATATTGCAAGTGATTTATAACTTTGTACCTACATATTCATTTGCTGTTGTTATTGCTGGCTGCATATATATACATATATATATATAATATATATATAAATATAAATATATATATATATATATATATATATATATATATATATATATATATATATATATATATATATATATATATATATATATATATATATATATATATATACATATATATATATATATATATATATATATATATATATATATATATATATATATATATATATATATATATATATATATATATATATATATATATATATATATATATATATATATATATATATATATATATATATATATATATATATATATATATATACACACATTCATTTGTAAAAGTTATTAAATACTTCATTTGTAAAATAGAAAGGTAAAAATTAAATTGATAAATAACAAAAAATAATTTCTATCCTGTTTCAAATCTTGTTACATATTATTTAAATGGCACATGCAGATTTAAAATTAATATTTATATTTTTCATTCACTATATAATTTTCTATGTGAATTTTAAACCATATTTAATGGACTTTCATTTAATTTCTAACATTATATTTTGTAAGCAATGAATTTTACAACCAGATAAAAAAAATCGTCCTTTTTCATTTTCATTTTGAAGTTTCATTCCTGTTACTTTGTTTTCTGTTTTTTTGTTTTTGTTGTTTGTTTATCAAATATTTGAACAAATATAGCAAAATACATTACGTTATAATAAAATGTGTTAAATAATACATACATGTTTGCTATTATTTTTGTTTTTTACATTGCAGTTTAAAATATCCGTAGAATTTCACTAACATTTGTCATGGAACATTAAGTGAACATGAAGCTGTAACACAAAAATATATTTATATTTATAAGAAATTCTCTCTTGTTTAATTTCCTTAAATGATATAAAATACACATTTTCAAAGAAGTAAATAGTATTTAAAATGTGATTAAATTTTCAAACTTAAACTACAATTTTACTTTGATGCAAAAATCAAAAACAATTTATAGTTTCGATGTATCAAGTAATAAAAATTTTGCTATTGCAAAATAAAAAGCGGAACATTGTTTTCATAACTAAACTTGTTTTTTAATCTTATTTTAACACTTCCCAAAAACCTTTTAAATGAAATGACGCATAAATATGTAACTGTTATCTAAATATTGAATCTATCATAACTTTTAAATTGCAATATTTTTAATATTTTGTTTTGTAAGATTTTTTAATTTTTAACTATTTATTTAAATAATAAAGTATCGCGCGTTAATGTTATTTAGAAAAAAGCTGAAGTAGAAAAAAATTTACAGGAAATAACCACTTTCCTTCACTATTTTCTTTTATTCTGAAATTTCAAATATAATAATTCTTGATTATTCAGCATAAGAGAAATGCTATTAGAGGAAATGTGTGTGAAAAAAATCACGTCTAAACTGCATTCAGATGTATTTTAAATTATTCAATTATATAAGAAAGGAAGACAGAGAATTTCAAATCCAGAAAATTACTTTTATTTTGTGTTAAGTATAATTTTGTGTTTGGATAGTTAGCATAAATCATGTGAGCAGTTATCTCTCTCTCTCTCTCTCAGTGTTGCAATCTTAATCACATTGGTTTATTAATTTTTATTTATTGTATTCAAAAATTTAGTGATTAAAATATTTAACCAATTTGTGTATAGGAAATTATTCAATTTTATTGAACTGTAAATTACATGAATCATGTAAAAGCATAAATCATGAGCTGTTATCTCTCTCTCAGTATTGCAATCCTAATCACATTGGTTTATTAATTTTTATTTATTGTATTCAAAAATTTAGCGATTAAAATATTTAACTAATTTGTGCGTTTAGGAAATTATTTAATTTTATTGAACTGTAAATTACATCGATCAAGTTTTTAATTAATTTTACTTCTATATCATATGTAATAAACTAATTAGAGCTGGAACTTGACGTTTGAAATCATAGATATTAATTTATTTAACTTATAGTCGTAAACGAAGAAAAAATGTACATTTATAAACCTTTTCTTTACTTTACTTTTAATAAAACGTTTTTATAAATTAAATATTTTATGTAAAATAGGCTTACAGTAAAAAGCAGACATGATTTTATTTGTTAATCTAAAAATATTTGATGAATATTTCAAATCAGGTAAATATATTTCATTTCTAGTATTTAATAAATGATATGATATTATGCTGGTGAATATTCAAAATTATATAGGTCACTTAATTTTAGACTTTGATATCTAGAATGAAGTTTTACTGTAAAGCAACGAAAGCTGAAACTCATAAAGAGGCGAAAGTTTCCAACATTTGGATAGAAATGATTTTCACTGTATGTAAATTGGTTACTATTTTACCACTTCATATTATTGTGTACTAAGCGTTTAAATGTAAGCAAAACATGCTTACCAAGTAAAGTTTCAATAAAAAAATTAATGTTCTGCACTATTTTAATTAAACTTAATGATTTCATAGGATTATTAAATAAATTCTTTCTAGGATTAGAACTTAAGAACCGTCCTCTCATCGTTATGCATAATTATACGACCAGACACGTTGCTGTTGTCGTATGACAAGTGCAAAGAGAAAAAAAAAGGTAAAAATAAGACAAGTCATATGGGATCAAAGGCATGGAGGACTGCTCTGACCACATCTTCAGCTTTTTCGGTATAGGGGATGGCATGGTAGCAGTTGGGATCGATGTTGAAGAGGGTCGAGGCAACAGAAATGCAATTAAAGAGGTGCCTCGGATCTAGAGGAACTCCTGTGCAGTGCCTGCATTCTGCGTATGATCTAGATCCGTTGGGCATGATTTTCATACCCCTCATGTGCCCAGTCCGCCTTCTGCTGATGGTAGAGATAATAACACGGTCAGGAATAAGCTCCGGTATGCACCATTTTTTCCTTAGTCCCCCGCAGAGTTGATGCTTTGCAACGGCGTTTGCATCGAAGCAAATGGTTGTCGTGGCAGGAAAGTTGATATTTCTAGCCTCCTTGGCGAGGGAGTCCGTCTATTTATTTCCCTCGATGTTAACATGTGTTGTTGTTGTTACTAATGACACTTGGACAAGCCAAACTCGCTATGCCTTGACTATGCGAATTTAAGTCAATAGTTTTGAGTTAATTTCGTTTAATCAGTGCCCGATGAACTTGAAAGTACGACTTTGCTCTTCAAATCTTTTGATAGATAGCACCACCAGAGGATCCACTCCCTCAATTTTGGCATTGATCTGAAGGGGGAAAACTTCTCCAGACCATTGCATCCATGGTAACTGCTCAACGACCGACCACAGGACTTTCGATTCCACAGATTTAATGAGCACGTATATCGCATATAAATCAGTGGGTCTTTGGTGGCATTGGGAATCGAACCCCACCCTTCCGGATGGGAGGCCGATACACTAACCACTAGGCTACCACAGCCTGTTAACATGTGTAGCGACCCATTGGATGGTGCAGGTTTTCTCCCTTGCATCTATGGTGGAAAAAAGTCCATTGATGTCTTGGGCAAGTCTCGTTTTACTTCTTATGTTGTTTTTAACACATCGATTCTTTTTGCAAAAATTCTTAAAATCAACGAAATTTTTGCTTTGTCGGTTTGGTACATCTTTGTTTATCATGTTTTGTATAATTTGTTTGTCATATTGGTCCAAGCTTATTGATCATAATTCTTAGAACAAAATATATATCTCAAACAAACATAGTGAAAACATTGATGATTGAATTTATATTCATTCCTTTGTCCGAATATTGGATTTTGGTCTAATAATGCATAAAACTAGCAATTTTTATATTATTAATCACTCGAAATAAAAATTTATTTCAGTTTGGAGTAAGTGTTTTTTGTTTTTATTCTGAGATAACAAAATAATTCAATACTTAAATAAATGTGAAACACAATAATTTAAATTTTAATATTATTTACTTTTCAAAAACTCAGATTACCTTTACTCATAAGTAAATATCTATAAAAAATTGCGTTTAATCGTAGTTTTATAAGAGTATATATATAGTTAAATATAAAGTTAAAACTAACCTTTAATGTATCACGAAGACAAGTTTAGAGAGAGATGTTGCACATTACGCCATCTGATGTCAGCAAAACAAATGATATTTAATTTAAAAAGGCATGTTGCTTTTTTTCACCCAGAGAAGGAAATATATCATTTTTATTTATACGATACCATAATGCCATTTGCAATCAAATAGAGTTGTTCAAATCATTTTTTTCTCGTGAAAAATAAAAAACAACTAGAGCTAGATGTGAGAAGGTTATTTCACTGATGTCTAGATCCATAAACCAATGTTTTCAAGTTTATGATGATTCGAATGACAAGAAATTACTTCACATTTGTTTAAAAAATGTAGTATATAACAAAACACGAACATAAAAGAATCTTGTATAAGATGACAATATTTTTAATGTTAACTAATTCAAGTAATATGTTTCCGCCTGATTTATCTGATCTTCTTAGGGTTAAAAAATAAGCGAAATGGCGTTATATAAAGTAAGGTTTTTTTATGACCAAACCAAAATAATTATATACGCAACATGTTGTAAAATTCATTATGCTTATTTGATAAGATTTTTATGATATATGGTATCGCGCAATATGTGTTTTTTTGAGAATTAGATGTTATAATTTCAAAGAATTCTTGCACAAGGAAGTTATTCTAAAGTATAAAAATGGCTTTTCTTTCAGATTCTTTTAAAATAAGTTTTTGCAGCAGAATAATAGCTACTCTTAGGTGTTTTTATAACTCTTCTTTTAAATTCACTTATCTGATATTTATTAGAAGTGCAAATGAAATAGGTAAAATCATTGCAGGAAATTATTTCATAACATTACTCTTTCGATGCAAAATATTATGGAAAATTATTATGGATTAATATAATAAATACCGATTATGAAATCTAATCTATAAATTGTTGTGTACAAGAACGCACGCGCACGCACACACACACACACACACACACACACACACACACACACACACACACACACACACACACACACACACACACACACACACACACACACACACACACACACACACACACGCACGCGCACATATATATATATACACACATACATATACATATATATATATATATATATATATATATATATATATATATATATATATATATATATATATATATATATATATATATATATATATATATATATATACGTGTTACTTTTAAATATCTCAAACACACTTAATGTGCATACTATATAGTTAACCTGCAGAATCATTGATCTGCTCCGATGAAGTAGTTTTATGAATTTTTTCTTGGTAAAATGCTCATGAATGCTCTCCTTGTTAATGAAACTCAAATGATAATTAATGAAAAAGTATGACCATTTAATGTATTATAACATATTTCCTTTTATTTTCAATGAAATAAATGCAATGTAGTTAGCAAACTAATGAACTGAATGTGCTTTATCCAGCAGCAATAATAGTTTGAAACATGCATATATTTCATATAATCTCCTTTGTCTCCAAATACATTCATTTGCATGTATGCTCTAAATATTAACTACACAAAATTTAAATTCTTATATGAAAAAATTGTTTATAAAGTTATCTTTTCTCATGAAAATGATTTTTTAGACGAAAATTATTTATCTGGAAGATTAGAATTCATCACATAACACTATTTTATACTTTTGTGAATCATATTATGTAAAAATGAAACTTGTTTACAGTGTAAGAAAAATCTGCATCTTTACAAAATATCGATTACAAAAAGTTATTTTCCGAAGAATAGCAATTTACTCCTAAATTATTTTGAGAATTACAAATATTTTATAAAATCAAATTTTATTAAAACTATTGCTTAGAAATTTATTATAAACTGAGCTAAGCATGTTAATTTGAAATTTCTGTTACAGAGTAAAATTTACAATGGGCAATTATTAACGCAATCAAATGTAGAACATAAATTACAATCGTAGGTACATTGTTGTTTCGATTCTTTTCCTTCAATTAACTTTTATTATTTATGTAGTTTCTAAAATAATTAAACAGTGGCAGTTTAATAATTATGCTTAATCATTTTTCTAATATAAAGGATGATGATAAACGGACTCTCAAGCAACAAATATGTTCAACGAAATGTAACAAAATTTTGTTAATGTATGGAGTGGAATAAAATATTCCTATTTAAAAAAAATAATTACATTTATGTCATTCAGAAGATCTGTTTTTTCTACAATCATTATTATTATATGGAATCGAAATCCGTGTTCTACTGTATATGTTTTGAAACTTAGCTTCATTCCGTTAAATATAAGGTTCTAAACACTCAAAAAGTGAAAAATGCATAGAAAGAAATTCATATTGTAATAATTAAGAACACGTATATCTTATATTTCGGTTACATTAAGAGTTTTAATAAAATGGTTATATTTAAAAATTTTTGACAAATTAAATCATGAATAAATAAGAATTGAAAAACAATCATTGTGTATTAAAATGTTGATGTTCAAATTAAATTTTATAATTTATGAATTTAAGTTTTAAGTAAAACTTAAAATTAATGATTATTGGATGTCAAAAAAATGATACTATTACTTTTGTCTAAAACATACCATATAGGAGAAAAACCCGTGTTTGATAGGTTTTTCTTTCCAAAAATACATTAGAAGTGAAATATTGGTTATACAATTTCCATTCGTATTCAACAGATTACATCATTATTCACAATTTTCTTTTTTACTTTAAAATTGTCGTAGACTGAGTTGAAAAAAAATTTTTTTTGCCGCAAAAACTTTTAGATCTTTCGAAACATTTTTTAAGCTCATGATTCATATCTTTTTTTATGCTCAGAGACTGGGGTAATACGACTTTATAATAAAATGTTTTTCGCAAGAGAGAGAGAAAAAGAAAGAGAGAGAGAGAAAGGAAATAATAAATATGCAATGGAAAATTGACCTGACATAAAAATTGAAATATTATTGCTGTGGAAAATTCTTGCTTAAGAAATTTAACTTTCCTCTCAAAATATATTTCCATTCCAATTATGATGGACTGGTAATATAGGACTGATTAATACATTAACACTATTATTTTATTGCCACTCCAAAATTTTTCAAGCTAATAAATCATTACAGTCAAATTTTCATAAGAAAGAACAAACTTGAATTATAATTTAAATATTTCTTAATATGTGGAATCCAGCAAGTTAAAGTATTTTATGGAAGATCTCTACTTTCCTATCTCTGCATTTTTATCGTAAGAAAAAAAGTGAGTCAACTATTTCAAATATTATATACATTTAATACCGCTTAGCTTTTTTAATGTCTTGAAGGCATTTATGAGTCATCTAAGCATCTGTTGCATTAATATTGCTGGAGAATTTCCTTCATATATAGTGAGCGATATTCACATATCGCAAGGATAGAACACGGAAATCTTTCAAGCACTCACCCGAAACAGATATACACTCAGGAATCAAAACAGCTATATCCATTTCCCATGATTCAATTGAAGCAGAAATTGAACTAGAAATTTTTCACTCCTAACAACAATAGTCTAATTACTAAGATTTTTTAAAAATTTATTCCTCTTGTTGCAATATATTTATCATTGCATATTTATTTTATCGCAATCATATTCGCAAGATAATTTAAAATTGATTGATCATTCAAAAGTACATTCCGCTGGAGAAAAATGCACTGATTTCTGATCTATTGAAAATAAAAAGAATATTCTTCAAATCGAATAAGTAGTTAGGGAGTGTTGGTGATTTAGGTGAACGAAGTATATTCATTAGTTTCAATTGATTTACATTTTAGACAAAATATTTGATATGAATAGAGAAGTAAATAACGTGTAAAGCAGAAAAATATTGAAATTTTCTTTCAGCTCTATTAGAAGGTGAAACTGAAAGAAAATTCATATTATTAAAATAAATAAATTTATTAAAATGATGAAATTCTTTGAATATTCTAATTTTAGCTGTTATATCGGGCAATTAGCACATAATCACCTTTAATAGTTACGTCAATAAATTATAAACTTCACTAATATAGCTGCTTTATTTTGATGTACCCCTACACTCACTTACATATACACACATAGATATTTACACCTAAATTAGTTATTCACTGTGCAGTAGAGAAGTTTTATGTTGAGTGAAAATTATTACAAAGTTCAGATAATTTACAATAACTTTTTCATTAAAATGACCTTTTGGAGAACTGTTTATGTGTAGAAGTCATGTAAACCTCATTAAGTTTCGATATCTTTTGCTTAATATTTCGTATTAAATGTGCTATACAAGAACGAGGGTTTTAAGATTTTCAATCATGTCTAATATATACATATATATATATATATATATATATATATATATATATATATATATATATATATATATATATATATATATATATATATATATATATATATATATATATATATATATATATATATATATATATATATATATATATTCTGATAATTTCATAAAAGAATGTTTCATAAGGTTTTAAGGTTTATAAAGAATAATAAATCGTATAATAATAAACATTATGAAATCATCATATTTACATGAATTTGAGTTCCTCATTGGTCCAAAATGAAAGAATTTGCAAACTTCGAAGGAAATTGTTTGAATTTCAATAATTTTGCTGTAGTATATTTAAGTAGATTCAAGTAATTTTGTTCCAAATAGGATTTCATTTATTGTTGTTTCGTCTTATTTTCCATCAATTTTTAAAATACATTTGATACATACATTCGACATATACAAACGTACACGAGTGTCATGCTGGCAGCAGAACAATTAGCTCTTTGATTACCAGTTCAGCACAGTTTATAGAATCAAAATTTATCTCGTCCATTTTTATTTGCAACAGTTTGGATCGATTTTAAATTTTAAATGCTGACAGAATAAGTCTTCGTGAGAGTATTCGAAAAATATACAATAATTCAAAACCTGAAATAAACATCTATCTCTACCCAAACTCTGAGACATAAGTATTTATCAATCAGCAGTCGTTTTTCCACATGAGATTTGACTGGGTCCTTAGTTTTTGAAATAGATTTCCAATTTCTGCGATTAATCGCGGTTACAGTGATATTCGAAACCACGATCAGAACGCTTTTATTTGACTGCCTGCTTGGGGCCGTAATCTTAAACTAAGGATGTAATTTTACATCATTGCGTTCAAGCTCCTTTTTGTTATTTGATTGAAAATAAATAATTTAAATCTTAAATATATAGCTTCAAAACTTTGAATATATCTTAGTATTATTAATGAAAAATGTTCATACATCTTACTCTCAAATATTATTATTCGTAAATAGACCGTTATTAAAAACGATTGTTTCAATATTCAAATAAAGATATTTATAACACTTCAATAATTACTAATTTCAATATTTTTATGCAAATCAGTTACATAAAAACTCATAATTCATATAAGCTTTATAGCCATGATTTTATTGAAAACCATATTAAGATGTTTTGATATTTATGTTCCTATCATGTATTTAACATTTTAATGATGGGCCAGAGACACGCTATTGCTTATGAAAATATGTTACCATTTATGTTACCAGAAAAACGCATACACCAAAAATCACATATTGGAAAATTTAATTTATTATATTCCAACATGTATGGGGCTGATGAAGATAACGTATAAAATAACATTTATATTATAAAATAACAATAAGATAAAATTAACTTTATCAAGAAATTTTAATCTTTTAATAAATCAGTTGAAGATCAATTGAAAAATTGTATGTATTTTATTTAAAAGGAATAAATCCACTCCTCTGGGGAGACTGTTTCTACATGTACCAATTAACTAATATAATACAAATAAATGTCTGCTATGAGTAAAAAAATAACACAAATAAATTATTTTATCTGCATTCATTTTATTATTTGTAAATAAGAATAACTGTAAATAATTAGAATAGATAATCATTGAAAGATGAGAACTAAATACTGGTCGAAAGAAAAATCTATTCCAACTTCCTTATATTAACAATGTTTTAAATATTTCTAAAAATTCTAGAAGTATATAGCTATTTGGTATTATTGAAATTAAAGCAAATATTTGTTTTCGAATGTGATATTTAACAACTAAAATGTAATGACCCAATTTAAAATAACTTTCTATAAAATCCTGAAATTGTTTTGAATCGACATTAATATATGTTTTATACTACATGATATTATATTTAAATTTACACTCAATGCATTTTTATAAAATTAATTAATTTATTAAGTAATAGTTATTCTATGTTTAAGGAAATATTTTATACTGTTAACAAAAATTTCACAAATTAAATATAACAATGAAGTATTTCGAAAAAGAAATTTATCCTCAAACGATTTCAATTAACATATATTATTTCAAGTTAAATATACATATTTCTAATAGAAGCACATATAGTTTACATTTAAGTAATTTTTTAAATTTAATTTCAAATGCAATAGTAAAATTGCATTTTGTAAAGTAAATTACAAGAAATTTAAAAAGGAACCATAAATTTAAAATAAGTAAATGATTCGAAACAATTCTTCCATGCTGTTGAAAAATATGTGAGTTAATTTTTTGACATTTATTTGTAAATGATTAAATATTCATAGCAACACACATAAAATTTATTTGGAGCAAGTTCTATAACTAAGAATATCGATCTAAGCATTATTTTTTTCACTGAATAACTCCAATTTTCGTTTTTGTTTAATTTGTGAAAACCTATTATTACTATGCAAATTACATTACTTTTTGTATTCATGTTTCTTTCAAATGTATAATTTAAATGAATTTTTGCGCAAAACATTCCGAATGGATGCTAATATTTTCTATACATGCATAGCAAAAGTAATAATTATTCATATGTATAGTTAATCGGTTCTTGAATTATTAAAAAAATGGTTTTTACAACTATTCATCATGCTACTATGCAATTTAAATTACTATCATTTTGTTTATTATAAGTATATTTTTCATTTTTGACAAATAAACTATCACCCACTGCTATATGAAGGCTTATTTAAAAATAAACATTGCATTTATTGAATTAGAACCTGTAATTTTATTGACTTTCGATAGTTTATGCGGAAAAGTATTTGCATAACTACTAAAACGACATTTTAATGGAAAAGTATTGATGTATTGCTTAATTTTCATAATTCGTGTTTACTTTCGGCATGGTTCCTGTTGTTTTGTAGGGTATTTTAATTATTTACTGGAAATGCATGAGTTGTGCAATCTGAGTAATGATTTATTAAAGTTTAAGTAAATACCATCAAGTGGGTAGTTGCTATATAAAAATGTTATGTGTAAAATGTAAAATCGTTATAAAAAATAAAATATAAAGTAAAAAAGTAAGTTTTTTATATTCATCCAGCTCAAATATTTTCTTACTCTGTCAACAAGCAGTCTCATCAAATTAATTGAAATTGTTTGCTAGCTTTTTAATGTTGCCAATTTAACAACAATAACATTGTGGCCATAGCGTTTTCAGAAAATTGCATTATTATTGCTTACTTTACGAAGAGAGACTCAAAACGACTGAATATTATCCAATATTAAGAATTTCCTGATATACAGAGTGATTCTAAATTGTTTTCACAATTTAAGAGGGGGATAGTACCCGTCCAGACAAGCAATAATTACGTAGGAACATAGGGTCGCATTCCACTACGAGAGGCAGAAAAGAGAAATTCCCACCTGAACTTACAAATATATTGAATAAGAGAATGAATAATACAAAAGTTTCACAATCATATTTATTGTTTAGTGAAAATCTCACAACAAATGCTGATAATGCCGAATACGTATGTTGTTGCACAGTTGACATCGGTGAAGAAACTACTGACGAAGATACCTGGTTTTGTGTTTATTTTATCCACCACAACAATGATTCTAGCCCCAAAAGCATAAGTCCAGTGGGTTGAGGTCCGGTGAGCGAGGTGGAAAAGCCACAAATCAGCTACGTCCTATACACGGTGAGGGATATGTTGCATTCAAGAAATTACGGACAATGATGGTAAAATGTGTTATGGCTACATCGTGCACAAACCACATGTCTCTCTAAATGGGAAAGGGAATAGTCTGCAATAAACTGGCAAAAACTTGTTCCAAGGAGATGCGGTATGTTGCGCCGGTCAAATGGTCAGGAATGATATAAGGGTCTACCAGGTAATCACCAAGGATACCTGTCCAGATGGTCACGGAAATTTTCTGCTGCTGCCTAATAGGTGTTATACAGGGGTGGGGGATTGTTTTGAAGCCAAACGTGTTGATTGCCATCTCAAATTCGCTTGTTTTGATTTTTTATCAGATTTTGATGATCAAAAAATTGATGTTGATTGTATTGAAAATGCCTTTTCTGCTGAATGTTGCCTCATCACTAAATAATACTAATGCAAGAAATCATGGATTGTTATTCTTCATCCCTAGTATCCACTGCGCAAAGTCTGCCTGGCAGGGATAATCATCTGTCTGCAAATATTGCACTTTTTGCACGTAGTAGGGGTGCATGATTCCTCGTGTGAAATACTGCACTCCGCTGGTTGAGAAATACCCATTTTATAAGCCATTGCTCACGTACTTGTGGAAAGAGCTACTTCCAATGTAGTCAAAAATTGATCTTTTATTTCTGACATTCGTGGATTTCGTGGATTGCTATTTGAGATGAAAAACGAACCGACATCTCCCAGTCACCTATCAACACTGGAAAAAGTAGGATGACTTGGAATACGAGTTGGATATCACTGCTCCTACAATCTTCTCGTTTCGCGTCCATTTTCTTTTGTTTCTCCGTATACGGGGTGCATATCAGAAGCCAATTCTATGTACACCACCGTGGCATTCATGAAAAATTTCGGACGATGTTATCCAGATAATACTTGTAACGATGATGTTACTCCATTTTTAAAAGGGCACCATCTACTCTGATTGGTTTTCTTCAGTAATCAATAAAAGCAAAATGCTGCATCTTCTTTGTAGAAAATTGCATGCTGTAAATTCGTGATAGATTCTTAGTGCTATCTACTTTCCTCTTTTCTGCCTGTCAAAGTGGAATGCATCTCTATGTTCCTATCTAATTATAGCTTGTAATTTGTAAAAATAATTGAGAATCACCCACTAAAATATCTACAATACGTTCAGCAACTTTAAAAATTATGCTGTTTATTAATCATTTTACTGTCACGTTTTGCATATGAAAGTTAATTTAACAAGAAATTTGTTTAAAAACCAGACTACAGCAAGAGTCCTTGACGGGGTGGAAGTTTTATTGAAACTCTTGAACTGTGACCAAAAAGCTCCCTTATCAGTTATCAGTTCTCAATAAAGTTGAGATGCATTTGAACTTTATTAACAGTTTTGAAACAGCAAGTCCACGGTGGCCTAATTGGTTTCGACGTTTATTATCGTCATCGGAAGGCTGTGAGTTTGAATCCTCACCCATTCGTCCCTAATGGTAGTTGGAGCATGTTAAATAAGTCTTGGTTACAATGTGTTCGATGAGAAATGATACCCCTTGGGATGGTAGGCTTATGGCTTTCTGCGTGGTCCCTGCTTCTAAATTATGAAGACCCCCAATTTTTGGAAACACGGTGATACATCTACCCGATTCCCCACTTTATAAGGTGTGTAATCACTTTTGCTCCATGTAGAACTGAAAAAATAAAATCTGGTTGGTGAAAAAATTGAATCCATTTTTATTTTTGGATAACATGAATACACAGTTATGAAATCTTTGCTTAGCCATTACTCTAAGAAATGGCATACAACGATATTTTTATGAAATTTCAACTGCCAGCACACACAACGATATGAAAAGGAAATTGTGCTTTATGCACTAGAAATGCATTCATGAGGAACAAAATGAATAAGATAATTTTCAGTGATTACTTTTCGGCAAATCCATCAGATCTCCAAAAACTAATGAACTATAAATATATGGGTTGATAATAAAAGTTTAGTTTCTTACAATAATTATTCATTGTCATATTATAGAAAACTATAATGAAGTTGGAGTATTGCTTACTACATGATTTTTTAGATTCAATATATCTTTAGTTGAGCATTGATACATTGTTGACTTTTATTAGCCAAAAAAATATATTTTTCTGTGAAATTTTGTGTTGAACTTACATTTTTATGATGCCGAAATTTCGAACAGATCATTTAAACATATTAAATTGTCTTATTTTGATTCATGGATTTACGTAGGTTGCTTTGTTTTTGAAATAAATAAGTTTCTTTCATTCAAGTTACCCTATAAATTTCATGATCTTACTTTTTATTTAAACTCCACCAAACAAACACTTGATTCCAATTTTAAAAGAGTCTCAGATTACAGAAGTGTGCAACTTATTGTAGCATAAAAATATAGGTAAAAATAACATGTGCAGTCATAAAGCTTACTTAATACTTTTAAAATTATATTATACAACAAAAATAATTTTTCTATAAAGTCAATGTAATTTTTATTAATAGCATCAAAATTGAAAAACAGGCATTTTACACTACTGATCTCGTTAAATGCAACACCCTTAAGGAAGCATGCAAATAATATTAAATTTACAACATGCACGGAGGGGAGATATGCAAATGATTAGAATTTCAGCGAAGACGCACATCACGCGCGCATGTGGCGCCACTTCAAAGCACTATTTAAGGTTTGGAGATTTCGACGAGTTCAAGTTTGGCAATTATTATTTTCTTGTGGTTTTTTTTTATAAAAGTGATCAATTATGCCTCGTAGAACACAACGAACATTTTTTGATCAAGTATCCGAGTTCGACAGAGGAAGGATAATGGCCTACAGAGATTGTGGATTATCTTTCAGGGAAATCGGTAGTCATGTGGGACGAAACAAAACAACTGTAAAGCGAATTTGTGATCACTGGATGCAAGAGGGTACAACGAACCGACGTGTTCGATCGCATCTACCTCAGGGCATCACTTCATGTGACGGCAGTTAAATTTTCAGCATGGCAGTGACGGACCGCTCAGTCCCATTACGAACCATAGCAAAGTACATTCAGACTGTAACACATCATCCAGTGTTTGCGCGTACTTTCGACGCCGATTACAGCAGTGTGGTCAGCCTGCAAGATGTCCATTTCTTCGTCTACCATTGAAGAAAAACCACAGATGTCGCCAATCATGCGATGAAAGGGGGATGTGGGTGGCAAAATGGAATGAAATGGTCTTTACTGACGAGTCTCGCTTCTGTCTGCAACACCACGATAGTCGCATTCGAGTTTGGAGACACTGTGGGGAGAGAAAGCTGAACAACTGCGTTATGCACCGTTACACTGGTCCTGCACCGGGTATTAAGGTATGAGGAAGTATTGGATATCACTTCCCACTCCTCTAAGACGCATTGCTGGTACTTTAAGTAGTCAGCGCTACTTATCCGATGTGTTTGAGCCAGTTGCCCTTCCTTACCTTCAGGGCTTGCCCACATCCATATTCCCGCAGGATAGTGCACGACCACATGTGGCACGCATTGTTTAAGGGTTCTTCCTCAATCGCATGATTGAATTGCTTTCCAGTCGGCTCGCTTTTAATCTTTCGCTGATAGAAAACATGTGGTCCATGATTGCTCAACGATTGATTCAGATTTGATCCCCAGCTGCCACACCAGATCAACTCTGCCAACCTGTAGAAGCTGCTTGGTCTGCCGTACCCCAAGAACACATTCAAAATCTCTTTGAATCAATGCCGAGGCGTGTGGCAGTGGTGATCTCCAACAATGGCAGCTACTCTGGCTACTGATATTCGCCGGAGCCATACTTCACAAAAGTTTATAAATTTAATCATTAAATATTTGGTCAACATGCTATCTACAAAATAATGAAAGTTACTATGATTCTTACTTATATTTCTATGAAAGATACAGGAAGTTTTTAATATTATTTTCTGTCAAGCTGCAGATATAACTTTCTCTCATGATTTTTTACAATATTTATTTTTTTAAATTATATTTAAGAAAGGATATTTGCAAAGATAATATTATATTCTTTTTTGAAGTTTATATGCAAATTTTCGTATTTTTGAATTATAGAATCTGTAAAATAAATTTTAAAATAAACATACATTTTTACGTTTAATATGACAAAGTAATTGTTTAAGTATATGGGCGCAATTCTTAAAACAAATAAACTTGTAGAAACAGAATCCATTTCTTGATCATTTTTGGGACAATAATATGTAAAATTTAGAATGTTTTGTTATGCTTGTTATGATGTTACATATTTTAAAAAGAGTGTAGAAAATGTTTAACAATATTGTAAATATACATTTATTTATTAACAATTTAAATTAATAGCTTCCATTACGGTACTTAAATGATTAAGAAGTATATATTTGTGTGCTAATCATATTAAAATATATTTACTATCATAATTATATAAATAATACAATATTGAAAAATATTAATATTTTTACAATATTGTATGTGTGAGTGATAATTTAATTATATTAAAATTTAATTTTAGTTTTAAATTAAGTTTTCATTTAATCTTCTTTTTATATACTCTTTCATTAAATTCACAAAACTAGTATTTAAAAAATAAATTAAGAAAATCTGCATAGTTAAAATTAAATTTAAAATATTCTCTTGAGTCATGTAATTATAATCAAAAATGAAGTAAAACTACAGAAATGTATCTAATAATACATATCAAAAGCAGTAAAATTTTCATGTAAAGTGGAATATAATTGAATATATAAAAAGCTTTCGCAAAATATATGCAAAATATTACAAATAAATAAAAAATTACAATAGTTTTAATTGTTTTTATTTAAGACCTCAATTTTAGTAGACTTTGAACAAAAAAGAGTTTTCTTCACAGTATCTACTATTTCTAATAAAACTGAAATCTTTAAGAATTAAATTTATATTGATTTTCAATATATATATGTATATTTACATTCACCACAGAATGTATTTATTTCAGTCAGCGTGTTTCACTAAAATATCCTCAAATACACATTGTTCATGACGTCATCGTTACTTACATTTTGTGTCCCTAACTCTTATCATTTCCATTGCATCTGGATAAGAAAAGAAAATTACATTTGAAAAGCTGTGCATTCTTACTTATGAATGTTTACAACATCTGCTGAGGTTTTCGATATTTTCGGTTATCTACCATCAATTGGCTTTTTCAAACACCGGCGATTTTATCTGATGATACTCACGCAAAACGAGCATGCATTTCCAATTTTTTGAATCAGAGAGCAAAAATATGGATATTTCTATTCTTCAGTTATGAACAAAGAAATCGAAAATTCCATTTTATTGTTTTTATATTAGAGGAAATTCAGCTGTATTATTACTGATTGTTTGAAATGAATTGGATTTTAAACCCTGGTTTACTGGTTCAATTCTATTAATATGGAAAATATGAATAAAAATTTAACCACAATGTTTTATTATTTCGAATCTTGTTTTCAATAGAATGTTATATCTCAAAACTTGATACATTTTTATCAATTTATACGTTTGCAGTATATTACAGATCTATATTAAGATCAAATCATTACTAAATACTTTAGGAAATGAATCCTAAAAATAACCGTAATGGAACCCGGGAATCAAGATTCGAAAAAACATTTGAGCTTTTAATCTACTTTTTATAGATGTATAATAGGTAGATTACAAGCTCAAATATTTCTTCTAATAGAAAAATGTTCTCAAACGTTCTTTCTATATAGAGTTTTGATGAAAATTAAAAAAAAAAACACGCTATTTCTAAGAATATGTGACATTTTTGACAGGAGAATTTCAATCCCATTATTTTATTTTATTTTATCTGATAAATAAGGGAAACTGGAGGAGTCATGCAATGGATAAGACCAGGACCAGATTAGGGATGACCTTAGCCTATAACAGACTGTGGTGCTTTCGAAAAAAATGAATTTTCTTGTACCACTAAAAATGAAAAAGGAAAATCTTTTAATTATTGCTTTTGGTAAATTTAATTTTATTGCATTGGGTTCAAATCCAAGACAATGATATATAGATTTATAAACTTTTTACGACCAGTTAAAAACTTAAACTTTAAAGGCAATTAAATATCCATTAATGCCATCCAGGAAGATTTAAAACAATAATGGTCTGCATTCACATGTCCCATACAGAAGTTTCCTATTAACCGTTTATCAAATGTGCTACTAGATAGCAGAAGTTCAGTACTCTTTATTGCTTATTCAGTAGTGATTGAGATGGAAAAGCATTTTACTCAAAACAGTATGATCCAATAACAATGACAGCTGAACGTATATATTTATTAAACTATAGTAATGTTTAATTCTCTCTGTACAAAAAATGAATGATCTCTGAAAAAAACTTAATAATTATCTTTAATTTTAATATTTTAATGTTCTTTCTCTCTATTCAACAGAAGCTGATATCAATTTTGGAACATTCCATATAAGAAATGTATGGATACTGGGCTATTTTGAGCCTAGTATATATAGAAGTATAAAATTAATTACTTCAATTCTACCAAAAAGACGTCTACACCTATGAATTTAGAATTACATCTATAGTTAATAGCAGGTATAGTATGTTGTTAATATCAGATATATATCTGTAGTTAATAATGCAACTTTACTATTACTTTAAAATTTGAATTTTTTAAAGTTTTATTTTTTTGAAATAATCACATTTTTTCTAAAATTAATATACATACTCCAAAATAATATTTTTTTAAGAATAAGATATACCATAATTATAAGATTAATTAAATATTCAATGAGACAGTTATAATTCTGTGAGATCTTTAAACATGGAAAATAATTTATTTCCATTATATTTCAGATATTTATGGTTTAAAAAAATGTTTTATCATCAAGAAATTTAGATGAAATTTTTCCATTAATTAATCTATAGTTTTAAATTGGGAAGTATAAAATTTGCTTTCAATGAAAATATGATTACTATGTAATAAATCTAAAACCACTGTAATTTAGTAATATTTGTATTTTTGAAATGAATAAAATTCAAATATCATCTGAAATGTACTTTTGGAAATTTTAAAAAGGCAACTGTTTTCTCCCAGAAATTTCACAAACAACAAATTATCAGATATAAATAAACAAATGCATTTTATATTATTGCAGATACAAAAAAGGCATTTTTAAACTGTCCTATAAAAACTTTTCCAAAAATAAATTATCTATTTTCAACTGTAGCCATATGCCTTAGAGTATTCTTTACATACATTGAAATATTTTTTTCATCCAATATCGATTCGTTTTCATCTGATATCGATAATTCTGAGATTTGTAATTCAATTCTGCTCAAAGCATTTTTATTCTCTTTTAAGTGTAGGAATATTTCTATAGGAATCTAATAGATTATGTGCAATTTATAAATTCAAAACAATTTACAAAGGAATCTTTTAGTAGAAATCTACAAGTATAAATTTGCCATAAAAGTTTTTTCCTAAATGCAATAATATATACTATAATATTACTCCCTTAGGATTTGGATACAGTATGGAAGATAATGATATGTATATATATTTTTTTATGGCTTTATTGGAAAAAATTAATCCATTGAAAATGGCAAACACAATACAGAAAAAAGTCTGGGTTAATATATAAAGGAATATAAGAGAAAAATGATATGTATATATATATTGCATAAATTGTTTTTAACAGTAAATACTGTTCATTTTTTCCATAAATTTTATGGATCTAAAAACAATTTAAAATAATTCCCTAAAGGTACCGTTATTTTGCTTAAAGCATTCATAAAATCATCATTTGCTATAGCATTATTGTCTTGTTTGAGAAGAATAAACAGCTTTATTTGTAAAATGGGCATGCTTTAAGTAGAAAAGCGTTGTAGAAAATATTTACAAAAATGAGCTATACTTGATATTCTTTTTACGATTAACTATAAGAAACTCAAAATAAGATTTTTTCATATGCAGGGTCAAAAAATCTTAAAACGTTCAAAAACTAAATTGTTGCGGAAAATATCTTATTTTTATGAAAATTTTTAATGCGTATTCAAATATATGAACTATAATAGTCCTGAATAATTTAAATAATTAACCATATACAAACAAAAATATTGTTTTTAAAAACAATCATAACATCAAAAGTATTCCAAGGTGTGAAAGATTTGATGCCTCTTATCTTACCATTTTTATTCATTAAGAAGTGTACTGTTTCAAGCAAAGTCTAAGATTGCTCGTGAAAAACAACTCTTTTTAGTGGAAAATGTGTATTCAACATGTACTTCAATTATATTTTATTAAATATTTTGATTATTTTTACATCAATTATTGATATAAAGCTTTGTAAACATACTGTGAGTCATTTGTCACAAAATGTATGTAAATAAACCAAACTTTAGTGTGTGAAAATTATTTCATCTTCAAATAGCTAAAGTTAACTTTTGGAAATTGGAAATCCAATTTCATTGTGATATTATACATTTGAATATATACCTAGAACAATAATAATATAATATATATTACGCATCACACAATTTCTATAATAATAAAAAACACATTTCAAGATTTTATATCAACTTATTTAACACTTTTAAATAAGTAAATATTGATTAACAGTTGATTGGTATACAGATATGTGCAGTCGAAATCGAAACATTCTTCAATTCAAATTCAAACTATATGATTCAACATACATCATGTTATGTAAGAAAACAGTGATAAGCTTTACAATTTGTTTCATAAGTAGGTGATAGGACCTTTATTTTCGGAGTGAAAATTCCCATATTTTCTCTCAACTGTTTTGGGGCAGTAGAAGGTGTATATTACGCTTCTGTTTTGATGTGGTTGCTTTAAAGTTTTCTCAAGCAAATGCAATCTATTGTCCATGAAAAATAATTCTGATAGGCAAAACTCTGTGTGCGCTGAAATATCTTCTAGTAGAATGCAGCCGTTCAGTTTTCCATACTCTGAACTGGTGATCATTTCACATCTACTACCTAAGTGCTTAAATATACCTAAAATTATATTGATAAATGAAATACAAAAGGGGTTCCATAAACTCCTCCAAATATAAAAGGAGCACATAGACATTACTCATCGGGACTTCGGAAATATAACACCTGAAACGAGTGTTTAAATGTTCCCAGTTTTTCCATGTTGTGATAGATGAATATAGCCAATTACTTTTGAAAACTTATGGAAAGCAGAAGCGTAAGATGTTCAAATACCTTGCAAATGCTTTTGGTTATTAGTATATCAGCAATAAAATGTCAAGAACTGATTCACATTATAGCTCAGTGAGCATAGTGAATCATATAGATCTGTGATAACTCCACATTCTTTGAGGCCAGTGTTCGTAATCAATCACAATTTAGTAATGTAAGATGGATACTGTGTGTGCTTATGGTTTTTACATTCTTGTTTGTCATTACTGTTTTTGAGTTTCGGATTCCCACTTTTGTAACTCCTTAATATGGATGCAACATTTAGGAAAAGCTCTTCCGATAGGTAAGGTTGAGCAACAGCTACCTGTAGATGTTATAAATTTAACTGTTAGTCCGTCTATTATACGATATTTAAATAACATTACACATCTAACATTCTAGTAACTCAAATCATAAGACTAAGTCTTAATTTGAAGTTTATATTGACTATGAAATAATAACTAGTTTATAGAAGAGTGACACATGATTACAACATATTGACATTGGAATTTAGTATGGTGATCTCCTTTTATATGCAAATTTAACTAAAAATTTCATACCTTAAGGCGATATGTAAATGATCATACCTGCTTCTCTCTATCACTTCCATTGTTTTCCGTGTAAGTGGCATTTATATAAGCACGTAAGACTTTGTCAAAAGACATTGTGATAAAATTATAAGTTTGATTTGGCTGCCTTATTTGGAATGGAACTTATATAAACTGCTGAGTTGTAAGTCAGAGAGCATAATCAGTAATTTTCTAGGTTGATCAGTCATTTCAGCAAAATCACAAATTAAGATTGATTAAACGAAGCGTCAAGTGAAGAAATTATTATTTAGTGAACAGTTTAGAAGAAAAGGACACTTTAAATCCACCATCTGACGTTTTATCTATTGTAACAATTTTTCTAATTTTTATGTACGTTTTTCGCTATTGTTAAAATTTACGTGTGAGTGCGTAGCTTAAATAAGTATTTTTTCATTAAATTTCATTTTCAATACTTTTAAATTTTGTTTGAAAAAATAATTCCTAATAAGAATATTTTCAGTAACCATCTCGTTATCTGTCTCGTTATAAATTTACAACTACCTTTATGTTGAGCATTTTTATTTAAAAGCTTTCTTTAAAAATGTCCTAGATTGGATACGTGATATAATTATACAAAATATGATATGGTGCTGTTAATATTAATGGAATATTTATTTAAATATTTTATGCATTTAAAAATATTTGGTTTATTTGAATATACTGCTAAAATATAAGCAACTATGAGAAAATAAAAATACATAAGAAGAATTTAAAGAAGTATCTAATTGTTGGATACATTCAGAAATTTTAGTATATTACAGAAAATATCATACAAATATTAAGAATTTATCATATGATTTTGTAAGAGCTATAGGACTTAAAAATAATTTCAAGACATAAATTTTGTGGCAGAAGCATAAAAAAACATAATTCCAGAGCACATATATTCCGGTATTTTATATTAATATCCTTGTACTTGATCTACATTAATGTAATGAATTTGTAACTGTACTGCAATTAAACTTCAAAAAAGTTAGTAAATTAAGTTTCAGAATAAATGATAATATTGTTGATTAGAATATAAGATACTTTGTACATTACTCTCTTTATAATATAACTTGCAACTGAAGCATCATCACTGGTATTATGTTCTATTTTCATCTGATATATCAGAGATGTTTTTGAGAGAATTCAAGTTTGGTTATTGCAAGATTATTACAAATTGCTCTAATTTTAGTGATTTTCTGAGCAAGAGTTAAAAGGGGAAAAAATCATAACATATATCGTTTTTAAAAACATACACCATATAAAACTACCATAACCTAATTCAAATGCTTTTATGCAATACTTTTTATTAAATAAAAAATTTCATATATTTAATTACATAAGTTTGACTAGAGACACTACTATTCAGTGCAGAATTAGATAGAAATATTCACATATTTCTATTCGTCATTAAATTATAAATATTTTAGGGGAAGAAGTATAAAATTAAGTTTATCTAAAGTGTTGTTTTTCCACACGTTCTTCGTATTTAATTTTGGTTAATAAGGATCTTGATTCTAAGCATTCAAAAGAGAATTTTAAGATCAATTTAATTAATCTAAAATATACATTATCGTATATTGTTGGCTTTCTGCAGCTTCTGCATTTAACTATAGTTAAATAATGATGTTAAATATTTTTCTAGTAGCTTTAAAGCTTTGATAATATTTTATTATTTTTAGATACTTAGGTATAATAAACAGTGATTAGGTTTTGATATTTATTGTGAAGCATCTTTAAATTTGAAAATATTCGCATTACAGGAATGCTACAGATATTAAAAGCATAATTGATTGCGTTGAAAAAAATACATGTGCCTTAAAAATAATGAATACCCTTGCAGAAATTTATCAGATTAATATTTCAAAAGTTGGAAAGAGAATCAAGAATTTTGCAGTACCACGTAACTTTAAAGATGCTTCTAAAATTGAGAAACTTATTCAATTCTTCAACAACATAAATCATTCTTTTTCAGAAATATGACTAATTAAGTTAACATAAGCAAGGATTTTTAGTCCTCTACATTGAATTCTCTTCAAACCAATGAATAGGAAACGAAACAAATAATGTTTTCTATCTAAGAAGGACAATTAAATTTCTTATGTTTATCTTTTTTAAATCTTAAAAAACCGAATGAAATTAATTCGTATATAAAAGCTGTGCTGGCTCTCTCTAACGGAGACTTACAGTTTTCAATATATAGTGTGATTATAAACAGTCTAAACAACTATGTAATAAATTATATGGCAGTAAGACTGTCACGAACAATTTGTTTCCTATCATTTCAAAGTCATAAATCAAATGTTTACGTGACATCACTTCCGCTCACGATCAGAAGGGCTTCTTTCTTTCAGTATTTTCGGAAGAGAAATGTTCGAAAAGAATTTAGATTGAATGTTCTGTTTCTAAGAGAATAAGACCTATTTTAATATTTGGCATTTAGCTTCTAATTTTTCCACTTGAGGTAGGAATTTATTTTTTAACTGCCAAAAGATGAAGAAAAGTAGAGTAAAAATACTATTAACTGTTGATTAAATGGATAGTGAAAATATTAATTAGAATTTGATTACTTTAATTTCGAATGATATTGGTGTTTTTATGAACCCTAGAATTTTGATTTATTAATAATGTAGCGGTATCTACTAAAACATTAGGTGTTTCGTCCATAGAAATTAGACAAGATTTAAATCGAGAAAATAGTTTACTATATGTAGCTGATCAGACTTATTACACAAACAAAATGAAAAAATGCTGCAATTTAAATAATTAGAATTAGAGTGGATAGTTTACGACAAGCTTAAGAAACTACAATCCATTATATATAACATGGATATTGTTTGTATCTAAAGAAAATTTCCATTTGGAAATGCCAAAATTCTTTTTTTTATTTAAGAAGGTTTGAAATCAGAAAGAATCCAGTTTTATTTAAAATAGTAGCTAAGAAAGTTTTTAACGAAATTGTTCCATTTAAAAATAGTTGTTATGAAACACAACTCTTTAGGAAATCTTGCAATGTATTTTCAGATAATTATTCTTTATAAATACAACGTTGTTGCAGTTTGGGAAACCACGATTCTGAAATGTTGGTTGGTTTGGTTTAACCACGATTCTGAAATGAACTAATAATACCGTAAAATTATTTGGGATTACTTGGAAGAAGGCATAATAAAAATAGTTTGAACTAAAGTTGAAAAAATATCTTAACAAATCGCTATTACCTACCTCAAATTATTGAAAAGAGAAAGAGATTGAGAATTGTATTTGATGCAATAAAACATTAAGACAAAACAGAGGATTGTATATGAATGACTGTTCTCAAGTCCTAATTTAAATCTAAATATTTTGGACTTATTTAATGAATTTCGGTCAACAAATGTTCATACGTGAAGTAAACTTGCTTTTTAATTAGCCTTGTTTATGCTGTGCAATTTTAGAGAGCAACAATGAAACAGGTATTGTGTGACAAACATTTAAAGAATATGATATATTACTTTAATTGAATAATTTCGTTGTAAGTTTAAAATTATATTTACTTGCTGCCACAGTCAGACATCATATAGAATAAATATTCACACTGATATTCTACAACTGTTGGGTAAAAATATTTTATGTGAATTATCTAATACTTGACAGTGAAAACTAAAGAAAAACTTGAAATGTGATGAAGTGTAATGGAAAGTATTGAAGCTATTGCGATGTTTCTCAAAAATGTCATCAGGAATCGTGCTAGCTATATGGAAAATAAAATAAAAAAGAAAAATTGTATTTGTATCTTGAATATGCCTTTATATGTTAGGAATCCGAATAGACTAATGGTGAACACTGAAGGTTAATATACAATATTTGCCAGAAATCTTCTGAAATTCATCTTTTTGATCAAAGCTTCAGGCTATAGGAAAGATGCATAATTTTTTAAGAGATTTGTGTTCTAAGAATTGTGTCCGGAAACTATGGAAAGAAACATTTCCTTGGAATAGCCCTTGGTCACTAAAGATTAAAAGGAAGAGCTATCTATTTTAGAAAATCTAAGAATAATTCTTGGTTTTATTACCAAAAATAATACATATCTTGTTAGACAGACATATTCTGCGATATAAAATAAACATATAATGCAGTTGTTTATCTGAAAAGCAAAAAATAAGTAAAATAAGTTAGTTACGTAAAACAAAAAATGAAACGTCAGAAAAATTTTTAACCACGAAAAAGTGTGCAGCACCCTCTGAATGGTATAATTCCAAAACAAATAGAATTTCTGGAACTTTATTTATAAATCTCCTAACATTAAAAGTTAAAAATAGTAAAACTTAAAAGGCCTGCTATTGAATTTCACTGTACTAATTTTAAAATTTTCTAAACTTTTCTCATCCAACACTTTTCTAAATCAAAGGTACACTTTTCTAAATTAAAGGCAAAACAACCTGTTGGAAACTATACGCTCAAATCGACATAATGATGCAATCTTTTTAAAAGATTCGGATTATAGCACCTCTGGTAAGGGAATTTAACAGGTATTTTGTCTTGAGGAATAACTGTTTGATACCAAGTATAGTTATTTTTCAAGAGACAAAACAGTGCAGGAACCGGTTTTTCCTGAGATTTTCCAGTCGTTAAATCTTAAAAACGGCTTACCTTACTAAAAAGTAGAAGGTAGTTTCTAAAGGTACACAAGCACCATTTTGGATTTGCTGATTAATATATTATATTTCATATATATATATATATATATATATATATATATATATATATATATATATATATATATATATGTGTGTGTGTGTGTGTGTGTGTGTGTAAAAAAAACTTGTTAATATATGAATGCAATATATCGCTATTATTCTCCTTCTAGGAGGCTCAATGTCATTTTATTATTAATATTATTCTCTATTCATTCCTGGAGATGTTTCAAGTTTGAAGTAAACTGAAGAGTTTCTTTTACTGCATACTAATACAACAAATATTAAAAAATGAAATCTATCTTAAATAAACCAAAGCTGTGAAACTGCTTTTAAAAAGAAAAAAATCTTATTAATCTATCTAATAAATACTTATACCAGAAGTTTATTAAAATTTTGAAGTAAATAATCTTGTAACGTAACGTAACAAGTAAAAATGTTGTATGCGAAAATCGTTTTATAATTGATTGTATTCTATTTATTTGGAGATACAGTTCTTTTCATTATACTATGAATTCATAAATATTTGTATAAATAAGCATATTTATACGAAAATTTGTGAATTTATTTTTTAATGAAAAGTGCTGTATACTTCAAAATACGTATAATACACTCAATTTTAAAATGATTTCTGCGCCAATTTCTTACTTATTACATTACTTTGCAAAAAGTTTTAAGTATATATTTTACTGTAATATTTCTTTAATGAAACGATTTTTTTTACAGAAGGAAGGATACTATTGTGGCAATATCAATATTGTTTGCTTGTGAGTACTTTATTATTATTACTATAATAAACATATATTACTAAGATTCATAGTTACAGTTTATTCGATTATAAAAATCAACTTTGCCAAAATATTTCAAGTAGAAAATGTACACATAAGAAAATTTTCTTAAGAATTTGATTATTATAGTCTAAATAATTGCTGAACACAATGAATTAATGGAAAGAAATACAATAATGAATTAACATTTTAATTTTAATGTAAATTTATTAAAACTATTTTAAAAATCATGAATCTTATTTTGAGTTAAAATGTATGTTTAAAAAAGTCTGACAAAACATTTAGATTTATAACTTTTTTTTTACTGAAATAATTTTTATTTCACAGGAAAACAATCTCCCATTTTCTTTAAACCTATCATATAATAGATAAAATATTATGAAATAATTTAATTTAGCCTTTACTATTTGATAGTGACATATAACCGACATAAGTTAAAGGATAGTGGAATAAAAATTAAAATTTTATTTTTATGGAATAATTAATTTCAGTTTTATATAATATACCTTATTGTAAAAAATGGCTTTTTACTGAAATTTTATTACACGATTTCAAAATGGCAAAAGCCTTTCAAAAATATATCAAAACTTAAAATGCTTCTGGTGGTTTTCCCCAGGTATTCGTTGAATTTCTTGAATTTTCATATAAGCTGCTTATTTCATAAAAAAAGGATTACATTTGTTATAAAATTTATTCAGCGTCTGAATGGGAACATAAAATATATTTTTAATATTTGCTCAAAGAGATATAAAACTGCTAGCTTGCATATGTAAAAAAAATGTTTAAAATTCCAAGTAATCTACGTAATCATTATTTATATTCATTCAAATAAAAATCTTAAAGAAAGATTCTTTTAGATATAAAATTTTGATCGTGTTAGCTTTGCATTAATATTAACCGATTAAAAATTTTAAACGTTATGAAAATTTTCTATCATGTTATTTTTCCGAAACATTCAACTTCTTATATCTGGGATATATATATATATATATATATATATATATATATATATATATATATATATATATATATATATATATATATATATATATATATATATATATATATATATATATATATATATATATATATATATCTTATAAATAACAAATCTTTTACGTTAAGAATTCATTCAAAAACATTTTAAAGGCACTTTTATTATTATCGAGAGCAACATTCATTTGTTAATTGGCATCCAGACTTCATTTAATTTTCAGGAACTGGCAAAAAATTTGAAAGACAAAATTAGTCACCTAATATATAATTACTATTTTTATTTCCTTGGTAAAAATTGCTGTAAAGTTAATTTTTCAACTACGCAAACTCTGGTAAAATGTATGACGAATATATATAAATATTTTAACAATTTATACAAAATGAATATATAGTCCTTATAGCACCACAAAAAGGTACTAATCAAATTTAAAATTTAAAATATTTTCATAAAATATAAACACATACTAATACAATATTTTCATGAAATATTGAATTCCTATACACAAAACATATATAATAAATTGTCTTTTAATTCATGTTTAAGGTATTGATATTCAACATTTAACTAAAATATGTTATTATAAGATAAATTTTTGCATTTTTTACGTAGTAAATGAAAGACTGTAATTTGCGTTTTACTATAATATAATGGCATAGGATTAATAGTGAAATAAATTCAAGTTCATATACCAAAATAAATAAGTTATACACACTAAAACTAAGCTTCAATTATTATATTTATCACATTCATTTTAATCTATTGTTTTACAACTAAACTTTTGATAGGAATTGTTATACATTATGCGAATTTTTTTCTCAAGTGCGAAATAAATAAAATGTTACATAAATTCTTTCACCGTCTAAATTGTAATTGCTGATTGTGAATTTTCTTGAATCAAAGGACAAAATATTGTGACATATGTAAAAATTGTAAATCTACAAAAACTCTTAAAAATAAGAAAAAGAAAAAATTTTGTCAAAAATAAAGCACATTAAGTTATATATTTAACAGAACTTTCTAAAGTAAAATTTCATTGAAAATATGTAATGTACAGCAAATAACAAGAATAAAGAGCTCAGAATACAAAAAAACAGCTGTAAAAAGCAGAGTCCCTTGATCTAATCATAGATTAATAGACTTTGTTACATAAATTGATAATTAGTCTGGTAATTTAATAACAATAATCGATCTTACAGTTATGGTTGGTGAGAAAATTCTTGGGCAGACCAGAACAGTGGAGAGGAGATGCGGAGTCCATCAACTCTCCAGAGCTGCACAGAGAAGGAACAATTTTAAACCAATGGAGATGATTTTTAAAGGCAATCATGTCCAATGGCAAGGTGAAATTCAATGACCAGTCTATGCATTGGGCCAATATATAAGTTTACAGTCGCATTTTTCCAGGATTTATTAGAAACACGATGATTGAGTTCATAGGACGAGAGATGCTCTGCTTGATTAAAGTACCCTTTTCAGCCAGGAAGCCAACTTTCGTATTAAATAAAACACCATAGTGACCAAGAACACACTGGAGCTCATAGTTTTTTAAAGTGCAGATTTTTTTGATAATTATGGCAATCCAATATATACTGTGTTATGGGAGTTTTATCTTAAGCGATATAAAACAGAACAGTCACTGGTGATAATATTGTTTGAGAAGTTTTACAAGTGGCAAAGCCGCTGAGACAGAGCTGTGCAAATGACATCAATTTCACCATCAAATGCAGTAACTCGGTCCACAACGATGTAGAAAGAGAAAATTTGGCACCTGAGTTAGACGGCTATCAGACAAGAAAAATCCACCACTAAAAATATGAAGCCATTCTAGTTCGGTGCAAATAATGTTTAATACTTTGGAAGCGAAGACTCTGCAAATTAATGGATCCATATTATTTTTAGAAGTAAAATTTTTAATGTATGTAACATATGGTATTTTAAAATGCATTCTATAATAATTTTTTTCAAATGTGCTTATAATTGCCATTATTTTATATTGTAATAAATATATGATTACATCAAATAATTATAATAAATTAATGATTATATCAAAACAATTTTAAAATTACAATTTTTATCAGTCTATGTTTTGAGGAAATTTTTTATGGAATATTGAAATTTTTATGTATTTATATAAAATTTCTTAATCTTTCTTTTTTTATTTGATTTTATATCCAAATAATTTCATTAAATGGAATATATAGTAGCATTAAAATTTATTGCAGGTTGCAGGTATTTTAGTAATACTTTTGTCCGCCACATTTACATTTATAAATATAGTATTATTTATAAGATTAAACCATTTGAGTGGCTTATTTTTTTAAAATATCTCTTTCCCGGAAGACGTGTTTAGTAATTTTAAATTCATATGTGTCATCAGTTAAGTTATTTATTGTTGTCCCATAGGAAAGGGAACATGATGGAATTATTAATTAGTAGATTTAAATTTTAGAAGGAATTATTTAAACATCAAGAGACTTTACGCTGTGTTTAATCTTTGACAGCGAGGATCATTAGTAAAGAGTCAGTGAAGTGGGCACTATTCATCAACCCTCATGAATTTCTACTCATCAAAATGAAGAATCCTGATCATTTAATACAATCACTAAATTAAGGTCAAGTTACAAATGATTTAAACCTCCCTTAGATAATTGTATTTGTAAATGTGTGATAAACTGTGGGATGAATAATTTTATTCCGAATAATTTGTAAATTTCTATCTTTCACTTGTTTCAATACACAAGTACGTTAAAAAATAAAGTGAGATATTCAAATCTTTCTAAGTAATTATGTGTTTCAAGGAACATTATAAAATTTGTTTTGTTCCTTGAAACATATGAATAAAATAACATTATAAAAACATTCGTAGGACATAGAAATTACGAATAAGAATGAGATTTTATTCGTAATTTCCATGTCTTACGAATGTGAATTACGAATGAGAATGAGATTACGAAAAAAAAAAGATTATTCAAAAAATAAAAATAATAATTCCAAAAAAAGATTCCAACTATTTTCTTTTAGGAGTATTTTTCTTATGTAAATTATTAGTAACTAAGAATAAACATTATCAATCAGATTTAACGAAAATGAAATTAATTGCCACATTTATTATTTTGTCATTCAATATTCTCATTATTTTATCTAAACTGCTGTGAAAAATATATAAAGTAATATTTGGCACTAATATTTTTAGAAATTAAAATCTTTCTTTTCTTTTGTGTATGCTTATCACATTTTGTTACTTTTCGTCAAATATATCATTCAGTAAAAAGATCTGGTCATTCCTCTTTAATGTATGCTATTTTATTTTATCATAAAATTGATTGAAATGTAATTGGGAATTAACTTTTGATCCATATATCCTCAGTTTTGAAAAAAAATTAGGAAAATCAAGCATTGAAAAATATTTCTTCATAAAATGCCAGATGAAAATTTCAGCACTCTTTAAAAATAGCGCATTTTTCTTCTAACTTAATTTTTTAATCATTTTATTGGCATTCCAGTTATCTGAATATTAATTATGAGTTTGAAGCATTGGTGAAAGTACATTATAGAATTTGATAAGATTTTGTTTTGAACTTTCTTAGATGGTTTGCTTATAATGGAGAATTTCTCCCTCGCATGTTCATCACAAAATTTCTAAAAATGAAAAATTATAATTTTAATTAAGTGTTAATCTATTTAAATACAAAGGTATATAAAGTGTATTAAGATTACTATTTTTTATTTTCAATGATATTTTCCTCTGCCTGACATACTTTAACTTTGAATGATTTTTACCTTTTGTTAAGAAATGATATTCTCTTTATTCCTACCATGTTGGCGCACTTTCATTCGCCTGTTAAAATCATTTACGTTTATCACCGAACAATAATACACAAAATCCAAGGTTTTATTTTGTTTTAAATCAAATGTTTTCATTATTTCCCCATTTGAATTCAAGTCACGATAAATAAAATTTAAATACTTGCATTATTTTGCAGTCAAAGTCTAAAACTCTGTTGCTATTAAAGTTTGTTCAATGTCACATCTCATATTAAAAGCCGTGCCATCAAGGATAGAATCTAAATAGCTCCATTCTTTCACAATCAAAGCTCGCTTAATGAAAATAGTATATTTTTCCCATTTAATAATAATGTTCCATTATATTAGAACAGCCCTGTCTAAAGCATTACCCGCGTTCCATCTTTGTGCGGCCCGCTGTTGGGTTTTTAATATTATAACGGAAGATTTGCCGCCCAACTTGTCAAGTGTTCAGCGTGCCTAACTGCGGATAGGGAGTTCCTGAGTTCGTATCCCGGTTCGGGCATGGATGTACTTTCTCTCTCTATCTGTTTTTGTCCTTTCCTTTTATGAATGGGCTGTGAATAATTACCTATCCTATAAACGAGTAGCTATGTCAAGTGTGTATGGAGGAAGTCGGATTCTACACTTAAATATGACTCAGTTGGAAAAGTGGAGCAGCGCACCCCATAATACCAGCCTAGCTGGCACAACAACAACGGAAGAATAAGTTTTTCCATTTTTTTCAAATTTTGTTAGTAGAAATAATTTTAATTTTTATATGTTATTATAAATAAGTACTAAAATATAGAATCGTATTTGTACGTACATATTTGTGTGTCCCCTCCAGGCTCGTATCTAGTGCCTAATTAACGGCACGCAGTTGTCTGTCTAAACTCAAGGCCGTTGTGCAGAATAACTGAAGTTACACTACTTTTCAAAAGCCACCCGATTCGACAGAGAAGGACATTAAAATTAAAATTGCAACTGATTGAGTTTTAGATATCGCTCCACGCTTACCATTGGAAGAGGCTTTCCACCGCGCGATCGGAGTGTGAAACGGCCGTTGATTGTCGTTTATTTATTAGTTGTCATTTCTTGAGACGAGTGTTGTGTAGTAGCTATTTAGAAATCGTAGTGGTTGTGTGTAATTCGAGCCTACTCCATTATTTATATCTTTTGTCAATTTAAATTTGTGATTTAATCAAAAGAGTAAACAGAATTCTATTGTGCAAAATAACAAGCCTCATTATGTTTGTGAAGAATTGAAATATAAGTGATGAAAATTGTGCATTTAATTAAAAATATGAATTAGACTATCTGATCTGCAACAAAAACAATAAAATTCAGTGTATGATTTGTATGCAAGTTTGTTTTGGTGAATATGGAATAGAATGTGTGTTATGAAATTTCTTTACTATTATCCAAAGAAAAAAAACATTCAATGATGGGATTTTAATGAAGAAATGCACAGTTTAAATGGCTCAACGCTTCATGCAGCCAAAGTTGGCGGAAAAGTTTGAATCTGTAGTATTATCTCACCAAACAGTGGCACGACGAGAAGATGATATGGGCGAATATGTGTTTCGAAAAAATTATGATTGCATTTTGGATTGCGAATACTATTCAATGTGTTTGGATGAAAGCACCGACCAGACAGATATCAGTCAATTATTAATATTTATTCGTTGCATTTCAAAAGATTTTACTATTAGGGAGAAAATGTTAAATTTGATACCGTTACCCAGAACAACTAAAGGCGCAAATATCTATCTAGTTGTCAATAAAACTGTCATAGACAACGGATGATTTCAAAAATGTTCTTGCATTAGAACTGATAGATCAAAAGCTATGACGGGAAAGAGTGACAGGATTAGTGGGACTTCTTAAAGAAAATGGTATAAATTGCCCGTAGTTTCACTGCATCATACACCCGGAAACTTTTGTGGAAAATCGTTTCGCCAAACGAATGCCATGAAAGTTGTGGATAGCATAACAAATCTTATTAGAGTTGGAAACAAAGTTTTGACTCATAGAAAATTTCAAGATTTTTTAAGTGAAATTGAGGCGACCTATGGAGATTTGTTGTTACACTCCGAAATAAAATGACTTAGTTCTGCGCTACGCCTTGAAAGTTTCTTTTTGCTTAGCTTTGCGAAAAGAAATATCTTTATTTCTAAAAGATGAAATAAAATCAGATACTTCTGAACTGCAATATTGTATGCAAGATACTTTATTCCTGGCTGATCTTGCATTTTTTACTGATATGACACAACACTTGAATGAATTAAATTTGCAGTTACAAGGCAAAGGACACAATATTACCAACTGGTATGGATATGTGAAGGGTTTTAGAAATAAACTAAAACTGTTCAAAAGGTCACGTAGAGCAGAATGAGTTTTTTTTTTCTTCTAAGTTGCAAAGAACATTACACAGCGATGGAAAATTTTGAAGGATGTACCTTTAAGCATCACCTGAAGTATATTGACGATGTAATTGTAGAGTTTGAGCAGCGATTTGCAGATTTTATTGAATTAGAGAGCGATATATCACTTTTCACTCATCCATTAACAATTGCAATTGAAAGTGTAAACACTGATTATCAATTGGAATTATGTGACCTACAATCAGACCGTTTTTACAAGAGCAGGAGACAATCTGGATTTTTTAAGCTCCTTTGGGAGCGTTTCCCCAAATTAACTTATCTTGGCTTAAAAATAGGTTCGATGATGGGCAGTACCTATGTATTGGATTTTCCATCATTATTTTAAGATTATTCAGTTTGTAAATGTACTGAAAAATTAATATAATGCAGAGCTGGCTCAAATACATTATTGAGCACAGTTTTCTGTAGTGTTGAATATACATCGTATTAGAGCAAAAGCATACTTCACGAATTTCTTCAATTTGTCTTCACAGATTAGAATGAGAGCATACTATAGAAAAATCATCTTGTAAGATGATTAACATACATTAAAAGCGTAATTCATATGCCACCTCTTGATTTTTATATACTTCATTTATTATTCATTTTTCAATACCCTTTGGTAGGAAAAAGAATAATAAATGAAATATTAATGAGTTATAATAGTTAAATTCTAAGCATGAGATATCGACTACGTAATATAGGTTGACCTTCGATAATTGAATTGCTTCGAAGCTAGAGACATGATAGGCTTCGTACCATTCAATTCAACACTTCACAGATTTGTATACCCCACCTGAAGAAAATTTATTCGTACACTTATGTTAAATTACAGTAATTTCTTCTGTGCAAAAATTTAATTTAGAGAGACAAAAGTACAAATTATACATAACTTAGGGCATTTTGAGAATTCTAAACTATGCAAAATGTGTGTGATTTTTGAAAAAATATCTTTGATAATTCTACGAAACGAATTGATGAAAAATGTATTCATGTGAATATTTCTTATTCGAATTGGATCTGTCTATTCTTTTTCTCTGCAACATTTCATTGAAACATTTAATATATTTTTTCACAAATATATGTCGCAAACTTGAAGAAGTCTCTATGTAATTTATTTCAAATTATGGAACAGTAAGTTATTGAAAAATTTCCGTTTTAAGAAAAAACAACTAGTTTATTTACAATCGATAAATGGAATTTTCGCTTTTCAAATAATATATGTAATAAATCATTCTACGAAATAAATGGAATTATAGAGGAAATTCTTAGCACTACTATATTTATTTTTTATTGATGTGTTAGTTACTGACGACAGTGCAATTCTTTTACTTCATTTTATTTAGTTTTATTCTAATTTTTTTTTCAAAGTTTACGAATAGTTGTTTTCATTCACGTATTTATTCATTATAATTTCAGTTATTGATGTTAAATTGAGTCATACTTTTCATAATGATAATCAAAACTACACCCTGAAAATGAGATTAATTAGTGCAGAATCATTTAAATTCCCTTGGAATGTAAAAGTGGAAATAATTTTTGGTTTAAATTTTAATTCTAAATAATTATTTTTATCTTTTTTCATTAAAATAAAAATTTTCATCCAGAAAAATATGAAATTCTATAATTTGGTTACATTATATAAATAAATTTTATCTGCCATTTTTTAATCAATCTGCTTTACAGATAAAAACGTTTCGAAATTTGAATCATATTAAATGACGTAATTGACAACTGAGCTGGAATGATCTTATTTGCCCCACACTGTAGGAAGAAAACTTAGAACCTTAAAACTCTCAATGTACATAAGTTTTTTCTTCTGTAGGATTAAAATAAAATCCAAAGTCGATATCGCTGATGACTTATTAGTCATCATTTGTATCTTCTAAGCTTATTGCTTAGAATAAGCACTTATTATCATAAGTGCTTATTCTAAGCACTTATGGTTTAAAATGAAGTCTAAATGACTCAATTGCCACTTGAATCAGTATAAATGTATAAAATCATAATAAAACAGAATCAAACTTTTAAGTATCAAAAATTCAAATCCCTAATTTATCATTGCAAAGATGGCAACAGTAATTAAATGTGTTCATGTCATTTATTCAGGAAATAAAAGGAAAAATGGTGTTCTAAATTTTTGACGAGTTTTATGAAAAAATTCAATCTTACTCAATTCGAGCTTTAAGCCTACGAGTATAAAGCTCCAAAACTGTTTCGGTCATATTCAGGAAATATTTTAGGCTTGAAATTTCATGTATATGTGATATTAATTTAATATTATACAATCACCTAAATTTGTTGTATAAAAAATTACAATTATATAACTTTTTTAATGCTGCAGAAATTATGAGATTGTAATATTGAATATAATATACATTCCTCCTAAATTTCTAAACATTGAATTTTTCTATGCTACATTCTTATAGAATGATTTTTTAACATATAAACTAAAATTACTTTGCAAACAAACATTCATAATAAAACTGATGTTTTTGATTGATACATTTTAAACTTGATAATATTACAATAAAATTTTTCTTAAAATTTGATTTAAATATTTAATTAAACCTAACTATACTAGTTGAAACTAACATAATTAAGTACATTAACGACAACTCAACTTAACTTACCCTTTAAAGTATGGTTTTTGAACTAATAGTAATGCATTAAATAGGACGCGCGCGCTCACGCGATTATTTTAAAAACACTACGGAAAATTTATAAAGTAGTTAAGAATAATTTGAAAAGATATTGTTGGCATCCAAAATGCAATACCCAGAAGGAATTAGGCAAATCTTGTGAAAAATTTATATCACTTGTTTGTGGAGATGAGATATCCAAATTATTACCTTTGCAGCACATATGCACATAACAAGAAACTGTAGTGTTACTGGTGAACGCTAAATTAAAGGATATACGATTTAAAATATGACAGTTGCTTTTCTTTTGTCTTACTTGCGGAAGTTGCTAATTCCTCCTAGAAGACATTAAGCGTTTCTTAAGCAAATTTCCAATTCGACGGAGAAAGTGATTTCTCTAAAGTGTTATCCTTTAGCAAAATCTCTGATAGTGTTGGATGAAACCAAGTAACTGTGATACGGGTCTGTAATCACTGGATACAGGAGATAATGACTGACTGATGGAATTGATCACACACACACCTCATTGCACAATTGCGAATAATATTAGGCGTATTATGGGCATGGCCTTTATGTATAACACAAACTCATCACGAAACATAACACAAAAAATTCAGTCTATAAAGCATTATTCAAATGATGCTGGTATCATACAAATTCTTTCATGGAATGTCTAAAAAGGCTTATTTTTCTTGACTCAAAGCCACCGCCAATGGTGTTATGAACTACGTACATAGACAACGAAATTTAACGGCATTTTGTTTTCTGATAAATCTCGCTCCCGCGTACGACACCCCAATGATTGGATTTATGTCTAGAGACACTATAATGGGAAATAGCTGAAACTCTTTCTTATGCTCTCGATGATGATTTTGCATCTGGTATCATGATTTGGAGATATATTGCATTTCACTCCAAACTGACCATACACTGAGGAGCCAGAACGAAATCTCTGTAATGTAGAGGCAGTGGTCCTCCCACAAATTCAACATCTATTCAGTAGCAGTATTCGAACAAGCAGCAGTATTCCAACATTCTTTCACAGTAAGTGGCCATTGTTGCACCTACCACTGATAAACCTGATTGAGTTTGGCAATATATAGAAGCCTTATAGACTGCTATACACCCAGAATACATCCAAAGCTTCTTGGATTTTATGCTAAGATATATGGCAATGATTATTGGCAACAATGGTGCCTATATTAATTGTTGATTTTGTTGTCATTTGTCATTTTCACAAAACAAGATATTATTATTTTAATTATTTGAACATTGTATAACGTGTTATCTGTGATATAAACTCTGCTGTCTTATCTCTGATCATTTTATGTTACATTTTCGATGGCTAGCACATATATCTAAGACACTTTGTTAAACAAAGATAGTTTTAAGATAATGTGAATACCCTAGCTTTTTTAAACTATTCTTTATTAACCTTACGTAATCACTCACTAATTTTTGCTTAAGTTCATTTGAGAATTTAATCATACAAATCGAATAGGGTTTAGAAGAATACTGTACTATTCTTCAAGTAGATATTGTGAAGTATCTGAAAATATTCTTATGAAGGACTCTGATTTCGGGTTGAATGCTCTAAAATAAACCTTAACAATTTATTTCTATTACAACATGAAAAATATTTGGTTTAAAGCAAATGATTAAAACTTCATTCGTTTTCTCATCATACATTGTTCGAGGAATTTATTGCTTGAACAAGAAAACTGTGCTCTTTGAAACCCCGAGATGGTAGTTAAATAATTAGGATTTTTGTTTTCTATCCAACAAATCTTGATTTCGAATCTCACATCGAGCATAAATGCTTGTAGTGGTTCTGAATCCACTTTAAACTGTAAATCCCGGTTAGTTAAACCTCTTATGGAAAATTATAGATGAGTGATAAAAGGGCCAACTGAAGAGCAGAAAACCACATGAAACAGAAGTTGCATCATTAGACATTTCTGGCTATCTTAAACTTCTCTATATTTCTAAACAATGAATTATGAGTAAGCCAGCAAAAACCCATTATACACAAATGTCCATATTATGATACATTTATGCTTCAAAGCTAGAAAAAGATGATTATTCCTTAGTACTGGTATTTTCCAAACATGCAACATGTTCGGATTTGAAAAAAGGATAAAAAAATAATTCCTATGACCATGCTATTATTGTTATCGTATCAGTAAACTTAGTTTTGTAATCAAGGCATTAAAATAGATGGGATTTGGCAGGAATATCTGGGTCAAATGGCTTGGGAATATTTGATCTCTTTTAAACATATAATTTATTTATGAAAAAAATTCTTACTGTAATAATTGGCTTTAGAGAATCCATTTGCTAAATGAACTCTGCAATAACTTTTGTTATAGTTGCTTTCTTTTTAAGCATCAGAGTCCTTTTCAAAACCTATACTTGGTTTTACTCAATTTTTCATCTAGTTCATTATCTGATTTGTCGAACTTGTCTTGCTTCTCTGTATGTAAGCTGTCACGATTCTTGCTATCAGCAAGACTTGTAGCATTAGAAATACATAATATATTAAAGCTGGTACATCCAAGTTACATTTGCTACAGCTAGATAGATTCTTATAGTTTGGCCTATTTGGAAGTCTTAGTATCCTTTTTGATACATTTTCAAGGCTAACCCATGTTTCTTATAATTACTTCACTTTATTGCAAACACTTTTTATATTTAAAAGAGACTAATGTAGAAAAAAAAACAATCTGCAAAACGCATTTTGATTCAATTTGAACGCAGAGGGCGCTCACATTTGTTTCAATTCATTCTTCATACAGGTCATAGTCAGGCTTTGTTTCATATTTGTGTGAGAATCTTGTTTTCATGTATCGTAGATTAGGTCGATTTAATAATATGCAACAATTTGTTAATAATTATATTAATTATTTTTTAATTTTCCTATACTGCATATTTGTTTAAAAAAATTAATTCACTTGTGTAAGCTTTCAATTTTAGGGAAAACTTTGAATACGAAATTCAACACTTTGAAATTTCACTTGCAGCTAGGCCTGAGCGTCAAATATTTAGTATGAAATATATTTATATTTTAAAATTTTGTATCAATTGATGTTTTTTCCACTATTATTAAAATGACGTCAAAATTATCACCAAGATCACAACTCTTTTTCTGACAACTTTTCTTGTTGAGTATTCAAATTCCTTAAACTTTTCTAATAATAACAAAAGAAATAATATTTATGACTGTAATTTCTGTAGCTACATTTGGCCGATATTTTCATGATTTGATAATTCACCAGTAGGATTACTTTGGCTTTTCTATACATAATTGGACAGTTTATCGTAAAGGTCTAATAAATGATTGACCGACAAATGTTAATAATTATAGCTTCATATTATATCAAAATTATTTTTTAATTATCTATTCTATTACAATTTTTATTTTGAGAAATCTTCAATTATAAGTATTATTAAAAATACGAAAGATATTTAAAAAATTTACCTTAAAAATGATAGTTTCTAAAATAATTACCAAAAGAAGAATGAAACAAAGTGCATTGTTATCTTGGATACATATAAAATAAATAATATTTCAACGAAAATGATTTTGTTTTTTTTATTCGCCAACAAAAAGACAGAAATATATCATACTTTATTCATGATTTGTCACCGTGATGTAAAGCAGTTTGAATCTTTCTTTATTCAACAACAAAGTATATAAGCTATACGAAGAAAACCTTTTCGTCGAAGTATGTAATGGTTGTAAATCTTGTAAATAGTGGCAACCCAGTTCATATCAAGTTTTCCTAGTAATGAAATAGTATCTCAGAGCAGTAGAAAACAATAACAATTCAAGGCAATAAAAAACCAATCTAAGACAGAGGAATCTATAAAAATACATTATGTATGCGGTATGAATACATTAATAGCAAATACCAATACTGATTTATAAGCACTATCTATAAAAATAATATTCATCCCCACAAAAAACTAATGTTTCATTTAAAAAGGCACAAAATAATATAATGTCAATATTTTTTACTAATCACTTTCATTTTATTGCATTTTTATTGTAAAAATGTCTTGCTTAAAAAATATAAATTTGATTTGATTTGTTTGTATCTCTACGGTCATTTATTTGCATACCAGTGCTAATAAGATCAACGCAAATTTAAAGGAGAAAACAATATGTATCTATTGTAAATATTCAAATGAAACATACAAAACGTGTGTACACTTGAACTTTTTATATGTGCATTTTTAGTGTACGTATACAACAATTATGAATGACAAAGCGCATCTTAAAATGAAAGATATATATAGATCTTTTGGGTTTAAGAAAATATATTTAAGAAAGTATTTAAGAATAAACCAATAAACCACAACTACACAATGAAGCACGATTTTGCTCTATCATTTTCTGCCTTGGCACAAATCTGTAGTTGCCGTGGTAAGGTGAAATCCAAATGGACGCATAATGATGCTTAAATGATAGTACGGGAAACAAGGGAATTGATGTCATTAGATAGGGCTAAGCAATTGCCAATAAAACTTATATATTAAGTGAACAAGAAAGTTCATGTCATTTTTAATGACTAAAAAGAACATGACCTACATAAAGTGTAGCCTATTGTTAGTCATCCATTTCCCCGGAAGCGATAAATTGTCTGGCAAGTTCACTACATGCTTGACTACAGTCCATCTCAGTGGCCCACTGCAGGGCTTCGTCATCCAAGGCATGTGAATGTCCACTGCAAACTTCATCACAAAAGGACACGTCTCCTAATCTGAATTTGTGAAACCAGTGCCTTGCCGTACGTTTATTCACAGCACTATCACTAAGCACTTGAATTATTCAGTGACTTAATGCAGAAGATGATAAGAAGAACTTAGAAGTCGTAAGGTAAAAAACACTGAACAAGTTTATTTGACACGTCCATTTCTTTTCGCTTCTTTATGAGTTACGATTGATAAATGTGCTCAATCTATATGCTTTTATGATGACTGATATTTCTATTCTCAATTGACCAGTATCTCAACCACATCTTACACTAACTTCAACCCCATCATACTCTTCTTGCCGTTTTAGCAATGCTAAAACGGCAAGAACTTTCTTGTTTATCTTGTTAATCCTTATTTCTTTTTGTCAATTGACATTTTTTGTGAGGTCATTTGAAAACATTACACATTCCTTTCATTATATTACATGTAAATTATAAGAATAAAAAACCAAATTTTTATATTTAAATGTAGAGCAATGAAATTAGTTTTCTATTTGCAAGAAAAGGAATAAATTTTGTCACTTTTATTACATTTAGAATTCTAAATCTGTATGATTGACGGATTTTTAACTGGGTTTGAGCAAAGAACGGCTGCACAATGAGTGGCTTAAGCTCTAAACACTGATTTAAATGCTCTAAATATCTAGCTAGTTTGCTTCACGATTCTCAACTTCTGGAACTTGTTTTCAATAGTGAAAGCAAGCATTTCTTCCATTGAATAATATCTATCCAGTCGGAAGAAGAAATATATATATAGACATAGTGTGTACTCCTTTTCTATTTTCAATAGTTCCTTACCTGGTATCCGGGAAGTTTTGCTCTGAACAGTATGTGGTCCAAACATTAAGCAAAATTGAAACATGATAACATATTATCCTTTTACCGTTTGATGTAAACATGAATATCTCTTTTAGTTACTGTACCTGAATCGATTACTTAATTATGAGTAATATCGTGTCACTGACACCTTTTCTCATCTGATCACTAAAATAAAGCATCATTGTCCTAGAATATAACTTACATGAAACTTGTTGTTTGGCGTAATATCGGTTATTTAAAATTTTAATATATATAAATATTTTTATGATAAAGGGTAGGTTATAAATCGTGAAATTCTCTAATATACTGTAATTTACATAAAAAACGCTGTAACACTAATGTGTTTAACAATATGATTTTTAGCAACATGGAATTTCAATCAATATGACAAAAGGTTAAACCAAAAACGATAGCACCAGATTAATGGGTAGATTTGAGCTATCAAGATTCTAATTTAGATAAGGTAATATCTTTTATAAATTTGAATAATCGATTATCAAACTATACATACTTCAAAAGAGGTACAATTTTTTGTATTTATTTTTATTAGCATTGACACATAATTCCTATTAAATTACTTAATAACTTCAATTCCCTCTCTTTGTCTAAATTCTTATACCCATAGATTTTATTTGGTATGTACATAATAGGACTTGTGAGCATAAATGTACTTTTTATAATAATATATACATTTTTCTTAACTTATACACGAATATAGGCAGGGTCCAAACATTTTGCCTCATATTTTAACTAATGTAGCATTTGTGCTGATGCGATACTTTATATGCAATTATACAAACTATACCACTCATTTTATTCATGTAAATCATTTTGCTAATGCAGCTTTTCTTCTCATAATTATAGCATTTTATATTTAATATTTGTGATAATGTTTACTATTTAAGACATTAGTGTACATCATTTTATTATTTAATTTTCAATTGTTAAATTAACATAACACTTTTTTTATTTTCCAGGTGTAAATAAAAACGTTGATATAATATATTAAACTTTATTGATATATTACAAAATTTCAGCTAAAAACTGGCCATTTAAAAATATTCAGGGTTTATTTCTCAGTTCTTTTAAAATACATATTATTATAAGTAAGAAATTTGATAACAATTGTTTTTAAGCTGTTTGCATAGAGATGTATTTAAATTGATTTCTAAAAATCAATTACAATTTATTGAATGTAATTGAAAACATATATGTGTTCTTACAATTTGAACTAGCTTTATATATAAAGTTAAAAGAACATTAAAAATAATGAAACCAGGAAAAAAACGTGTTCCTTATATTTCTATGGAATACTTGATACTTCTTTTTTTAACAGATAAAATAGATTTGACAATTTTTCAGACCAAAACTATTCAAAAATAAAGCATTAAGTATAATACTTTCGTTCAGATACAACTGATGACGTCATTATTCAGACCTCCTTTTTATAGTAAAATAATTTATGATTGATGTTGGGAAGTATTTTTTCAATGAAAACTTTCCAACTTTACAGAGACATTTTGTCAAGCTTAATAGGGGACTCATATCCAATTTAAAATAAAGATAAAATGTAATGATATTTTATAACAAAATGACTTGCATCAGAAAAGTTGAAAATTTTTCCGAATATTTTGTAAAAAAAATCTTGCATTGCAGAGATTTGCTATAAAATACTTTACATTTTCCCTCTAAATAAAGTTCCAAATTTAAATAAATCCCAGAAATGTTTCCTCTACTGACATAATTATTATGAAACATATCAGTATGTTTTCAACTTAATATAAATATATTTCTGTTTAAAATATTTATGACTTTATATAAAAGTAAAAAATCGGCGGTTTTAACATATGTTGAAAAAAAAACAGCATAAAACAACTTGTAAGCATTTTGGAGACCAAAATTATTTCAGTTCATTTTAAAATACATAAAATATTTCTATTATTAAATATTTCTTTATTAATTTTAAAATATTCAAATAATTGTAGATATATTTATGAGAATGTATTTTAACGTTTTTAATAATAATTTTTCTGAGTTGGTATATTTCTTAGTTTATGAGTTGGGATTTGACAAAGTTTTGAAAATATATCTTAATAGAAAATATTATTTATTTTATGATTTAATTAAAAACATTAATACTGTATTGCTTGTAAAATGTTTTTAAAATGATTAATTAAAAAGCATTTTAAGAGAATTAAAATTATTAATGTCCTTATAGAGTGCTTGTAAATTATTTGGCTTGATTGGATGATTGGATTATTGGATGGTTATGAATTATTGGATGATTCATATAATATTTTTATAGTGGGAAAATTTAATAGTGATAAATAATTCCCCATTTTAATTAAGAATAAATCTTTCTCTGTTTAAGCAGATTTTCTGTAAGATATCTACTTTATCTTTATTTATTATTGGCAATTTTTTTTCTTGTTGGAATATCATTTTATCATCATCCGCTAAAATCTTTATACAAAGATCTTCTTGATCTACAAAGATCTTCTTAATAATATCATTGGATTTTTTTTAACACGGGATTTTCAAAGGTTGTTAAACACAGAAAGTGTCGGGCTTTGGAAACTTGAGTGACAATATTACAGCTTCAATATCTGATATGTTTATCAATATCTGGTATAGAATCCATAACTTCCTCATATTCTCCGAATGACGAAAGTTGCAATCTAGAAATTCGTTAATAAAGATTATAAACCTTTTTGAAAATAACTAAAAAGTTAATGTTATTAATTTTAAATCATGTTGATAATGTGAATTATTAAACAATGTATGTTTTTTTTTAATACACATTCGATGTATTGCTTTTATATTTACATAACATTTATAATTCTTCCATATTTTGCATATCTAATTCACAATTTCTTTTAAATTTCAAAACTATTTAGTGACTAAATTAGTGTCTTAACTATTATCTCTATTGGTTTAATATTAGTAGATTAATTTTTCATCATGCTGAAGCCGTCGAAGAATGTTTCGCTAAAGTTGTAGTGAGAATATATTTCAAGAAAGTTTCATCTCAAAAGTTAACTTGTTCCCCAAAATATAGTATATCCCTAAAATATAAACTTTTATGAGGATATATAAGATATTTCCTCATAATTTTAGACCCTCATAAAAGTTTCATACCATTCCATGCAGCAGTTCTTCATATAATTATTGAAAAATATGAGAGGAAATATGAAATAAGATTTTTTTCAATTATACATGCGAACTTAGCTCACTCGTTTTAATGAACTATGTTTTGAATTAAATAAATATAACTTTAGTCTGAAAATTGCTATTTGAAGAAAATTACAATATTTGTTATTTACTTAGCTTTCCGCATGACCCTTTTGCAACTCGAAATAATGTTTCCAGTAGTGGTAAACTAAAAACGTTTCGAATGGAGGGAATACTAGAGTATTCCCTTTAGTTTAGAAGTTTTTAGTTATTGCATGGAATTTGGGATTCCTTTTAATTGCTTTTTGATGCGTTTCCAAACAGCAACATGTTAGGAAAAGCGTAAGTTCATATATTGCACAGTAGGTGAAAACAATACCGTTTCAAATATTGAAAAAAAAATAATAATAAATATTGTTTAAAAACAATTTTTCAAAAGACAAACAATTCGTAAAAGAAATATTGTATATGTATTTTTTCTTAATTATTAGTGGTTACTCATAAGTGACATAATAAAATGTTAGGAAAATCCCAACGCTTTCATTTTTAAACACACATATCTCTTGCGACATCGTGACATAAGCAACTTTTCAGTGAATTCAAATCATCATTAGTTTCTACCAGTAAGTTAGAACAACCAAGTGGAAGTTTTCGTAGTTTAGACGCAGAAATCAATAAGACGACCCTTTAATACTTGATTTGCAACATACAGAGGTATCATTGCACTTATTGGATATTGTGACCAAGATCAAATTAACATGCTCTATCCGTCTTTAGTAAATACGACGGATTCTCGATTAAGATGGGATTCGAAGTCACTAACTACCAATATGAAAACGACGACTTAAAAAGAATATTGCGAATTCAAACGCAACTGTAAAAACTTCGATATGAAACATACTATTGATTTTTAGTTAAACAGACACCAATATATTGATATAACTATTTTCCATTCCTATCGTAGCCTTTTCAATTTAATTCAAATTTGCTGGACAAACTAAATAATTATTTCATTTATTGAGTAGCATAAACTATTGTAACTGTTTTCAATTTAACATCGAATAAATTGCCAAACAAATCAAATAATGATTTTATTTGTACCGCTCTTAGTGCAGCATTTATAACTGAATTTCTTTGAATTACGTAATCAAGACAAAATGGGAAAAAAAGATTTCACTGTTGTTAGTAAAGTAATTACATTAAAATAAAGAAATGTTTTCTCAAAAATATTTATATAGTAGGGATGAACATTTCTTTTAAGCTTCCTTAAACTAAAGTTCGATATTTACTTCAAAAGATTATAAAATAGTTAAGGTTTCATGATGCAATTTATGCAGACAGTAGCAAAGGCAAGTAAATGCTTCTTTTATACATGAAATATAGATGCTGGATAAAATGAAGCAAATGGTTTTTACTGAATATAGAAATATTACACGAAAATAAAGATTTATTCTTTGCTAAAATATTCACTAAGTATAAAATCATTTTGCTTATGCTTCTTTTATTTTAGGAAGAACGATACTTTTATGAATATTTTAAAAATACACAAAGTTACATAACATAATTCATGTTATTGGGCGGAGATTGTAATGTTTCAAATTTAAAAGTTTTCGTTTTATTTTATTGCTTTTGAATTTGATGGGTTATAGTAAGAAGCAAAGGAAAGAAATTTCATATACTCAGAAAGTAAAACTGAACATCATTTTCATTATTTTACTCTTTTATATTAGTGAGTTAAATGGATAGCAAATAAAACAGACAGAAACATACAAATTAAAAAGAAAAACAAATCTAAAATAAATATCACGAATATCAAGCTGATGGTGGATTTAAGTGTTTTTTCAAGTTAATTGCGATGTTATATACTAAATTTTTTTGTGAATATAATTACAAAAGCATAACAGCATAGAGAAATCTCATTATTTTATTTGATTGTTAGTATAATAGTCTATAAACCTAAAAGAAATAAAGCTAAATAATAGAGCAGTCATTTTCATTTTATTTTGGAGCACTTTTGTTTTATGAAACTATGTCCATTTATGGTTACCAAAACTGAAATAAAGAGAACCTCATTTACATTTGAAATATGCATATATTTTTTATCACAGTACTATTTTCCCATTAAAAACAAAATTGAGATATAATATTCAACATATCTTGGGAAAAGTAAATTATTTCCCGTTCCTTACGGCCATAAATTTCTGATCTTTATTGACTTTCTTATCAGCCATTTTCGGCGAAATTCGTTTGCAAGAACTTAAATTAGATATTATTTTGTCTTGATAAGTTAAAAAAGGGAAAATATATAATAGTTGACTGATTTTTTCATTCTTAAACTTCATTACAAATCTACTTAAGGATTACATGAACTTCTTTTATTTTTCATAGCTTAAAAAATTGGGTTTATGAATAATTAAAGTAAAGCAAGGATAATACGTGATAAAATTTTTACAGAAATAATTTGATGATAATGTAGAAATACATATTATATTAATAATGATTTTTATGTATTGTTTTAAAAAAGTTTTAAATGAATGAAAAACTTCAATTTTTCCTTAGATTTGTAAAATAAAGAAGCATTAGATTTCAAATTACTCAAAAATACACAAAATGTTTCTTAACTTTTAAAATTAAAACTCTAAATAATGTTATTTCTATTTATTCAAATCATGCTTACATATAAATATCTTTGGACCAATGACGGGATAATTCTGATAGATAAAATTTGTTAAAAATACTTTGATTCATAAATAGGATTTTATCATTTTCATATATATCATGCAAATTACTTATTTTAATATCATAAGAAAATCTTTCGAAATACATGAATTACATCAGCTTATTATAAATACAGATAATAAATAAACTATATTATTTAATTAAAAATATACTGAATGACATATTGTGTGAAAAAAGATTTTTAGTTAATAACGACAGGTAAAATATCAGATTAATTATCTAAATTATTGGGAAATATCTGTTATTTACATGATTATTTTCCAAGAAAATACAAGCTGTGTGCTTAAGATTCTTCTTAATATTTGCTTTCATTATTTAATATATAAAATTATCATTTTTATATTAAATTAAGACTCATAGATTTATACAGAAAAAAACATTTATTCATATTTTCTCATATTAAAAGTTTATTTATATCCATTCATTATTTACCGAATTAATTTCTGATTTCTTCATCATCCAAAATAATGTTTAGGATTCGGAAATAAATTGATAATTGGTGCATTTTGTTAATAACATAATAAACTATAATAATCTCATTTATATTGCTTCATATTTCTTAAAGCTTTCCTCATATACATCCGTTGAAGAATTGATTTTTACTGCATTTTCCGAAATGTAGAAATCTCATTTTATGAAGTCTTAATGAGCCAAACAACACATATGTAGCAATTAGCAATCACTAAAGACGCTGTGTTCTACTAATAGGTGGCTGGATTATTATTCCTGCGTCTTAATGTTTATTTTTAAGCTTTTGGTCAAAGAAGGAAGTTAAGTAGTAAGACTTTTACATTTTTTAAGCACAAACCAGGAGAGTTACAATTCATTTTTTTCCTGTATTGCAAAATATCAATCAAATAAATTTGTAACTCTGGCAGCAATTTCTGATAATCAAGTATAGAGTTTAGGGTAGCCTGCTAAATATAAAGGTAGTTCTCGTTATCTGAAAGTATAGGTTGTATATCCATACAGTCAAAAACCATCCTATCCACTAATGGGAGATTTAAGCACTTAAACAAGGTTTTGTGGTCACAATGGCTTCCAAGTGAAGAAATATTCCTGAATATATCAGGCCAAATTTTGTGAGTTCAGTTTTCATAATTTGAAACAGATCTGATTGGTCTTCGCTTCTTATTGCGAAGACTTTTGGGTAATAATGATACATCGACTAGTCTCCACTTTTAAAAGTAGCTATTGATTCTGATTTTAGTAAAATCCATTGGCGGTCGGTTATACATGTATTTATCAGTTACCACTGCTGTAGTACCAATTGGTTAAAAATGTCAAAATTATCTCTTCATTACCAAACGAGCAAAGAATAATGAATGGATTGGTCTCTGGAAGATATTGAGTGGAGTTGTATTGAATATTCTTTAAAATAAATCAATCGTGTTAAATTTTTTCCAGTGCCCTTGAGTTAAAATGAAAATCTACTGTTTGATTTCTTTAATCAGATTTTGGATATAACACTTTTTGCGTTTGATAATGAAAATTTGTTGATCTTCTGTAATTTCTATCACTAATATTGACTTTTCAAACTTCTGCCAAGTTACCGTGGAAACGAAAGCTTGTTTCCAAAGAAGGTAATGTTCAGCAGAAGTTTTGTGTTCTGTATTAGACTTTATGAATGCTGCTGAAAGCATGATTACCTCTAAAAGTGACAGATTATCGCTCTATATTGACGCTAGAGAACAATATGAAAGTCATCCAGAAAGGATTGACAGTTTTTCTGTAAAAAAAGAAACAATAGATCATTTATTAAAAAAAGACAGTTCTATTACTTACAGAAAGCGTTAAATATTTCGCCACATAATGACATTTTACCATAAATATTTGTAGTAATCGGTCCTGGGCTTCCGAAATTTTCCATTCTACTTCTCTGTCTTATACTCATTAAGCCAAATGCTCAATGCCTTAGCCAAATTTTTATCATTGCCAAATTGCTTATTTCTCTAAAAATCTTTTCGTTTAAAAAATGAAAATTACTAGAATAAAGATTTAGTTGATTAAAATGTTTTCTTCTAAGAAACTCAGAAATACTATGACTCTAACAATTTAAAAATGAGTTAAAATTCTGAATATGGTAATTCAATCAAATAGAATTCTTCTTGGATGGTCGTAATTTTTTTATAATTTATCGAATAAGTCTCCATTAAATAATCTGTAAAAATTTCCTTCATTGGTAGTTTCCTTTGACATGTGGATACTATTTGATTTAATGAATATAAAAGTGTATGGCATGTGAGAATTCTTAAACTTCTGACAGAAGAATACATAAACTGAATTGTTGGAAATGGTTATGTAGAGAAGAGAAGGGAGCTTTTTTTGTGTGAACAAAATCATTTTCTATTCAATGAATATTGCCTTTTCTTTTTCTCTACAGTATATTAAAACTAAACTAAACTCCATGGCACGAAGCCCATGTGGGCCAAGGTCTACAGTGTCCATAACTGTTTTCATAACCGAGGGCAATGGGGTGCAAAGCATATGTCCCAGTTAGGTGGTCAGCCTAACGTAAGACTCCCAGTATTTAGTTCCCAAGCATGCTTGGTACTCAGTTAATCGACCCACTGAAGGGATGAAAGGCTGAGTCAACCTTGCCCAGCTCGAGGATCGAACCTCGGACCTTTGACATGGGAGCGTGAAACGCTGCCACTAAGTCACCGGGCTTACAGTATATTATTACACTTTATTTTTCCATAATTCTTTTTGCATGATCAATTGCTTGCAGAACAAATAGGGCTTTTACTATGTATCTATAGCAAACATTTTCCAAAATTACACCCATGTTTCAGTGGAGGAATATGAAAATTCAAATTTGTATATAATTTTTTCAAATGAGCTACTAAAATTGCTGAAAGTATTTTTTGTATGTTTAATATGTGTTAAACCGCGTGTGTAGTAAGTGTCCATAGGTATCTGAAATTTATATGGATTGAGGGTTTTTTCAAATTTATAGCTGTAAATAGTGTATTTGAATGCCTTAAGCTAAAATCATTCTTGCATATAATCTTTTAGAAAGATATATCGATAAAATTTTCTCTAAAGTTGGATCTATCACTTAGATTGAATTTTCAAGCTTGTAGAAGGATTATAATCATTGTGGAAGAGCTGATAGTTATGGTTACATTGAAGAAATTTCAAAATTTTTAAGTTGCAACACTTAGTTTTTATTTGAGCAAATTAACCTTCTTATTTAACAACTTTAATTAACACAATTTCCTCGTTATAAAGCATTTGCAAAAGTGAGCAATGTAAAAGATTAATAACATACCAAGAAAGAAAAAAGACAAAAAAAATTGAATTAGAAATTTTCTACCTGTCTACCTTAACAGCCAACAACTCATTGTATTTGTTAAATTACGCACAATAATGCCAAATGTAGCGTAATAGGAGAAATATGAATAACATTGCGTTTTATAACATCTTCCGACTATCATGTATCTCGTGGAGCAGGCATTTACGTTTTAGATTCCAGATAATTCTGAAGCCAAGGAGAAAACTAGATAAATGTGCGTTTGATTGGGCAAGAAACTGCAAAATTAAAGATGATTCTTGCATCCATAAAATGTTTCTCGTAACATTTCGCAGCTGCAATTCAGAAATAAAACAATTTGGCAACATTGATTTATATTGAGCATTTCTGACAGCACAGGATTTCACTTCTACAGTAGTGTAACTTTGAAGAATGAATCATTATAAACATACACACAGAATCATTTGGAAAATATTCGAGGTATCACTGGAAACATATACATATAAAATAACGGGCTCTCACGTAATTGGCTATAGAAAATATTTATCATTCATCAAAGCCTCCAGTATTACGTTATACTCTGAAATAAGGGAATTGTGGTGTAAATATTTTGTTGAAAGATAATATTTCTTTCTGCTCGAAACGAAAATATATCAGCGCATGAGATTTATAGAATAAAGAGACAAAATGAAAAGCCATAAAGTTTTATACAGATATCAATAATGCTAAGGAAAGCCAATGTAAAATATTATAAATTAATGATCTGTCTTATTTGGCAGCTTCTTTACAGATGGTTTCTGATGAAGTGGATGAATTTCTACAATAGTTCATAAGTAATGGTGACTTTAACATCATAATTCATTCATAAATCTAGGTTATTTTATGATTCAAATAAAAGTAGTAGAGGAAAGGGCATTTTCCAATTGTAGAAAAGTGCTCGTACCTCGCCTCGGAATATCAGATCAACTGTTGAATCCCAGCCGACACTGAACAATGAGAGATTGTTGTTGTGCTTCTGCTTTTAGGCTTTTGCAACACTTGAATATGGTTCACTATATATGAAAATTCTTCCAGGAAAACAATACGCGGGAAATTTTCAAATGCCTCGCAACTGCATTATATTGTTAGATTGTACCCTTCACATGGTATTATGAAAGTATTGACGTAAGGTAATGACTTAATTACCTTTTCCCAATCAAGATGATATGATTAAATAATATTAAATTTACTCAAATAAATTATTGATCAATCCATGACTTTATGTCCCATTTATTGATAGTATAATGAAAAAAATTTGTTTAATATTAACAAATTATAGAATATTAGATGTAAGATAATTTCCGGTAAACATTTTTAAGGAAAATATGTGATCACAATTTTATAATGTGCAGTGATCTGTTAGAAAAATCTCGGTCTACTCAGATATATAATTTTCTTTAAAATAAATGATAAGCAAACTTACAGCTAAGAACTCATAAAATAGTTGATGCATAAACTAAGATATCTTTACACATATTTACGACTGAAACATTTTTATTACATTTAAAATACTAAATTATTCAAATTTCAAAGCACTTAACCCAATGGATTTCATGTGAGATCCTTTAAAGTGTATTTTATTTTAATAAATGAAACTACGCAATAAAGTGCTCTCCATAGCAATTAACGTTTTAGATAAAAAAAATGATATATTGTGAAATAATCTGCTATTCCTATCACTACATTTCCAAATTTATTTATTTTTAATATATAATTTTAAATATCAGAAGAAAAACGTAAGCGATCAACAATAATTATGTACTTAAACTTTCAGAAACAAAGATTTTAAGAATAACATAGAATAAAACAATGTACTAGTTTATTTTTTTACCTTAAAACTATAAATTAAATGTCTATTCATAAAATTTATTGAAATTTCTTTTTTTCATATTAATCAATTTTTTATTATAATTGTTAAAAATGAAAACTCATACAAATCTTGAAAATTATCAGATAAACATTTATTTGTCTATACTATTGTTTTTGTTGCCCTTTAAGTGGATTTTTCAAGAATATGAAACTTAATAAATTTAAGTTTTCATTAAGAAAATATACACACTTAAGAAATTCAAAATATTAAGTTCTATGTTTCTTTTAATTTGCAAAAGATATTTTGAACTAATTAAATATTTTCAGCTTATAACCATTCATTCTTGGGTTATTTAAACTGCAGTCACCCAGCTTTTAATTTTATGAAGTAGTCACCCAACGTTCTGATTTAAGTAAAAAAACGCATCTTATCTGACACACTTTGTGTTCTCTACTATGTTATTGTGTACGTTGGATACCATGTAAGTTTTAATTTTTCCCCTTCTCATAACTACAAAGGATCAGGAATCGAGCTTAATGCTTATAGACTAAGAAACAAACAGGTTTTTCTTTCCATTTAAGGAAATGTTAAGGCTTCTATAATTATTATAAATATATATTTTGTAATTGTGCCTTTTTAAAGTTCAATGTGTGTACTAACCAAATTTAGTTCAAATTTGTATTGTATTCCTTCTTTTGTATTCAATCACGTTGTTTACAATAATTTATAAGTTATATATAAGGTCATTTATACGAACACCAAAATTTGAAGGATAAGTCACAACAACACGAACACCACACACATTTCACTTACTATGCATAAAGCACAAATGATTCTAATCTTAAGAAAAGTATTTGTAATATAACAATTTGCGACGCAGTGTATGAAACATGTTTCTAGTGGCTAAAAGACATACCTGGTGACAATATTAACTTATGAGAAAATATACCAGTAGGTATCTACGCTATGCTCCTCAAATACTGAATTTCAAATACGTTTTACATTCAATTTATTCCCTTTTTCTATAATTCATTTCAACATCTTTCACTACCAAATCAGTGATTTTAGAACTCGAGTACATACAAGTTTTACAATATAATAAATTGCAAAACCTTAAATATATCAGAATTCTTTTAAAAATATAAATTTAAGGTTTTCTAATATTCTATTGAATATAGCATGCTTTTTAAAGAACATTTCATACATATTACTTTACTCTAAGATAGTGCTTTTACAGGAATAATAATAAATTAAATATTGGAACTCCATAATTTACGAATGCAGAAAGCAGACACATGAAGTATCAACAAATTTAAAATTTTAGAAGTCTATGAATATAACAATGTTCATATTTATATATGTATGTATACATAACATATGATTAGGCGAGCTCTTATTAAATGAAACTTTTTATAAAGTTAGACATATAGAATATCTTCCTACATACTTCGTATCTTAACCCTAATGGTATCAAACTGTTTGATGCTAACTATACTTTAGGAATATTATAGATTCTGTCTCGGTACCTTAATTTCTCTCTCTCTCTATATATATATATATATATATATATATCTATATATATATTGTATATATATATATATATATATATATATATATATATATATATATATATATATATATATATATATATATATATATATATATATATATATATATATATATATTGTATATATATATATATATATAGAGAGAGAGAGAGAGACTCTTTTCTGACATGCTCGAAGGACAAATGTCTAAATATCTTCGAGCAATTCCCCCGAAGGGTGTTCGTATTCAAAGAACTCAGTTAAAAAATTAGACTAATTTTAATTTGCTCTAAGATATTTTGACATTTGTCCTTCGAGCATGTCAGAAAAGAGTGTTCATTTTGCATAGCTGGCCATCTCCTTCCTGATGAAGACGTAGTCCCTATGCCTTCTTCTTGTCATTTGCATCATATATTTTAGTATTTTTCCAATTTTATGTTTCTGGTTTCAATATTTTTCATGTTTTATCTTATTTATATAGGCAAATCTTTCTTTAGCTGCTTTTGCAATGGCAAGATTTCTGATAATGTATGTATATTTTAGTTCCTATTTTATTTCATTATATATTCAGTATTGTATTTATTACTTTTTATTTATATATTTCTTGCTTTATATATATATATATATATATACAGTAAGTATTGTGGGAGTGAAATGAAATTCTGATTCATGCTTTTTGCCATCAATATATCAAACTACTAAAAATCTAACATAATTGATTTTTTATTTTTGCAAAAAACAAAAGTGCAAGCATAAGTTTGATGATTGCATTTCCAAGTATTGTAAATACTACTAGAAAAAATAAGGAAACAAGTTTAAATGAATTGAAATTTTGATAATTTGATTTTTAGTTGAAACTTCTTAACCATAAAATGCAAAAATATTCACTAATAAGCTGACATAGGAAACCAAAAACTTCAATTACTTTGTTAACTGTCATAGGAAAATAAAATTACTTATTACATAGCTACTGAAATCGACTATCTACAAACATTGCAACAACATTTTGACATAAGAATATTTAAACATGCTGCATTTGTTTTTAAACATTTTATAATGTGATTATTTCAATATGTATAATATTATTATGCAGGATGATAGAAAACAACTCCTCAAGGTTTGGTGTCTTATAGATGCATATTTATATCATTATCACTCCCTATTCTAATAATCAATGAAAAGAGCCTGTCTTGTAGCTTTGCTGAAGTTATTGTTAAGTTCATATGGCTCAGAATATGGTAGAAAAATAGCTATTTATAAAATCGTGACTAATCAAAAAAGGAATCGTATGTTGCACTCTTTAGTTGAATGGTCGTCTATGTCATTCTGACCTTAGATTTCGTCATTTTTTGTATACACTGGGAAGCCAAATCTCTTCATTACCAAACGAGCAAAGAATAATGAATGGATTGGTCTCTGAAGATATTGAGTGGAGTTGTATTGAATATTCTTTAAAATAAATCAATCGTGTTAAATTTTTTCCAGTGCCCTTGAGTTAAAATGAAGATCTACTGTTTGATTTCTTTAATCAGATTCTGGATATAACACTTTTTGCGTTTGATAATGAAAATTTGTTGATCTTCTGTAATTTCTATCACTAATATTGACTTTTCAAACTTCTGCCAAGTTACCGTGGAAACGAAAGCTTGTTTCCAAAGAAGGTACTGTTCAGCAGAAGTTTTGTGTTCTATATTAGACTTTATGAATGCTGATGAAAGCATGATTACCTCTAAAAGTGACAGATTATCGCTCTATATTGACGCTAGAGAACAATATGAAAGTCATCCAGAAGGGATTGACAGTTTTTCTGTAAAAAAAGAAACAATAGATCATTTATTAAAAAAAGACAGTTCTATTACTTACAGAAAGCGTTAAATATTTCGCCACATAATGACATTTTACCATAAATATTTGTAGTAATCGGTCCTGGGCTTCCGAAATTTTCCATTCTACTTCTCTGTCTTATACTCATTAAGCCAAATGCTCAATGCCTTAGCCAAATTTTTATCATTGCCAAATTGCTTATTTCTCTAAAAATCTTTTCGTTTAAAAAATGAAAATTACTAGAATAAAGATTTAGTTGATTAAAATGTTTTCTTCTAAGAAACTCAGAAATACTATGACTCTAACAATTTAAAAATGAGTTAAAATTCTGAATATGGTAATTCAATCAAATAGAATTCTTCTTGGATGGTCGTAATTTTCTTATAATTTATCGAATAAGTCTCCATTAAATTATCTGTAAAAATTTCCTTCATTGGTAGTATCCTTTGACATGAGGATACTATTTGATTTAATGAAAATAAAAGTGTATGGCATGTGAGAATTATTAAACTCCTGACAGAAGAATACATAAACTGAATTGTTGGAAATGGTTATGTATAGAAGAGAAGGGAGCTTTTTTTGTGTGAACAAAATCATTTTCTATTCAATGAATATTGCCTTTTCTTTTTCTCTACAGTTTATTAAAACTAAACTAAACCCATGGCACGAAGCCCATGTGGGCCAAGGCCTACAGTGTCCAAAACTGTTTTCATAACCGAGGGAAATGGGGTGCAAAGCATATGTCCCAGTTAGGTGGTCAGCCTAACGTAAGACTCCCAGTATTTAGTTCCCAAGCATGCTTGGTACTCAGTTAATCGACCCACTGAATAGATGAAAGGCTGTGTCAACCTTGCCCAGCCCGAGGATCGAACCTCGGACCTTTGACATGGGAGCGTGAAACGCTGCCACTAAGCCACCGGGCTTACAGTATATTATTACACTTTATTTTTCCATAATTCTTTTTGCATGATCAATTGCTTGCAAAACAAATAGGGCTTTTACTATGTATCTATAGCAAACATTTTCCAAAATTACACCCATGTTTCAGTGGAGGAATATGAAAATTCAAATTTGTATATAATTTTTTCAAAGGAGCTACTAAAATTGCTGAAAGTATTTTTTGTATGTTTAATATGTGTTAAACCGCGTGTGTAGTAAGTGTCCATCGGTATCTGAAATTTATATGGATTGAGGGTATTTTCAAATTTATAGCTGTAAATAGTGTATTTGAATGCCTTAAGCTAAAATCATTCTTGCATTCTTTTAGAAAGATATATCGATAAAATTTTCTCTAAAGTTGGGTCTATCACTTAGATTGAATTTTCAAGCTTGTAGAAGGATTATAATCATTGTGGAAGAGCTGATAGTTATGGTTACATTGAAGAAATTTCAAAATTTTTAAGTTGCAACACTTAGTTTTTATTTGAGCAAATTAACCTTCTTATTTAACAACTTTAATTAACACAATTTCCTCGTTATAAAGCATTTGCAAAAGTGAGCAATGTAAAAGATTAATAACATACCAAGAAAGAAAAAAGACAAAAAAAATTGAATTAGAAATTTTCTACCTGTCTACCTTAACAGCCAACAACTCATTGTATTTGTTAAATTACGCACAATAATGCCAAATGTAGCGTAATAGGAGAAATATGAATAACATTGCGTTTTATAACATCTTCCGACTATCATGTATCTCGTGGAGCAGGCATTTACGTTTTAGATTCCAGATAATTCTGAAGCCAAGGAGAAAACTAGATAAATGTGCGTTTGATTGGGCAAGAAACTGCAAAATTAAAGATGATTCTTGCATCCATAAAATGTTTCTCGTAACATTTCGCAGCTGCAATTCAGAAATAAAACAATTTGGCAACATTGATTTATATTGAGCATTTCTGACAGCACAGGATTTCACTTCTACAGTAGTGTAACTTTGAAGAATGAATCATTATAAACATACACACAGAATCATTTGGAAAATATTCGAGGTATCACTGGAAACATATACATATAAAATAACGGGCTCTCACGTAATTGGCTATAGAAAATATTTATCATTCATCAAAGCCTCCAGTATTACGTTATACTTTGAAATAAGGGAATTGTGGTGTAAATATTTTGTTGAAAGATAATATTTCTTTCTGCTCGAAACGAAAATATATCAGCGCATGAGATTTATAGAATAAAGAGACAAAATGAAAAGCCATAAAGTTTTATACAGATATCAATAATGCTAAGGAAAGCCAATGTAAAATATTATAAATTAATGATCTGTCTTATTTGGTAGCTTCTTTACAGATGGTTTCTGATGAAGTGGATGAATTTCTACAATAGTTCATAAGTAATGGTGACTTTAACATCATAATTCATTCATAAATCTAGGTTATTTTATGATTCAAATAAAAGTAGTAGAGGAAAGGGCATTTTCCAATTGTAGAAAAGTGCTCGTACCTCGCCTCGGAATATCAGATCAACTGTTGAATCCCAGCCGACACTGAACAATGAGAGATTGTTGTTGTGCTTCTGCTTTTAGGCTTTTGCAACACTTGAATATGGTTCACAATATATGAAAATTCTTCCAAGAAAACCATACGCGGGAAATTTTCAAATGCCTCGCAACTGCATTATATTGTTAGATTGTACCCTTCACATGGTATTATGAAAGTATTGACGTAAGGTAATGACTTAATTACCTTTTCCCAATCAAGATGATATGATTAAATAATACTAAATTTACTCAAATAAATTATTGATCAATCCATGACTTTATGTCCCATTTATTGATAGTATAATAAAAAAAATTTGTTTAATATTAACAAATTATAGAATATTAGATGTAAGATAATTTCCGGTAAACATTTTTAAGGAAAATATGTGATCACAATTTTATAATGTGCAGTGATCTGTTAGAAAAATCTCGGTCTACTCAGATATATAATTTTCTTTAAAATAAATGATAAGCAAACTTACAGCTAAGAACTCATAAAATAGTTGATGCATAAACTAAGATATCTTTACACATATTTACGACTGAAACATTTTTATTACATTTAAAATACTAAATTATTCAAATTTCAAAGCACTTAACCCAATGGATTTCATGTGAGATCCTTTAAAGTGTATTTTATTTTAATAAATGAAACTACGCAATAAAGTGCTCTCCATAGCAATTAACGTTTTAGATAAAAAAAAATGATATATTGTGAAATAATCTGCTATTCCTATCACTACATTTCCAAATTTATTTATTTTTAATATATAATTTTAAATATCAGAAGAAAAACGTAAGCGATCAACAATAATTATGTACTTAAACTTTCAGAAACAAAGATTTTAAGAATAACATAGAATAAAACAATGTACTAGTTTATTTTTTTACCTTAAAACTATAAATTAAATGTCTATTCATAAAATTTATTGAAATTTCTTTTTTTCATATTAATCAATTTTTTATTATAATTGTTAAAAATGAAAACTCATACAAATCTTGAAAATTATCAGATAAACATTTATTTGTCTATACTATTGTTTTTGTTGCCCTTTAAGTGGATTTTTCAAGAATATGAAACTTAATAAATTTAAGTTTTCATTAAGAAAATATACGCACTTAAGAAATTCAAAATATTAAGTTCTATGTTTCTTTTAATTTGCAAAAGATATTTTGAACTAATTAAATATTTTCAGCTTATAACCATTCATTCTTGGGTTATTTAAACTGCAGTCACCCAGCTTTTAATTTTATGAAGTAGTCACCCAACGTTCTGATTTAAGTAAAAAAACGCATCTTATCTGACACACTTTGTGTTCTCTACTATGTTATTGTGTACGTTGGATACCATGTAAGTTTTAATTTTTCCCCTTCTCATAACTACAAAGGATCAGGAATCGAGCTTAATGCTTATAGACTAAGAAACAAACAGGTTTTTCTTTCCATTTAAGGAAATGTTAAGGCTTCTATAATTATTATAAATATATATTTTGTAATTGTGCCTTTTTAAAGTTCAATGTGTGTACTAACCAAATTTAGTTCAAATTTGTATTGTATTCCTTCTTTTGTATTCAATCACGTTGTTTACAATAATTTATAAGTTATATATAAGGTCATTTATACGAACACCAAAATTTGAAGGATAAGTCACAACAACACGAACACCACACACATTTCATTTACTATGCATAAAGCACAAATGATTCTAATCTTAAGAAAAGTATTTGTAATATAACAATTTGCGACGCAGTGTATGAAACATGTTTCTAGTGGCTAAAAGACATACCTGGTGACAATATTAACTTATGAGAAAATATACCAGTAGGTATCTACGCTATGCTCCTCAAATACTGAATTTCAAATACGTTTTACATTCAATTTATTCCCTTTTTCTATAATTCATTTCAACATCTTTCACTACCAAATCAGTGATTTTAGAACTCGAGTACATACAAGTTTTACAATATAATAAATTGCAAAACCTTAAATATATCAGAATTCTTTTAAAAATATAAATTTAAGGTTTTCTAATATTCTATTGAATATAGCATGCTTTTTAAAGAACATTTCATACATATTACTTTACTCTAAGATAGTGCTTTTACAGGAATAATAATAAATTAAATATTGGAACTCCATAATTTACGAATGCAGAAAGCAGACACATGAAGTATCAACAAATTTAAAATTTTAGAAGTCTATGAATATAACAATGTTCATATTTATATATGTATGTATACATAACATATGATTAGGCGAGCTCTTATTAAATGAAACTTTTTATAAAGTTAGACATATAGAATATCTTCCTACATACTTCGTATCTTAACCCTAATGGTATCAAACTGTTTGATGCTAACTATACTTTAGGAATATTATAGATTCTGTCTCGGTACCTTAATTTCTCTCTCTCTCTCTCTCTGTTTATATATATATATATATATACAGAGAGAGAGAGAGAGAGAGAGAGAGAGAGAGACTCTTTTCTGACATGCTCGAAGGACAAATGTCTAAATATCTTCGAGCAATTCCCCCGAAGGGTGTTCGTATTCAAAGAACTCGGTTAAAAAATTAGACTAATTTTAATTTGCTCTAAGATATTTTGACATTTGTCCTTCGAGCATGTCAGAAAAGAGTGTTCATTTTGCATAGCTGGCCATCTCCTTCCTGATGAAGACGTAGTCCCTATGCCTTCTTCTTGTCATTTGCATCATATATTTTAGTATTTTTCCAATTTTATGTTTCTGGTTTCAATATTTTTCATGTTTTATCTTATTTATATAGGCAAATCTTTCTTTAGCTGCTTTTGCAATGGCAAGATTTCTGATAATGTATGTATATTTTAGTTCCTATTTTATTTCATTATATATTCAGTATTGTATTTATTACTTTTTATTTATATATTTCTTGCTTTATATATATATATATATATACAGTAAGTATTGTGGGAGTGAAATTAAATTCTGATTCATGCTTTTTGCCATCAATATATCAAACTACTAAAAATCTAACATAATTGATTTTTTATTTTTGCAAAAAACAAAAGTGCAAGCATAAGTTTGATGATTGCATTTCCAAGTATTGTAAATACTACTAGAAAAAATAAGGAAACAAGTTTAAATGAATTGAAATTTTGATAATTTGATTTTTAGTTGAAACTTCTTAACCATAAAATGCAAAAATATTCACTAATAAGCTGACATAGGAAACCAAAAACTTCAATTACTTTGTTAACTGTCATAGGAAAATAAAATTACTTATTACATAGCTACTGAAATCGACTATCTACAAACATTGCAACAACATTTTGACATAAGAATATTTAAACATGCTGCATTTGTTTTTAAACATTTTATAATGTGATTATTTCAATATGTATAATATTATTATGCAGGATGATAGAAAACAACTCCTCAAGGTTTGGTGTCTTATAGATGCATATTTATATCATTATCACTCCCTATTCTAATAATCAATGAAAAGAGCCTGTCTTGTAGCTTTGCTGAAGTTATTGTTAAGTTCATATGGCTCAGAATATGGTAGAAAAATAGCTATTTATAAAATCGTGACTAATCAAAAAAGGAATCGTATGTTGCACTCTTTAGTTGAATGGTTGTCTATGTCATTCTGACCTTAGATTTCTTCATTTTTTGTATACACTGAGAAGCCAAAGTTTTATAGCAAACTTTGTAAAAACACATAGCTGAACTTCAGGATCGCATCATTGCTACATAGCAAATAATGCATGGAATCATGCTTGGACATATATGATTGACTAGTTTGGTTTGCTTGTCGCTCAACTTTACATCATAGTTAATTTAAGACCTACAGTTTAAAGGTTAAATCTCCAAATTCTATGAATAAATTTGAATCCACACTGTTAAACAGATAACTAGAGCGGAAACTATTTTGTATCCCATCAAACTTCAAATGAGTTTGGATCAAGTTTATTTTTGCATAAATGTGTTGTAGGAGATAAGCACAAAAAACATTCATAATATTGTACTATAAATTTGAAATATGCATTATTTCATACATTGTGTCATAAAATGTTGTTATCAAGCACTTATCATCAATGTTAATATTAAACTATATTCATCAATATTAAACTATATTGGATACACGTTTATACAATGTAGTTTAATATTAATAATTCGATAAATTATTATTATTAATTATACATGCTTTGAAAATTCATTTATCAGTAACAGCGATGTGATGTGTGAGGTTTCCTTAATTCATTTTTTAAATACGTTTAATATTAAACAAGTTTTTAAAATATTACGAAAATACGGCAAATGTATTTTATTTTCTATGAAGATAGAATCACTCTTATAAAAGAGTAAATAAAATCACTCAATTTTGTAGCACAAGAAAAAATGACTCGGATTCATCAATCAAGAAGTAGGCAAATTTCACTTATCACAACGTTTAATTTATATACAACTATGTACACATTTCCAAAGCACAATATACTTAATTGGTAGCATAATTAATTATATAACACTTATTCGTAACACAATAATACTTTTCTAATATGTAACATAATTTCAATATTGTACGTAGCATTAATCATTTTGTAGCAATTAACATTTTTGTAGCAGACTGGTCATAACAAGACCTTTTTAGTCGGTGGTTTTTTTCACACTGACTTACCGCGCCACCTACTGGCGTAAACAAATCGGAGTGAGCATTCTTCACACTCCCCACCTGATAATTTTACAAATTATCACATCTTTCTGAAATGATACTAAGAAAACAACATTAAAACATTTACAATTATTAACAATTATAGAAAAATCAATAATTCAAAAATCACAAAACAATAAAAACAAACAAAAAAAGACGTTATATAAAGTTCACAGTTTTTTTCTTGAGTCTTATGAGTCTGGAAACTCGAGGGGATACAAGAGTTGGACTGGTCTACGGAATTCTCCGTTTTCAGTCTTTACCACACACGAGCGCACCAGTCCATCACGCCCCTTCATCACTTCCGTAATTCGACCCAAAGTCCATAAGAATTTTGACTTTGTTTTTCCTTCTAAGAGCACTATATCGTTCACTTGTAAATTTTTATTGCTGACAGGTGTTCCCAAATAATGAGAATTTCTCAAATCAAGGAGGTATTGGTTTTTCCATTTTATCCAAATTTGGCTGATAAGTCTCGTTTGATATTGCTTGCGCTTAACTAGGGATTGTTTTGTGGAATTAACACCCATAAGTTCTGCAAAATTACACGGATATTGAAGTTTTTGTCCAGAGAGCAGAAAATGAGCAGGCGTTAAAGGTTCAGGTTCGTGGACATCATTATACACATAGGTGAGTGGACGATGGTTCAACACATTTTCCACTTCTGCAAGGACCGTCATAAACTCCTCAAAATCAAGTTGAGCTCTGCCTAGAATCTTTCTCAAAGGTTGCTTGATACTTCTCATTAAACGCTCATAGAAGCCTCCCCACCATGGCGCAAGTGCGACTATGAATTTCCATTCTATACCCTCAGAAGCTATGAAATTCTTGAATTCTGTATCTTTAATTATATCGAAAAAATATTGCAAGTCCTTGTTAGCACGTTTGAAAGTAGTAGCATTATCAGAATAAAATACGCGTGTGTTTCCCCGCCTACTGAAAAATCTTCGTATTGCTAACATAAATTTGTTTGTCGACAAATCAGAAACTAATTCGAGGTGCACAGCCCTTGTGACTGCACATGTGAAAAGCGCAATATACGATTTTTTAGTTTCTTTCTCCCATTTTATATACACTGGTCCTGTGAAGTCCACACCCGTTACGCTAAATGGAGGAGCTTCAGCTATACGATCCTTCGGCAACTGTGCTGTCATTTGTTTCGCCGGTTTAGCTACACTTTTCTTGCAAATCAAACATCTATTAATTATTTTCCGCACGAGTTGTCGTCCCTTAGGAATCCAAAATTTTTGTCGCAAAATTGTCAACGTTGCGGCAACTCCTACATGTAACGCTTTACGATGTTCACGTAGCACAAGTAATTCGGTAAATCTGGAATTATTGGGAAGTAATATCGGATGTTTTTCTTCTATCATAAAATCGGCTTCGCTTAGCCTTCCCTTAATTCGTAGAATGCCATTTTCATCTAAAACCGGAGCTAAACATAAAATATTAGAACTCGTTGATACATCTTTTCCGCATTCTAGATTTTTAATTTCCGATGGAAAGTTTTCTCTTTGAATCTTCTTTATCCAAAAGATTTCTGTTTCCTGTAATTCAGTAGCGGTAAGTGGACCATTTTCCGCCGGTAATCTTCTAGTTTTAGCTACAAATCGTTTAACGTAGGCAAGAATTCTTATAAATTTTGATACATCACTAAATTTTTTAATGTCGATAATAGCTTCACTGGATTTTAAAATGCATTGATTTACTAAAACCGTTTTGCGTCTCTCATGATGTTCATCGTATTTTTCTGATATTTTTTGGACTGGCCAATTTTCAGAAGGACCCTCAAGCCACTGAGGTCCCTTCCACCAAAGATTACTTTCTTTAAGGTTTTCGACACTTAACCCCTTGGTCAATAAATCTGCTGGGTTTTCTTTGCCACTACAATGTCTCCAATCTGCCGGACAAGACTTTTCTTGTATTTCTATAATTCTGTTGCTAACAAAGGGTTTCCATTCCCTGGATGTTCCTTTTATCCAATGTAGCACGATCTCAGAATCGGTCCAAAAATATATTTCTTGAATTAGATCTTTAAATAATTTCCCTAAATATTTACAAATTCTCACAGCTATAATCGCACCCATTAATTCTAAACGAGGCAAGGTCAAGGTTTTGAGTGGTGCCACCTTACTTTTTGAAATTACAAGGGTTGTCTTAAATTCATTAGTTCCTGTAGCGTTGCGATATCTAAAATATGAAACAGCTCCATAAGCTTTAATACTCGCGTCGCAAAATACATGAAGACTTATGTCCATATTCTTGTTCCCATATTCAAAGTACCTTCTGGGAATTTGCAAGTTTTCTAGGTAGCTTATTTCTTTTAGCCAATTTCTAAATTCAACTTCAATATCTTCAGGTAGTCGCTCATCCCAATCCAACCCCCTAACCCATATTTTTTGTAGCAAAATTTTCATTCTAACAACATAGGGGGAAATGTAGCCTGCAGGGTCAAATAATTTTGAAACAGTTCCCAAAACTGTTCTTTTCGTGGAGTATTCCTGAATTGAAGCTGAGGCCTTCAAAGTATGAACATCTAATTTTATAATGTCATTTTCAGAATCCCATATTAGCCCTAGTAATTTGGAGTGTGACGCAGTGTCCTCTCCCGGTTTTAGAAGACCTTCCTGCATCCATAGTTCTATCAATTGTTTAGAATTCGAAGTTAATTTCCTTAATTTCATGCTCGCGTCATTCAATATTTTTACCGCATCACGAGAAATTTCGAATGCCTGCTCGATATTTTCCGTGCCATGGAAAACATCGTCGACATACATTACAGAATTTAACATTTCGCAACAATCTGGATTCGTGTCAATATACTTTTTTAAATGATACTTTATCGTGATGGCTAATATGAAAGGAGATGAGTTTACCCCAAATGGTAAACGCTTCATATTCATAATTTTAAATGGTTCATTTGCATAATCAGCAAACCACAGAAATTTCAAATATTTTCGATCTTCTTCTGCAATACTTATGTTTAAAAAGGCCTTTTCGATGTCTCCTGAAAATGCGATTTCGTTTCTCCTAAATTTTAGTATTACATCTAAAATATTTGGGTTTAGATTTGGTCCCGGATAAAGCATATCATTAAGTGATTTAGAATTTTCCATTTTTGATGACGCGTCGAACACAATACGCACTTTTGTTGTTTCGCTGTCAGGCCTTATTACGGGTCGGTGAGGCATAAAATATCCCGAATTTAATATCTTATCGTTACATTCTTCAACGATTCCATTTTCTAGTTGTTCCGTAATTATACCTTTGTATTCTGCAAGTGTTTTTTCGTCCTTACTTAATTTAAGTTTTAAATTTTCGAAACGCCTATGCGCAACTTCGAAATTGTCATTTAGTTCTTCGGGAAGTTGTTTCCAAATTAATTTTACTTCATATCTTTTATTTTTGTATGATAACCCGTTTTCAAATTGCGTAATTATTTCTTTATCCTTAATTGACAATTCCTCATTTTTATCCGAAATCCCCAAATTTTCTAAATCCCAAAATATTTTTAAATCATCTGTAACTATATTTTTCATAACAGCGATGCAATTTTGAGAACAACTTACATTTGCTTTAAATTCCGATCCCACGACCGTCCATCCAAATATGGTATTTATAGCAATTAGGGTTTTATTTATTCTCACCCTTTCATTTAACACGAAGTCCCAAAACAGATCCGCACCGATTAAAATTCCCACATCCAGCAATTCATTTCCTGCGTATGATGAATCAGCTAACTCCAAGTTTTTTGCTCTCATTAATTTTCTAACTTGTAATGAAGGCATCTGGAGTTTCGCTGCCGTGATATCTGGCACAGCTACAGCCTCGATCTTCACTGTGCTTCCATTTTTTCTTTTTTATTTCTACCACGGGATACGCTTTTTCATTTGTCTGTTTCATGCCAAAAGAATAAACAGATAAATTCTCCCATCGCTTCGGATATAGCTTTAGCGTATTAACCAGTGATTGCGTAATAAATGACCTCTGACTGGCACTGTCAAGAAAAATACGCGTGAACGCAGAATTCGTATTTGATAAAACTTTAACTGTACATGTCTGCAAATATACATATTTCGAAGTCTCGGAATTTTCCTCACAACTGGAGACAGAACTTATTATTTCTGAATCGCGAACCGTTGGATCGTGATCTTCATTTATTTCATTGATTTGATTCGGAATTTCATTAATTAATTCGTTACCTCTGATAACATTCGGATTTATTTTATTTAAACAAATGGAAGTATGATGATTTTTGTTTTTGCATTTATTACAAGGATATTTGTTAGAATAACAGTATTTACTTTGATGAAATTTCTTAAAACAAACAAAACATCTTTTTTCAGCTCGTAATTTTTCTATTTTGTTTTGTACAGGCATTCTACACTTAAACGTATCATGGGGACCCAAACAGAATATACAATTAAAGGATTTCACTTGAGTATTAAAAGCAGTTGCTGAAGGCAAATTTCTCATAGGACTTTTATTTACATTTTTAAATTGATTGGAGCTAAATTTCTTTTCGCTTAAAACTAGCGAAGTGTTTTCTCTACACTGAATTTCGTTTTTCAAAAACGAAAGTAATTCAGATACATCTGTATTTTCATGAGATTTCCGATTCCGATTAAATTCAATTACTAACTCTTCGGGTAATAATTTCATTAAAATTGGAATTAAAAGGTGTCCATAGGATCCCGAAGCCACCTGTAAGGACTCTAAATTTCTAATGCAAATTTCCAACTCATCGTAAAGTTTTCGTAACTCTCTAACATTCGATACATTTTTTACCTTTTCTAAATTCAGTAATTTATTCATAAAGGTATTAATAATGACGTCTTTGCGTCCGAACCGATCCTTCAACAATGTTACACAATTGTCATAATTCTCACTACTTAATTCAAAACCGGAAACGACATTTAATGCTTGTCCGGTAAGAAAGGTTTTCAAATACGCAAATTTCTGAATTTTAGAAAGAGAAGAATTTTGTTCAATTGTATTTTCATAACAATTCCAAAATTCATTAAAGTACTTAGGGTCGCCAGAAAATTGTTTAATATTTAATTTTGGTAATTTTATTGCATTAGAAACATTTGTGCATTCGCTCGCAGTATTCTCGGAACTTTTTGTTTGAACAAAATTTTCAACCGAATTTTTGTCGACGCTAGCTGTTTTGTTTTTGTTTTGAATACAGCGTCTAATTTTATTAGCAATTCTAATACACTTCTCCTGATATTCGTCGCTTACGTTAATTTCCTGTTCTAATAATTCTATTTCTATAAGATTTTCTATTTCGGAGTCTAAGGTTTTAAGACCTTTTTTCTTTTCTATAAGAACCTCTAGATGTTCTTCAAGTTCATTTTTATCAATTCCTTCATCAACTAAAGAAACTTCAATTTTGGATATAAGTTTAGTAGTTATAGTTCTTTCTATAGCACGTTTGTGCTTTAATCTATCAAGGTCTTTAGTAGACATTTTTAAATCGTAACAAAATTTTCTTTTCACTTAAATTTCATATAATTAAATTTTTGCCTACCTGTGATTTTCTTCTTTATTATTCCAAACGTATCTCATTTCCCGGCCGATGCACCATAAATAAAATCACTCAATTTTGTAGCACAAGAAAAAATGACTCGGATTCATCAATCAAGAAGTAGGCAAATTTCACTTATTACAACGTTTAATTTATATACAACTATGTACACATTTCCAAAGCACAATATACTTAATTGGTAGCATAATTAATTATATAACACTTATTCGTAACACAATAATACTTTTCTCATATGTAACATAATTTCAATATTGTACGTAGCATTAATCATTTTGTAGCAATTAACATTTTTGTAGCAGACTGGTCATAACAAGACCTTTTTAGTCGGTGGTTCTTTTCACACTGACTTACCACGCCACCTACTGGCGTAAACAGATCGGAGTGAGCATTCTTCACAAAGAGTGATTCTATCTTCTAATAAAATTATTATTATTATATCTTCTTATAAAAGTGTGAATTTTATATTCATTATTTTCTTCTATTCTTATTCTTAGTTTTTATTACTTTTGATTGATTTATTTTTTTATGTATATAAATATTAAAATCATTATTTTATTTCTAATTTTATTTATTATTATTTTATTTTTATTTATTTTATAGATTTTTTATAATTTAAAATTATAATAAATAATAAATATAAAAATAATAAACAATAATAAAATTTATAATAAAAACAAAAATTAAAAATATATGTATAATATAAAAAAACGCAATTTATTATTATTTTATAAAATTCTTATAAAAGATATACGTAAGAGGTTACTGCAATTTTTATATTAAACATTTTTAAGCGGAATTAGTAAATTATTCAGACACAAATGTAAAAGGAACAGACGTATACATACTCAATTTATGTAGACGCAGAAAATTAAGTGTAAATAAAGTAATAATTGAACATAAGTATATACTGCTTATAAAGTTTCCTTATCGAAAACTTCTCAGTTGCTTTCTTCTAGAAAAAAATGTTAGAGCAAAGCTTAGGATTTTTGTTCGCAAATTTTTGTTATTAGTGTTAGAATGTTTTTGAAGTTAAAAAAAATTGTTTTTGCAAATTTCTACTGCCTAAGAATAGTTTAAGTAACATTTTATTTATGAGCCGATATTTTAACTCACTTAACTCCATCCAGTGCATGGAAGCACTTTGCTTACTTGGATTTTATATTCAATTCAATACTAAAAAAACTTAAATGTCATCAAAAAGAGTGAAAATTTATAGCAGAAAAAGATTAACTTTCCGGTAAAGGGGAAATTTATATTTATGAAAAGTGCAGCAAAAGTTTGCTGTAAAAGAAATACAATGGAACCCTGAGTTTATTAATGATGATTTAGGTCCCCTCAATTCCCAAATTTAAGAAAATTTCTCCTAAAATTCTAATAAGATTCTTCAGATTAAAAACTTCATTTTAATGAAGTTTAAGTCATATCTTAAAAAATGCTGTGAAAATTATTTTACTAATCTAAGAAATTCAACTCAAATAGTTTTTACGAAATTTTTTTATGGTGAATATGGAATATTATTTACAAATTCGTAATAAGACTTGACAAATAAAGTGGAAAATATATGATTATTTCGCATTTCCGAAGAGTTTGTGAAATGTAGCAAAGCGAGAATATTGAAAATATAAGAATATATAATTTTTTATACACAACTTTTTTCAATGGAATTTTATAAATAATGAATTTTATCTCCTATCTAGAATAAATAATTTGTTGCAAAAGATATAGTTATTTAAGAATTAGCGATTAGTTTTATACAATAATAAATTGTTATTGGTAAGAATTTTATTTATAAATTTACATTATGATAATTTAATTTAAACTTAAAATTTACGAGACGCACTTTTGAATGTCACATAGGGATAATAAATATGTAAATTTTTTATGATATTAATAATTATCTCATTAAATTCTATTTTTGTTCAATTTATAATAAAATAAACCAATATTTGACAGTTTTCTAAATAGTAAAAATGCATTGAATCAACTTTGATTGGTAAAGTCATTTATGCTTTTCAACATTAAACGAAATATAAATTAAAAATTAAATTACATGTATTCAAAATGAGTTAATTTGTCTTATATTTTAAGCCTACTAAAGTCTCACGAATCACTAAATAATGTCATAATTGATATGGTTTGATAAATGTCACATTAATTATTTTATTTGATTATTGAAAAAGGAATTATTAATCATAACGCACTTGTTTTATGATTCATATGAGGAGAAGTGTTTGATAAATTCATATTACTTTAAAATGAAAATTATTTGACGCGGTGAAGTGGGCTGCCTAAGTGCCAATGTCCATTGCAAGGTCATTTTATTATACACTCCGTTAATTGCCTCTCGGGAGGAATTTTCATCGATACTAAGTCATATTTATGCATCGCAAAGGAAAAACCATGAAATACTCAAGCACTTACCCCTTAAGACCTGCATGCTTTAAAGCAGAGTTGTCGTTCAATAGCTCTTGAAACCAAGACTGGGAACTAACTAAATAAAACTCGAAGATTGTCCAACATTTTAGCCCACAGTGAGCTCGTAGTTATTATCATTGATAGTAGGCCATATTTACACTTCTCAAGGGAGGAAACCGGGAAATTATTAAGCACCAACCCCGAAAGACGTGCATGCTTTATGGCAGAATTGTTGTTTAATAGTTGTCGGAACCAAAACTGGTAAGTAATGCGTTGAGGAGCACTTTCTTACCATTAGACCAAGGTGACCTTCTAGGTGAAAAACAATTCAAAACAATATCAAAAATATATATCTTATATTTTTGGATGCAATATGTAATTTTAATTAGTGTATATAGAAATCCAATTTGTTTAAATTGCCGGAATAATTTACACTTCTTGCATCGTTACAAAACAAAATTTTTAATTTTACTGAAACTATCTGTAAGTGACACAGCAAACATTTTTTAGATAAAAATAGTTTAAAAATTGCTTATTTACTTTTCAATATAGTCTAAAAATTAAAAAAAAAATCTCGCAAAATTTAAAATATTATTTTTATTTTTAAAAAAATTATTGAATAGTAACATATTTAATTATATGTAGTTGAGGACCTGTAAAAATATTAAGAGAGTGACATGCCTTTCTCAAATACATATATAATTTTTTAAAACCTCTTTCTTAAAAAATAAAAATCTAAGGTAGTTTCTTCTCATTAAATTTCCACACATTTTTTTAAGACTTGGATTCATACACAAATTTAACGTAATGATTCACGCATTAAAAGGAAAATGATATATTTTTGCCTAAATAATGTAGGTAGAGCAAACTTTCTGAGTTTTCCGGTAGGAAACTGTTTCAATATATATCTAATTATATGCTAACTATGTATGTTATAATATTATGTTATATAATATTTAGTATATTACTATTATATGTTATAATTATATTACTGTTATATGTTATAATATTTAGTAAAAAACTACAAGGTATTTATAAATATGTAAATTCTTAAATAAATCGTGAAAAGAGTTGCAACAAAATATTATATAGTAATATTTGCTTTTCATAAATTTCCTACAATTATTATAATTTTGTGCAAGAATTTTCTTTCAAATGATAAGTTGCAATTCAGTAGTGCAATCAGAGAAAAATAATTTCATGAATTTCATAAACAAAATTTTGATTTTTGTTCAATTTTTGTTCAACACAATTAAAATTTTGATAATCCTTCGCTTAATTATTTAAGGACAAAGAGGTAGTCAGTTCCACTAAAGCAGTAATTCTTTTCGTATATACGAAAGCTCTTTAACGCAATAAATGAAATAAACATTAGGTTATCATTTGAACGATGCAGCCATTTTTTAATGTTAGATTTTCATAACTTTATTGGAAAAGAACTATGTGTAATGTATTACTTATAATGCTATTTGTTATATGGAGGTATAGAGAATGATGATGAATTTTATTAGCTTATTAACTAATAGTCTTAATTACTTTAGGACAAAGAAGAATTTTGAAGACACTTGTGAAAGCATATATTAAAACTTTTGATTAATGAGGTTTCTACTGAGAGTAAAAAATGCTTCTGGATGTCTGGTGGGTTCCATCTAATCATAATTTGTTGCTAAAAAACTCCCTACTGGCCCCTTGCTTTTTGAGTGAATTAGAGGCCAACAAACTTGTATTTCACGCTTCGCCAGTGGTCACCTAAGGGGCCTCAAATATGTGCAGAGACAAATAAGTCTTTTAGTCTGTGTACAAAATATAAAGCTGAACAGGCATCACTGAGCATATCTTGGGCTGCTTGAATTTTGACTTGGAAGAGGCTTTTTCAAAGCCCCTTATGTTTTTAAATTTCCTGGCTGCTTATGGACTTGCGGAGTTAGGCTAGTATTGGAATTGGACCATCTGGGATTAGTAACAACAAAAGTCTTAGAGAGTTCATAGGAAATAAATATTATATGTAACTGCCAGATTCCAAAGTTATTGAATGAAATCACTAATTTAAAGTAAAAAAGTAAATTTACACGTGATGAGTATCAAATAATTGTATGAAGATAAACGAGAATAATGCAACATACTTGAAAAATTCATTATGTATATGTTAAGCTATATGTGATGATAATCTGAAAAGTGTGAGGATAAACTAAGATAAATACATAATGGAGAAATTCATTAAGCATTTGTCATTCATGCATTTGTTTCAGTAAGGTAGAATTTACAGAAGTATATGTTAAGCTAGGTTAAGTTATTGCAGTGTTTTTAAGGCTGTGCCCATTTCTGCCGATAACATAGCCACTAACACACAATCAACCACCACGTAATTTCGAATCCCGATTAAATGACAATTGGATGAATATTGGCCCTCTTTTAGCACAATGGTTTCTCAGCAAGCTGAAGTATCAAACCCTCTATATCCTGGGCGTAATACAGAGTAGAATTTCACATAAATGTGAGAAACAGGCGAAGAGGAATCAAGACCAGTGTTTCCTCTTCAGTGAAAAAAATTCGTTGTATAAAAATATGAAACAAATATTTTTCAAACATCAAAACAGATCATAAATATTCGCTAGCTTTTTAAAATAAATTTGCTTTACTTTATTTTTATACAGTTGTTTTGTGAATCAGAATACGTATGATGTGTTGTAAGTGCGTTGTGTAATAACAAAAATTTAATTTTTTTGCAATACCAAAAAAATTAAATTTCTGTTAGCTAAATATAGATGTATAAGCAGTTTATGCAACATTGGCATAACTTGCAATTTTGGAGGAAATTTTCTTTACTTCAAATAAACATAAAATTGCTTAGTTTTAAGTATTTTCAGTTCAGTATCACCTGTTTCATATTAAATTTACAGTGTGTTAAATAACAAAATAAAAATTTCCTTTTTTGTCATTTAATCAAAGAGAATTTTTATGGGTTCTTAGGGTACAGCAGACTAAACAGTTTCCACGCGTTGCCCAAGTTGATCTGGTGTGGCAGCTGGGGATGTAATATGGGTCAATTGTTGAGCAAGAGTGGACAACATGTTTTCCATCTTGAAATATCCGGAGAGTGAGCCGACCAGGGAAGCAATTCAATCTGGTTATTGATGAAGAACCCTTGAACAATACGTGCCACGTGTGTTCGCTCATTGTCATGTTGAAATATGGTTGTGAGTAAGCCCTGAATATGGGGAAGGACAACTGGCTCTAACACTGCGGAGATGTATCACTGACTGCTTAAAGTACCGGCATGCGTATTAGAGGAGTGAAAGAGTGATATCCAATACCACCCGTTACCATAATACCCGGTGCAGAACCAGTGTGGCGGTGCATAACGCAGCTGTTCAGCATCCTCTCCCAACGGTGTCTAAAAACTCGAATGCCACCTTCGTGGTGTTGCAGACAGAAGCGTGACTCATCAGTAAAGACAATTTCATTCCATTCGGCCGTCCACATTCTTCTTTCAACTCACCATTAGCGGCGGCGACGTTTGTGGTTTTGCGTCAAGGATAGACGAAGCAATGGATGCCTTGCGGACAGACCACTCTGCTGTAAGCAATGTCGAATTATAAGTGCAGACACTAGAAAATTGCGACCTCTTCTAAATTCTCTAAACCCTCTGAAAACAGTAGCACGAGCTGGAGATTCATCACCAAATGCTAATTGCAACCGTTGAATGCATTCTTCTTGATTTAATCCTGCTTTGAAATTGGATGATGCGTTAGAGACTGAATGTGCTGTGCTATGGTTCGTGATATGGCTGAGCAATCCGTCATTGCCATGCACACAATTTTCCTGTCATCACGTGAAGTGGTGTACTGAGGTGAAGGCGATAGAACATATCGGGCCATGGTATACTCCTGCATCCAACGATCACATGTCCGCATTACAGTTGTTTGGTTTCGTCCAACACATATACAGATTTCCCTGAAAGATAATCCGCAATCTTGGTAGGCCACTATCCTTCAGCTGTCGAATTCGGATACTTGATCCAATACTGTTCGCTGTTTACAACGAGGCACATAAGTGATCGATTTTTTGACAAAATCATAAGAAAAATACAATTGCCAAACTTAAAATTCTCCGAAATTCGTTGAAATCTCCAAGCCTTTGATAGTGCTTTGAAGTGGCGCCACAGGCACGCGTGATGTGCGTCTGCGCTTAAATTCCAATCATTTGCATATCTCACCTCCGCTAATGTATGTTTTAAATTTTATATATATGTATATAATTGTATAAAATGTAATAATGTAATAAAATGTAATGTAAAATGAAATGTAACGAATGTAATAAAATATAAAAAATGTGTATATTCTTCACATCATGAAGAATATACACATTTTATAATCTCATTTAGTATCTGTGAATCAATATATATGAATGTAGTATTTGATCCGGCCTCTTACGTCATTCAGAAACATATAAAAGAATTTCATTCATGAAAAATTGTTGAGTAAATTGATTTTTTTGAACATGTGTATTACTAGCGGGGCCATCTAATGAACTTTCATGTACTTTGGCATCATATAAAACGGTGCAGATAATTTTTGAAAAAATATTGTGATTTGTAAAATTAAGGATAGGTACTAGCTATTTATAAGAAATATTGAATATTTTCTTAAGCTTTTTTTCCAAATTTTGCTTTGAATTATGAAATGAAATCTCACGCATCTAACAACTAAAAATATATTGAATGAGGTACGAAATGCTTGAAAATTTATGCTACAAGCTTTATTAATATTAAATTCCAAATTCCTTACATCTCCATACCAATACGTTTACGATCGGTGACATAATCGGGAAACTAAAAAACACTCAAAAATTAAAAACACATTACCTGTAATTGACAAGAACAATACTTTTTAAAAAATGTGAAAGAGCAAATAACATATATTTAAAAACAATGTGATATTGAATAAAGAAAAAATATATTCCTATAACGTATTTAATTTTTGTCTATATTTTGGATTACATAAACAGCATTTTCAAAAGATAGGAAAGAATTAAACGCCTCTTTCCATAAAGGCTTTAAAATTATAGATTATCGTATATCATTTTAACTATATCGTTGTAACCAGAGCTCTGAATAAATCAATTTTAAATTGAATATAATTGCTAATAATGATTTAAATTAAAGATAAACGCAGTATAAAAAATTTCGAAATGAAACGCAGTCCATGTTTTAATCTTGCTAGAAACCAATATCCTCATACTAGTTTCATCCATTTTGTACAACCGTTCCTAACTAGACCCCAAAAAAAGTAGTTTAATGGATATCAGGTGACATAAAAATTAAACTATTATCACCAACCAGTTTTAATTATAATTTGAGAGTGAAAATAATTTTGTTATCTGTTATCAGTGATTAGATGCTATTTGTTCACAGTGATTAGATGCGTGCTTCTTTCATATAAAATTTTTGTTCTTTTTGACTACTTCCTTAATTGCCTATTACCAACAAATTTGTTTCAATAAGATTTCAATTAAAGTTATATACCTAAGAAAGTTGGAGATTTGTACTTTAACTTTTAGTGCATAACCTTTATTTACTTTCCTAAATTTAAGAACATATAGAAAAATGCTTAATCAGGTTCCAAAAATATTATCACTTATGAAAAAATTATCGCCACCACAACGATATTAATATGGACAACTGTAAATATTTTAATTTGTCATTGAATAAATTATGAATCTTAAATAAAGACGTCATGAGTTATTCTCATTTTTAAATACTTATTTTAATAAATGGTATATTTTTATACTAACAGATTTAGTATGGTCTTTAAATAACACGTTTTTGAGTTTAAGAAGAAACAGAAAATTCCTAAGATAAATTTTGAATATCTAATTTCTATATTTTAATCAGATTCGATAAGCATATTGATAGTTAATTTTGGGACGTAAAACTTTGAGTTACATTCAATAATATATTTTCAAGGTATACTTAAATGAAGGGATGTGTTAAAATAAAAAACAAACTGAATGTGTGGAAATCATTTTCACATAACATATTTCAATAAATTACATTTCAAGATGACAGAGGAAAATTCAAATGCATAAATCTCTTAAAGCAACTCGAATAATTAGTTTCTCCAACATGAACTTTTAATATAAATTTTTAATCAAATTATATCTGGTTTAGAATTTCTAAGAAATATTCAATAAGATTTCAGCATGAAATAGTGTCTAATAATATCAGAAAATTTGTTACTCATTTTCCTTAAAATGTTTTGTATCAGAAAATAACTTTAATTTTCTAAGCTATTAGAAAATTAAACTTTTAAAGAGTTGCTTTCAAATATATCATGAACTTCTTACACCATACTACAAAGAATGTACTCGTTGACAAATTATAACAATAAATCTTAACTTATTTACTTATGTTATACATTTACCTCTCTGTGTATAAATATAGTTCAACGAATCGCATATATTTTTTAAACGAAAACATTAATTGAGAACATCAAAATATATTAAAATTAAAATAAGATACTATTTAGTTAATTAATTAAAATATTACTAACACACACACACACATATTTCCAACAAATTCATTTATTTCAAAAAGTCATTTGTTTATCTCTTGCTAAAATTGTTCTTATAAATTATACGTATAAACCAATGTGGTAAATAACATAATTACACATACAGGTAATATACATAATTATGTTGTACTTTATATTATTGTCGATGTAAATTCTTTATTGTAGATTTTATATAGCAGAATACTTATACTGCAATTATTCAATTCAATATGAAGTTTTTGAAATTTAGTTAGATACTTTTAAATTATTTAGAGTGACTCTTTGTTCCAAATTTATGCTTGGTACGTATTGAGGTGAGCTATTGATTGAAATTGAGTAGTTTTTTTAATTATTTTTCACATGTATCTATGTAATTTTAAATTATAACCTTTTTCTTATAGTAAATCAAACAATTTTATTCATACTTAATAACAGAGTTTAATAATAAATTAATTGAAAAAAATTTTCAAGTCTTGCATCAAAGGTGTGTTAAAGTTACTCCCTATTGGACTTCCAAATGTCCCCTTTAACGAAAACTTTTATAAATATGCTATATTTCACAGTTAAACTTTTCTATTTTTATTAAAATATTAATATTCAGTTGGTAAAAGTTAAAAGTGAAAAGCTTGATATTTCGGAATGCAAGTAATTAACTAATTTTGTTGACATTCCATCAATATGTTAAGTATGTCCCTTAATCATCAAATAATTAATTTTTGAGAGTTATTGTTAGTTATGACCAAGGCGTAATTTAATTAATGACCAACGCGTAATTAATTTATCAACAATTCTTATATAGCCTAAAATTTAATTAACACATGTTTACAAATACGAATATATACAATCTTGGAATATTTACAATTAATCATCTTCATGATAATTAAGTTTAAAGTTATGGGGGAGCAGTCGTCTTGCTGCTATCAAATGTTACGTCTTAACGTGTTCGCGTCTTTTGTTTTTCTCTTCGTTCTCTGGCGAAGTTGTTGCGCTTCTCTCGAGCCCACACACACACATATGCACATTGGTGTCATTCTCCCTGGACTAAAAGCAATCTATGAAACATACGAATGGAATGGAAATAAATTTATGTGTTTCTTATTCTTATTTCTCATAGGATACTTCAGACTCAAATATTAGAGTTTCTTATTTTAGCTACTAACCGTATGCTTCAATTATGAATTGATAGTTGACAGACTATTTCATAATTTCACTTTATTAAGACGAACCTCACTAAACACAATTCCTTTAACAAAACATAATAGGAAAACAAGACATTACAAATAATTACATAAAAAATAAACTTAATTAAAAAACCCAGAAATTTTCCATGTTTTGGAGTATTTTATTTATTACATTTAACATGGTTAATTAAATAATGAAGATCCCTCAGTTTAATAGTATTGCACTCAACCTTAAAGATCTTTTGCAAGGATTTTAACTATAAAACAGAAATATATTTTTCCTAATATTAAAATATTATGCATTTTCATTTATTAATTAAAATATTTTTATTTACACGGCTATCACAATAAACCATATGGTACCAAAGCATTTTACTTAAATTAAAAGGAAAACCAATGTCACTTAATGATATAATTTTAGACATCCTTAATCCATCTTTATCAATATTTCGTTTCTAGGATTTGGCAGTTGCTTATTTCTGTGTCCCTTTTCTAAATTATTTTATCAATTTCTAATTTATAATGTACAATTAATTGGGAGGAGGTATCATTTTCCTAAAAAGAAAACTGGTCAATATGGATTTCATGTGCGCATACAATAGTAGAATGGCAAACAGATAAAAGAAAAAGACGTTTACTTCAAGTTTGAATGCGCTTCAAGGGAGAGGAATCAAACAACTGCAAAACGAAACACTTTGACAAAGATAATGGTTAAAAGCTCCGATACGGGCAACTAATGTGGTAATTATAAATGGAAAGCAATCAATGTTATAATTACAAATTTGAGTTTCGCAGCCATAATCTTGATGGTGTTACAATAATGAAGATCCTGAAAACAAACAGATACTTTAATTTTTTATTTAGTTACTCATTTAATTTATTCTAGTCATAAACTTATTTCTTCTTGATTTTAAAAATATCTTGAAAATTGGAGGAATATTTATCTGTAAAAATTTAATATACGTATTCAATTTGAATAATGTTAATTGTGTTGCTCTCAATTGAAGATTTAGTGCAATAAAGAGTAAATTTAAGCAGAAATAGAATAATACACATTATCTACTTAGTCGGAGCACATTAATTGTATTTAATATAATTTTTAAATATTTAAAATAATAAAATAATCTATTAATTGTATCATTTACTGCTTGCTAATTCTTTTAAAAGTTTAATTCAGAAATAACTTACAGTATGATCAAATAATTAAACAAGCAATAATTTTTATAACATATATAGTTCCTATTATATTCCAGAAAATAATTTTCAAGGAAATTAAGAAAATTATAGATTGTATTAAATTCCTGTTTAGGGAAGTAACAGGTAAGAATAAATGGTAATTAATGTAACTATAAAATTGTTTTATTCTTTAATCAATGCAAGATATTTTAAATAAATTATTATCCATTGTTATTAAAGATATCTAAATTCTATTATCAGGGCAAGATTTTTTAAATGTGAAATTAATTTATGATTAATGTAGGTACTTATTTTATCAACACACGACTTTTCAAATGCATAACTGATGAACCATGATTAATATAAATGAATAAAATTGTTTCTTCTTTTAGGCATAAAATGCTTTTTTTTCTTCTTCCACTTAAACAATATTTTTGCACTAATTAATAAGAGAAAATTCACAATTCTCATTATTTAATGTTACAAACACGTAGTTGCTTAAAATATCTCTTCAGATTATCAAATAAACATTTTAAAATGCTTTTTATTCCATGAAAATGAATTTCGTAAGATATGTAGTGGTTTATTTTTACGGTAGATTCAAGAATATGAGACAACTTAAGAATTTTTACCAAATCGAAGTTTGATGGAAAAGTAATAAATCAGTACTCTCAAATCTCTTCTTTCAAATGTTATTAAGTAAAGTATCAAAAGAGAGAAATCCAATTAATCAATCGGTTTTCCACTCCAAAACTTCAGATATGATTCAAGCTGAATTTCAAAGAAATTGTGATACTTAAAGTAATTACAACAAACATTCTATTCTAGTAAAGATATTAGTATATATTATAGAATATTGTACTTTCGACACACATAATAGTATTTTAATCATAAAATAATGCTAAAACATTACGCTGGTAATTCCCTGACTAAGAAATTCTGAGATATTCTCATAAATTTTCATCCTGAAAAACTGAGAAATTCCCATAACACATTAAATATCATATTCGAGGTCAAATGTGTTCTACAAATACTTAAATATAGCATTATCAACAGTTCGTATTTATATCAATTTCCTTGTTTAGTCGATTTTACTTTGTAGCAATGGCATAATCTTAACATAAACTTTTGAAATGAATCCCATAAAGTATAATTCGTTAAATTGGTGGTCGATTAATGTAAATAATTCATTATATTCAGTTTGTTCAGGTGATTGTAGCAAGAATTCTCTTTATTTAGATAATTAAGAATAAATGTATTAAGTCCTTGTAATGAGTTTCCTATTAAGAATATATATATTACTCAGAAAACTAGAAATGTTTAATTTACTTTAGAATAAAACTGTATTAAGTATGTTATTGGTTATAAAAATTTAAAAAAATTATATTCAGTATTCGAAACATGTAAAATATCGTATATTCGTTTACATCTTATTTACGGAACAATTTTAATATTGAAGATATATTTCTTGTCTTATGTGATCATGATAACTCAAGACTTTGTTAATTAGGTATGAATCATTATGAATTATTCGTGGAAGTAATTCTTAATAATAATTAGTTTCCTTCACTAGTTATGCCATTTCAAAACATTAAATAAGATGATAATAGAATATTACTATTTTATTGCTTAAATATTCTTAATCAGTCTTTCAAGATATGTAATGATTTTTTACCTCAAATTCAATACTTTTTCTTACAAAATATACGAATTATTTCTACAGTTGCTTTCGTTATTATTTTCTACAAATTTTTCAAAAATTGATTAACAATAATTTTACTTTCCTCTTCATATAAATATTAATTGTTAAGGTTAATAAAATTTTAAATATTGATTATAATTATAATATAATAAATTATCCCTAAAATTAAATTAATGACATTCAAAGCATAATTTTATTGAATTAAAATTGTTTCATAATAACAATAATTTACAAAATTTTTTTTAAAATATGTATTTGTTTTTGGAATTTATAAATAAATACCTAGTCTAAAACAGTTAAAACAACATCTAAAAAAATCGTTAAACTAAAACACGTTAATTTAATTTAATTAAAAAACTTGAAATTACGTTTTGTTATGTTTCTACACAATTCTCTGGTGAACATTTATTTGAGTTTTTGAAATTTTCACAACTACTTATTTTATATTTTCCACACAATTATTTTCCATTTTAAGTAAATAAATTGCAGTGCTTTATAATTTTTCTCAAATATGTTTTCAACAATTTACTGCTGCATATTTTTAATGTTCTTCAGGTTTTAGCAAATTACGTAAATTAATTTCTTTTTATGCATAATTTTGTTTAATTTCTTAGATGAAAAAAGAGCATTTTGAACATTAGTACTTCAGTTCTACAATATTCTTTTGAAATTTTTTTTACATTTTATATTTTTGAAAAAACAAAACGTGTTACAAATCTAATGCATTAGGAAAAACAATGAAATGTGTTATTAATTTAATAAAAAAATCTGTTTATATATGAAAAACATAGAGATCAAAATGTAGTTTTTGTTCAACAGAGATTGTATATATATATATATATATATATATATATATATATATATATATATATATATATATATATATATATATATATATATATATATATATATATATATATATATATATATATATATATATATATGTATGTATGTAAACACCTGACAGTATTTAAAAATTTTCAATTCAAATGTTTAACAAATATTTACTTGAGATGAAATTTTTCCTTATCTTGTAATCATTTAAAATATGTTCAAAAAAGCTTTACCATACTTGAAACAAAATAAATTTATAATTTTTACTGCTTTTTATCAAATTTTCTTAAAAGTATCCGAATTTAAGAAACGTAATATTGTGGTATGTTTATATCAAAGAGATCACTGTTTCAAAATTTCTCATTAGCTATTGGAGAATATTGCTTGTATGTATCAAATTATAGGTAATAAATTTACTTTATGATTCACTCTTGTTAAGTATGTATGTTAAATTTATTCTAAACATCTATTTCATTCGCAAATAAATAGTTAAGTGGAAATAAAGTAAATCCAAAATGAGATAATTTGCTTAAAAAAATTTCTGCAATATGAGTAAAAAGTTATTATATCCACATGTTTTACATTGAGTTATAAAATAAGATATACTATTTTGTGAGCACAATTACCGTTACAAAATAATTTTATAAAGTTTTTGAAAGCAGTTTCTTATTCTTCTGGTATGTTTTAAATAACTGATTATATTTTTAACTATACGCTTTTGACTTTTAATCAAAGAAATAAATTTCTTATAAAATATAATATATTAAAGTAAGTGGTCTTATTATTTTTGTCCTAATTTTTGTAAATTTTGCTATAGATTTTAAATTTTAAATAGTAATTAATCAGTACTTTTAAAATATGCTAAGTTTCGGGATGAATCATAGTAAAGTTCATAAATTTTGTAACTAATGAATTTAATAAAAATACTCTTTTATTTAAAAGTTAAATATAAATCTGTATCTACAGTTGATTTTTTAAATATATTGTAATTCTCTTTTTAAACTGAAATTATGATATGAAGATTTAAAAAATTAATATACTTTTCAAGAGAAATATCTAAACACTAACTGATACTTTGAAGTTATATATTAATTTGAATGAATAAGTAAAATTATATTTTGTTATAATTATGTATTATAAAATACAAATCTTTTATTTGAAATATGCATATATAAATGCAAATCTTTCCAATTAATGAGGCTTGTGAAATAGTTCACGGTTGCAATGTCCTTAAAGTGCAAACCATTCAAAAGGGATGCCTTTTTGAGTGGTAGATAAAATCAGCATTTTTTTACTCATACCATGCTTTAAATTGCTAGGAACAGCTTTTTGAATAATAGTGTCACTCCCATAAGATATTTTCTCGACAAGTACCTATCAAATCATTCCTTCATATTGCTGAAAAAGCATAAAAAATTTAAGTTAGTATCAGACTATCAAAAGTCTTATCGTGCGTAAATTCTAGTCCATATAGCAATGAGGTACCTGATGAAAGCACCCGTTGAACAAAAAGGCTGAAACACGAATTCATCGAGACTTTCATTAAACCAGACTATGATATCTGCGCAGAATAACTTTTTTTAATAATCTTATTTATCAAATGATATTTTAGTTTTTATGATAGCGAAGTGTTATGATATCAGTTTTCATTGTGGCTTTGTTGGCAAACTCTAATAATCATTTAAAAAATATTCTTTATATATTTTTAACTATTATAGTAGCATGCACCACTGAAAGGCGAAAGTTTAAACTATTAATCAGAGTTTATTAAATAGTGTATATTGTATATAGTAAATAGTGCGTATATATATATATATATATATATATATATATATATATATATATATATATATATATATATATATATATATATATATATATATATATATATATATATATATATATATATATATAAAATATACATATATATATGTGTGTGTCGTGGTTAGAGTATAGAAATGTGTTTTCTGATCATAAGTTACGAGGATGATATTGAAAGCTCATTTCAAATGTATAGCCTATTTAGGGTTTCTATCTTTGTTGGGAAAATACTGATTGAAGACTGCACTTCGAGTTTGAAATAATTTATTTTTATGAATTCATAATTATGACAGAGGATGATCTTCAAGACCCATTCAATAAATCAGAATTATTTGCGATAACTTTTGATTTTATAATTACTTATATTGTGTTTCTTATTAGTTTCATGAATTTACATTCTTTCTGCTTAAAGAGGACATTAAATTATTAAGCAATTACTTGGTATCCACGATAAATAAACAAATTGTATGACTTATAAATAATATAACTTTTCGATGTCTCAGAGTTAATGTCATTCTTTCACGTTTTAAGTATAAAAGAAAAACAGGTTTTCAGAAATATTCTCTCTCTCTCTCTCAGAAAATTATTTGCCTATTTCATATACAATTTTTTTCATGGTAATTGCAAATTACCGTAATATTGTATCAAAGTTATTCCTTTGATTTCGTTTATTGACAATATCAAATCCTATTCTGAGGGTGTATTATGATTATTTTTTTCATACATTATTATTCGAATATAATTTTACAATTCTTGGATAAAAAAAAACTGTTTACTCTTTTAAGTTTTTTAATTTTTTTGCTTTTGGAAATCTTTTTTCTAAGCACTTGGAGTGTAAAATGAAAGCAGATTGTTTTCAATTATAAACTCTACATATTAACGAACTTTAAATTTAAAAAAAAAAAACGTTTTCTCCAATGTAATATTTTTTATAAATTGGTTTCATATTTTGTTTTCTTAGAACATAAGAAGTTTCATTTTCTTCCATAAACTTTTAAATATTAGTGGGCGTGAATTACCTTTGTTGTTAATTCAAACTTGATATTCTAATAAAGGATAAAAATGAGTTTGACAGCAATTCTGAATATTCTTATGTGAAAGAGTAAAGAAACGATATAATTTTTTTGAAATATATTCACACAAATTGTATTCATAATTTCAAAAGGAAATACACACACACAGCCTGTGTCTTAAATTAGTTCCAGAGCAACATCCTCATTAAACAATCATTCCACTCGTCCAAGATAATTTGAATACACATCACATATTGCCTTCCTGAAGAATTTATATAGAGAGAAATCTAATTTCAACTGTTGAAAAGAGAGAAAATAATGATATTCCAGAGAAATGAAAACAGAATCATACTATTTTGTTTTATTCAACAATGAAGAGGGTCGAAATTAAAACCTTCGGCTATATTCTGCACTATTTGTAGTTCTAAATTAACACTTAATTAGTTAAATATTTTAAAAGTGAAAAATGTATTGAATAAATCTTAAATAAGGCAACTGGAACTGAGAACAGCTGAGAAATATAAATGAAATCTTACTTTTATAAGGCAAAAACAAATGTATAACCATTCATAAATATTTTAGCATGATTATGTTTTGTTTGAAATATTTTCAAATGAAAGAGGCTATCATGATAAATTGTTTTCCCCGCCGGGGGAAAATAATGCATAAATATGAACAAATTTCTGAAAGTTTCGATCATATTAAAGGAATTTTCGTTTACATAATTTTACCATGTAGATCTAAATGCTAAAAAAATAAAACCGGCTGTCCCAATTTTACTCCTGGGAAGATTTAAATATAAAATTTATTCAAATATGGAGAAAAGAATTCCTTTTTCAACGTCCTAAAATATTATTCTTCTGATTCTTAATGTGAATTGCAAGATTTTTGAAACAAAAAGAAGAAATCTCTTTGAATTTGGTGAGAATGTTATCAAGATCATGTATAAGAATTTAATAAAAAAATTTATGTATTGGTTATTTCTTAAAATGATCGAAAAGAAAATATAGGAAACAATCTGTGCTAACTAATCTTTCGAGATAATATAAATAAGAAAATTGCTGTACAAGTAAATAAATTATCATTTGTTACTTTGAATGAAATTCTTATCCCTGGACCTATTTAATTAGATCCTGTTTTATAAACTTGTTTAAATTTTCTTATCTAGTGCGTTTCTTCAGGTTAAGGTCAATAATATGCTTCTAAAAATTTATTGACCACATAAATATAACTAGTAGTTGTCTTTATGATTTTAAACTTAAGACCATAAAGCAGTTGCTATGGAATACAGCAAAAAGTATTGTAAATATGACATCATTGTTGGCATATCAAATAGTGAATTTTCTATAAATATTATAAATTATTTTGTTTTCAGTTTTTTCTTAATTTTAATGCAAATTCATTAATATTATGTAAAAAAGTTTTAAAATGAAATCATTTTCGTTCTTCAAAAATAAATTCAGTTTCTGTTTCGGTATTTTCATCCTGTTTCATTTTACATTTTGTAATATGACATAAAACTATAAAATAGTATATTCTTTTGTGACTTTCCTTTTTATTTGATCATATTTCTAATAATACTTCTACAAATCTCATTTGTTCTGCTACTTTGACCATATATGTGAAAATGCAGGATGGAATTAGCTTTTGAATTTGATATATCTTTTTGTATGTAGCAAAGTATTTTTATACGTTTCCAAAAAGAGCTGTAAATTGAAATAATTTCTTAGCTTAATAGTTTGTTTCTTTGTGAAGGCATTGGTTGATTGTTTGATCCTACAAAACAGAAGTCGGTTGGCAGAGAACTGTCTTTAAAGAAAGAATTTTTCTGGTAAATTGAAAAGCACGTTGTCTGATTCTTAACCCGGTTTTAAATAAATTATAATGATTTAGCTAGGTATAATATGAAGTATACTTAGGCTAATACTTTTTCACACAAAGCTTAACAACAACTTGAAGTGACATTAATGTTTTAAATTCGAAGGCGATGTTGTTAAACATCACATTTTACCTACATTTTTCTATTAAAGTTTTCAAACGATTTGGATTTAGGTAGTTTTAATATTGTATTTATACAATTTTTTTCTGAAAATCTTTAAAATATTTTTTATGTTAATTTCCAATAAATTAGGTAGGTATGCGTCAGTAATTAGACATTATATCTTTAAACGAATTCATACACCATTCGACAATGCAAACACTATCCTTTTGGACATGATTAATTACTGTCATTCATGTTTAACTGTTACAGAGCTTGCATTTATACTTGAAATTACGGTACTTTTCCGTTTCGCCAGAGCAAGCGATAAAGTCGCCAAAAATGATACAACCGGCGCAATAGGGAATATCTCTGCTGGTAAACTTTTACTTCCAAAACTTTTGTTTCCAAAACATGTGATGCCCTTTTACTGTCAACGACTTTATTTCGACTCTTTTTTTCCATTTTATTATTTTATGATCTCTTGCTATGTATACAAATTTAATAATTTCATAAAATCTCTCTAGAAAAAATCGGATTTTAAAAATATATCTTAAAAAATAATAATCGTAAAAAAATCACAAAAAAATATTTAAAAAAAAATGATAAGATTTTGCAATATGCATCACCTGATAAATTGTAATCTAATATAAAAAGTAAATAAAGTGAGGCTCTGGCACCCATCATTCTACGTATAGCGTGAATACAAAAACAACAATTAAATATATAAATTTAAAAATTTTTATGTAAAATATTATTTAAAATTTTTTATGTGTATACTGTATGTTGTCGCCAATTGGCGACTTAATTTTCGCTTGGCGAGATTAGCGCCGGCTAAACGGAAAAGTACCGAAATTACTTATGATTACCTTTGATTTCTTATTTGAAATTTCCAATATTTAAATACAAAAATAATAATAGTTTAATTTTATACACATTTAAGAAGGTGTTTTTTTTTCAAATGTTTCTGTCTTATTTTATTAATATTTTTAAAATACTTTAAGGTGTTTCTAAATTTTTGTTTAAAATCTAAAAGGTAAATTGTATTATTCCACCAAACTGTAATTTTATAAGGGAATTTCACATAGTTTTGAGTTATCTTTCACATTATATCACTCCTATTAATGGCATCAATATTTTGCCTAGAAATTTCATAGTTTTTTTGTATTAGAGGACAAAATTCTTGCAAAATAGTAAAGCTAACTCTTCATGACAATAGATGACGGAGTTGAATGATGTTTGCGGAGATGTGTTTGAGTGAATAGACGTGTTACCATGAAGTAATGGATCACCTGTATGAACCAAGGGCCTACCGATAGTGTCTTTCAAATTACTATTCAGCGAATGCTGCTGCGTCTCAATTTTCGAAGCAAACGCCTGCTTCATGAACCTGCAGTTCTTAAGTAGGAAGCCTGGGATTTACTAGCAAGTACCAATACTGGACGTACATGAATGGTGACAGGCGCAGCTTGTCCTTAACAGGAAATTGCGTCAGAAAACTCAATCAACTAACCAACCAACCTGAATGGCGACAAGTAGCATTTTCTATTGGATTATGTTTAATGCTCTATAGAACAGATGGACGTTGGGGAATAAAATGTAAAACCTTTGTAAACTAACACCTAACAATCACTGCCGGGACTGTTTAGGCTGTGGCATTATAGTCTGCGGAATGTTTTCTTGATATTTTTAGTTCATTCATTATGAAATGCACGCGATGGATCAATACGCATTCTATACTTGTAGACCATGTCCACCATTACATGCGTATTGTTTTTTTGTCTGGATAATGGAATCAAATCTTAGGATAATGCGAGGTGCTATACAGCTGGCAATGTTCATGCGTAGTTCGGAGAGGAGACCAGGATGACTTTGCCTTTCTCTCCTTGTCAGCAAGCTCACCTAACTTAAACCCAATCGAAAATTAGAGGGATTATAGCGATGTTACTTTAGCATAATTTCAGAATGAGGCGTTCTAATTTAAACTCAGCTGCCAGTGCAGTATTTTGTACAACTACCATCGGTATACATTTGCACTGCATCGCAGGCAATGCATTTAATAATTTCTAGTGCTAACTGTATAATATGATCTTCAATGTGAGTTTGCTTGTTTGCAGTGGAACTCAGATCAAAGTAGAAAGATGACTCTTGGCATTCCCTCTGAGGGATCAAAACAAGATCTTAAACATTGAGGTTTAACCTCACGAGATACTAGGTTTTGAGATTCTGCCAGGTCAAAAGGGTGAATTTTTTCAATCTTTGATTACTGTGCCAATTGTGTAAATACAAGGAGGTACGATGATTCGGACAGTAGTTGTATATTTTGTTAAAATATTTAACTAAGTTAGCTCTTCTTCTGATGTGCAATGGTGGTAGGTTTGGCTCGTATAAAGCTATACCAGATGGGCAGCTGTTTCTGAGTCCTAAAATAATTCGAGCGGGACTTAGTTGTACTGAAGCTGCACACTAACTCCTCCATATTTGTAGACAAATGAATTATTACATATACGTAAAATATTTTAATAACAAAAAGATAACCAATTTTTTCAACTCTGGCTCAGTAAATTTTAGTTTAATTAAATTATAAAACTTCAGCAAAACCCATGCATTTTAGCTGCATTTATGATACAATGAATTTCATAGAAATGAAATTCTGTATAATAATGTTATAAATAATATTCACCAAAGTGATTCCTAACGCTTATATAAAATTAATCGCCCAATATAACCTCCATGAAATGTTACATAAAAATTTTTCTACCGAGATATTAGTTCTTGACAAGTGATACTTCATTGCTACAAGTTTATCAGCGTTATCTCCCCCGCTATATATAGGTTTATTTCGTGAATGGATTTTTATACAAATGAGGAAAGAAATAACTTACTCGTGTTTCATAAGGCAATTTTAATATGAATCAATCTATTTATAAAAGGATCAATAAAAAGTTGACAACATACATGCAATAAACAAGTTTATTTTTCTATCCTTTTGTTTTATTAAAGTTTAACATTTCGTTTTCTATCTGTTACAAATGTTTATTTCTCTTTATTGATTTTTCAAAATTTTTGAATTTACAATCTGGATCATATCATATCTTCGTATGTAAATGAAAATACTTAAAAAGTATCATATTTAGTTTTGCAATTTACCACACATATCCTTGTATTTAGAATTTCAGTTCATTTATCGTATAGCAAAGCAGAATCTTTCAAATGTAAAACCTCATTAATACTAGTTTTTATTATCTCTTTGCTTTTCAAAAGTAATATAATACAAGATTTAATCTTTCCCTACGTACAATACCTCAATACCGCTTTTATGAATGCAAAATAAACCTTTCAGAATTTAATAGAGATCAAGAGATTGTATTGCGCTCGCTATATTTAGTAAGAACTTTCTATCACATTTAGTATATATTAGAAAGTATTTTCTATCGTTCTTTACAATTACTAATCTAAAATTCAAACTTTCTTCCCATTAAAGTATATTGATGAACTTTATTGATTTTTCTGATTTCAATATTTATTTTGGTTACTTGAAAGTAATTGCTTACTTTCAACATTGGCTGACATCAAACATTCTTTTTTCCTGAAATTCTAGTAATTCATTTCAACATTCAGCTTTAAAAGTTCTTATTTTCTTCAACAATGTTGTACAGTAGCTACAGCAACGATTATGTTAAGCACTTAATGTTGCTTGAATTAGCGAATGAACTGTATTGTTATGTCGAGACTTCATTGTGTGCTTCAAGTTATCAACGCACTCTATCCATGATTTCTCTAGCTAACTTTATTTTATTGTTCTTCGTAAAATCCGATTTCTTTTTTAGACTCTATTTCTTATTAACACAGTTCATCGTTATTATTCCTTCCTTTTTTATATAATTTTAAAAGTTTAAAAAAGCATTTGTCGTTATCGGGATATATTCTCAGCAACCGTATTAAATTACTTTATATAGAATTCTCATTGCATATTTCTCCAGATGATGACTATTTATAAAATGACATATTAAATTTAAATAATAATTTTTATTTCAATAAAGATGATTAGATAAACTTTAAAACTATTAATTGGAGAAATTTTATGGCATCTTTCCTATTCGGATAATTTACCGTATTGTTAAATACATCTTGTGTTGTTTATAGTACATATTTTGATTTCAGATAACATTTTTAAAATTTTTGTATGCATATTTCTAATTTATATTAACTATTTTACTATTAGCGAATAAAATATACTGTTACTTGTAAATATAAAATGTTTTCATAATTGATGTAATTTCAAGGTTTTCTAAAAAGAGATAAAGAACTTTTCAAGCGAAATAATTTATCTTTTCTTTCAAGTGTAATTCCTGAATTTATCTAAAAGATTGCCAATTTATCTATTGAAACCAATTGCAAATCACTATTCTTGTGGAGGCGATTTCCATTTTTCCTTTCAACTGAAAATGTTTGTTGAGATCCTTCTGAAGGAAAAAATAAATTATCTTATTCTTAAAAGAACTTTGAATCAATAGAAACATTCGTCTTGTAGAATTTATTTCTATCCATAGTTTTTTTCAAATTGTAGGAAATCCTAACATTTTTTAAGTATAATCAATTGATCTGAAAGCAATATACTTAAATATAAAATGCCTATAAATATGAGTTCCATTTCATTAATTTAATCACTCAAACGATGTAATACTAGACCGAAACCTTCTAGATTTTATATAAAATCTTCAGTTTTGTAATATAACATGTGTTTGATAAAATAAACATATTTTTTCGCAAAAAAATATATCAATATAGAGAATAGGCCTGAAAAAGTTGGTTAAGTATTATTTTAAGTTGAATTCGTGAAACTATTATAGAAGAGTTTAAATGTACTCCTTAAGTTTGTTACACTTGAAATATATTTCAAAAATAATGTCATCGTTTTTTAGTAAATTATTTATTTAGTTTATATCATTTTTACAAAATTTATATTAATGTTCCTGAATTAGTTTTTAACCAGAAGTTTATTATTCAAAATAATTCGTAATAAATTATGTAGGGGCAAGTATAAATAGTAGAGAATTTTTGTTTTTCAATATAAAAGCGTGATAAAACATTCTCACCAAAAAAAAGTTAATTAGTTTAAATCAATTCCCGGTTTAATTTAAGAATTTGCATTTTATACAAAGATAACTAAGACATTTTACTGTAAAAAAAAACAGAGAAATCCTAACTCTTAAAGGGAACTATTGTGAAATTGTATAATTAACTGAAACAAACATATTATTGAATAACATTTAAAAGATATTTCGGGCTCAAACGAGAGCATTTGATTAAGCTAAAAAAGTTTCTGCAATATGTTCTTGGATCCTAGTTTTATGAGATCGAAGCCCTTCAATACTATTTACCATATCAATCTAGGTAGAGAATTAATAATTCAGTACACACAAAAAATATGGATTTTGATAAAAAAAATTTATAATTCAACAGCATGATATATTAACATACAATTAAAAATTATGGTCAAATGAAGAAGTCAACAAGTGAGTTAGCTCATTCCTTTTCTCACCATGATTCCCAACATTTCTTATCTTTCAGAATAACGGTCTTATTTGTAGTCAAATATAAAAATCACTACTTCTTAGTCACAAGAAAGACAATTTTAAATATTATGCTATCGCAGTTTTATTGTTTAGATGAAAGCTTTGAATAATTTCCTTTTATTTAGGAAACATATTTTGATCATAATTTTTCATTTCTTCAAAATCATTTTTTTTCTAAAACATTTTTTTTAAATATGTAGCAAAGTAATTGTGATATTTTATAGAAAATATTATGCTTAATATTCGCATTTTATATATTAATGTTCGCATTTAACTAAAGAAATTTTGTTAATCTAGATGAATACTGTTTTTTTTTTATTATTATATACTATGATATGTAACTTACATCATCATACGATTAATAAAATTGAAATTTAAAAAGAAATGTTTCATAAAATTATGTATAACCATGACTATACTTTTAATGATGCTGGGAAGTAAAATGAATAACTAGACATATTTTCAGAAAAATGACTTGTACCCTTTGCGTGATTTTAAGTACAGAAAAGCTTATTAGCAAATAAATTTGGAGTCATCCAAACATGCACAGTAATTTTCCACTTCAGCATTCTTTCCAATTAAAAAGATTTCGTGCTTAAGCAGTCACCAGTGAACAAACCAAAAATAGCTTTCTTTTAACAACTCTTTTCATTTAAATTTTTATTTCTCATTTTTTTCTAAATTTCGTGTTAATTTAAAAACTTCTTTTTATTCCTTTAATTTAGAATTTTATTGCTATTTAAATTTATAAATTCTTAAGCAAAGTATCAGAAAAAGTAAAATTAAAATAGAAATAATTTTAACTTCAGTGAAAATTATTTCTCCTTTTTGAGGACATTGTTCGACCTCAAAACGAAGCTCATCGGCGATATTTTACTCCCTTCTTGAAATAATTGTGCTATTTTCCTAACTGGGATTTTAACAAGCAGTCATCTCATTTTGTAGACATCTTGAAACATCGGCTGCCTTAGGTGTTCTTCTCAAGAAAAACGTAACATTTTGTGGTGAATCATTGTTTGTAATCTTTTCCCATCGTACTGAGTTAAAGTGCAAAATCAGATTTGGAGCGGAATAACTTCCTGACGTTCTGACTACTGAGTTTGATCTCATATGGAAGGTCCAACCCTCACTACTTTTTCCGATCAGAAGAACTGTGCTGCGATGGACAGTCACGTCAGAAAAAAATACACGTTACTTTTATTACAAACCCTGTTGCCAATCTCTTCAGGTTGCATAGCAAACAAAATTACAGTTATATTCGAATCGTACATATTTGAGCAAGCCTTTGTCAATTTTCACAAGAGCAGAATTATAAGCCTACCGAGTTCAGTCTAAGTGTAAGTAAATTGGATATAAAATGTTATATATTAAGCTCTTCGAGTCAAAAAAACCAAAAAATGCATGCAATAGACCTTGTTGGTCATCTGAAAAATGCCATTTCTAAAATTATATCTGCTAATAGATCATCATTTAATATGCTTATAATTTATCATCTGGTGAATCACAACTAAATCAGAATGACATAAGGAACCGTGAAATATCTATTTTTATGGATTATTATCACCAGCGGTTGGCGATAATATAATTAAAGCTACATATTTAAAATCCAAAAAATTATTTGTTATGATTCTGTATTACACAAAGGGAAATTTTTTAGTATTTTACTCAGGTTTTGTTTCTTCTCCCAATTATAAGAGGACTAAATATTTTTTTCCTTCATATTCCTGCAGTATTAAGAACCACTGGTTCACTACTGATTTCAAAATTCCCCGATTTTGATGGACCTAGTGTAGAAAGAGACATTTGTATTTCTTAAAAAATTTATCCATTTTGTAATTTAAATGTTTTTTTTCTTTCTCTGCTTTCTTTTATTGTTTTCATCTCATGATTTATCTTTGATTTGTTATGTAGTACATTGTTTGTACCTTCTGGCCCTGTGTGGTATTTCTTGGTGCGCAGGGAGACATTTTTGTTTTCCCAAATAAAAAGATGCATCGAGATGGACATTGAGTATTAACTTAACTTGCTTATAAATGATTTCATTATCAGAAAACTAAATCCTATTATTAAATTAAGCTTTAAAATGTCCTTTATTTCAGTATTATTAGGAAATAATATAAAATCCCATATTATCTTGTTTGTATATTTATATATCATTCGCAAAATATAAAATAAAAATTCCTTTAAAAATGCATTTCAAACAGTATTATTTCTTTCTCAACCAGTTGTTTGCATTAAAACTTAGTAAAATATTAAAACAACTTCCCATTTCATTTATAAAGCTAATAATTTTACCAAAATGTTTGAGATGGAAATTGTACTTATTATAGAAAATTTTTATTAACATTTAATTATTGTATTTAAAGTTAATGATGAATACAGTGGTTTTAATATAATGAAATAAAGGTATAAAATTTGTAAAAGCACATTCAAATTTTTTTAATAATTTTAAACATTTAATATCTTTATTTTTAAGGTATTAAAAACTGTGTAGTTAAAATACTTTTATTTTATTTTAAAATTTAATAAATTTCAATTTCTGAATATATATTATGTATAACGATTCTCTTATATATTTTTGTGGAAGCTTATTTTTGTCAAACATTTTTAGCCATACTCTTATTAAATAGCTCATAAATGCTTTTAACGTAATTGCAATTCATCATTCTGAAGTTAAACAAAAACATTATAAAAAGTAATTTTTTATGTTGATGTAATTCACATTTTAGTTATTTTTTAGAATAAAGTGTCCTCCATTTTCGTTGAACAATTTTAGTTCAAAGTGAAAATCCCTTATTATAATTTAATTTTATCTGTGGCAAAAAAATGTGTGACATTTCAAATTTTCAAATTAAAAAAATCAAATAATGATTAAATTTTAGTTTTATGGTAAAAATGAATTATTTCAAATATTATTGTATTGCAAAAATTTAATATCTTATTGAAAGTTTATTGAATGGATTAATTTTTTTGAAATATTATGACTTGAAACGCATTTGGTGGTTTTCTCAAAGCAATTGTTGAATATCTCTTTCTTCCTTAAGAAACTTTCCTATAAGCTGCTTATTTCAAAGAAAAAGGATTACATTTGTTATAAAGTTATCCAATTCTTTTAGAATGCCAGCATAAAGAAGCTTCTCAACATTTGTTAAGATTAGTTCTTAAAATTTGAGTTCGTGTTTAGTTTATTAGTATTAAATATTTTATTAAAATATTTTATAATAACTTAAAATTTAGATATTTATTTCATTTACCAAGATTCAGTATAAATATTTAATTTTTTTTTAATTTCGTTATTTCACGGTTAAAAAATAAAGGAAATGATGCAGTTTACTTCTTACTACAGCACTATAGCATAAGACTATGAGTGAGATAATTTGAAATTCATCTAAAATACCTTATACCGAGATAAATAATTAATATGCATTCAAATTAAGTTTTGATAATCAAATTAGCTTTAAAATCTATAATTTTTAAATTGATTTTTTAATGAGAGTTATTTCATATATATTGTAAAAAGTTCTTAATGACTAAATGTATAGTTTTACGTACTCTAGACATAGTGAGAAATTTCAAAAACTTTATAAAAATTATTTGCGAAAAGTCAAATTTAAAATCAATTAATTTAAGTAATGCATTATTTAACAGAAAACATACAATGTAATTGAGAAACAAATCTGGAACTTTCTGCTATCGGTATTAGTTTTGTATTTCGCCTGATTTTCATTATTTTTTAAATTTATAAATCTTGTTCTACTTCCTTGTTTTATCAATAATAAGCAACTAATTCCTATTGTTTTCCACGGTAACATGCTACTAACCTAGGAACTAAGAAAATATTTGCTCCTAGCTTATAAGAAACAATTTAAAACAATGAAGTTATCTATTATTTTAATTGTATTTATTGCATTGGATAATGATACATATTTAACTTTATTTCACATTCCAAATATACAAAAAGTATTGAAAATATCACAGATGCAAAATTTCAGTGCAAATCTATTAGATATATCTTCATCTGCAGTATCAATGCAAATGTGATATTTCTTCACAGCACTTCATATTTAAAATTTGTGATAAATAAATCATTTAATAAGCTTTTATTTATTAAATTATTATTTTAGATTTTCTAGATGTGAATTAAGAAATAAAAATGATATAGTACATTTTTAGTGGCTTTTAATGGAACTGTATTTTCTCAACCTTTTATTTGGAAATTAAATATTTTAGAATTATTCAAATGTTATTTCTGCATTGCTTAAAAATATATTGTTTTACATAGTGATTAGTTAGAAAATTAATAATCTTTCTGTTTATTTTTTTTTAGAAATTGACTTAAATTGATTCCTTGACACAATTATCTTATAATTGCTTTAATAAAAATGCAAAATACTATATGCTTATTATATAATATAATATCAAATAAATTTAAGAAAGTATTAAAATAAAAAACGCATCTGCAAGAATACGTATTCCTCATTCTTTCTTCGAATATTTGATATTTCTTTTATACAAGTCAAAAAAAAATCTAGTAGACAATATTTCATGTCAAAAAGGAATCAAATAGGAAACATTAGTTATGACTTTTTCATTCAAATGCTACTGATGTCTATGGATGCGTATCTTCTATTTCATTCTACACTAGTTTGTGACTGGTGCTAGAAAGTAATTTTTTTCCTGGAAAATTTCACCCTTCCTCGATTTTTCATTTTTTTAAACATAATTGGCAACTTATATTCAATTTTAAATAGGGAAAAATATTATTTTATTAAAAAACAAAGTTTATTTAAAAAGTTTTATCAAGTATCTTAAAAAATGAATAAGTCTTGCACTGGATATATTTCAGAATTGCAATTTATTTTTTCTCGTGTAAGAAGCTACCAAAATTCAAATACATTTCCGAAATACTTCTGCATCTGATATGATTGATAACTGCTGAAGAAACATCAAGTTTACAATATGAAACATATGAGCAAGAATAACAGTATATCATTAGATGAATATATTTCATCAAATATTTAAGAATACGTTATTTGTTTTGGTAATGATTATAGAAATTTTAAAGTATTAGGGATTTTTTTAATTTTTCCATACCAATTGAATTAGTTCTCCTGAATAATTTTAGGAGCAATTTTTTTACAACCATTTTAGGATAATATCCATTCGCATATAAAATGCACTATAGAAATACATTCGTCTAATTTAAAATCTTATATTATCAACGTAACTTTCCGATTTAACTTTCTTTAAAAATCAAATTAAGTCACTAAATTTTATACATTTGATTACTCTAAATATTTTTTCGTTGGTCAAAATACTGAAAAACTTCAATAAGACACGAATGAATCTTTTATAACAAACAATGCCTACGTTAAAAATTGACAAATTTCAGGTAAATTAAATTTGTTTGAAGCTCTTCTGCTCACATTTTTATGGTAATTCAAAAATGATTGACAATTATAAATATATGTAAATGGATTATAAACTTTAAAAAATAAAACACTTTCTACGTAAAGATAGAGTCTCCGAATATTTGATATGTATATCAAAGTGCTAATAACAAGTTTCAAGATACATTACCTACTTAGGTAATACTGCATTCATAGCAGTAGAAATTTGAATAATTTTTGTAACGATCTTACTGACACAAAAGCGAAATTTTATTATAAATTTAAATAGAAATATTTTAACTACAGAAAACAACCTTATTTTTAATAAACCATCTTGCATGTTTATGAAGCCAAAACATGATAACCAACTCCATTGTTTAGAATGAGCCTATTTATATGTTATGGAATACACGTGTACCACAGAGAACGATATACAATTTATCTCAAAGAATGTGAAGCATCATTCCTTCGATTACATACGTGTTTCATGAAAATAACTGCACGTTTTGGCAACTTAAACAGAACGCATATTGGGATGGTCTGAAAACTCGAAATGATTACATTCAAAATTACTCAGCTCATGAGCTGCTCTTGCAAAGTCATTATGAGTTCTATACCATATGGATAAATAATAGTGAGACGAGTGTCAGAAACTAAAATATTAGATGTCCTCATATCCTTAACGGAACAGGATTTTGAAAACTGTCCTATTTTCTAAAATACGATCAGTGATGCCAGTGATCATGAGTTTTTAACCATTACTACTTCGATCTAAATTTACATTCTTACTACAATTTGATCACTACCCCCAGCCATTGTTATTTTGTTAAGCAAACAACATCTAAATCCTTATGACGTTAATGATGTGGGTACTTCCAATATCAAGACGCCTGTTACTAACATTCATTCACTTATGATAGGTACTTGCAACGATTATTGGCAAACCACCAATGACATTTGCAATTTTGGCGACACCTATTCTGATGATGTTTGGAATATCAAAATTTTCCTATTCCATTTTAAATCAGGATCCACTCTATTGATCAAGAATTCAGGAAACGCCTCTTAAGCTTGATACTAAACTTTAATTATAAATACACATATTTAAGCTGACTTATATCACCTTCTTCCGAAACCACAGAAAGTTTAACAATCTACTAGATTTTATTTCACATAAAGATCAATGATGCTGTGGTTTTACGATAATGTTGAAAAAATTGGTTTCATTTTTTTAAAACGCAGCAAATACAAACATGTATATATACAAAAATGAACGAACACATACGCACAAATATTTATATATACTTATATAGATTATTACGTGAATCGTTATGAAACATTTACAAATATTTAATTATTAATATAGTTTTTAAATAATATTTATTTATGATTAAATAATTTTATGACTTCACAAAATAAATAACACCAGAAATTTCAACTTGTATGAATGACAAAACTGTTGAACTTGGAGTAAAATATTCGATGTCTGTAATTATTTTAGGTAATTTAGGAATATTTAAGCTGTGTGTGTGTTTTGCTCACTGCATATTTCTTTATAAGTTCTAATAAATATGTACAGTTTTAATGTACATTGTTAGTATTATGTTAAATTTCTATATAATACTTAATATGTTGATTAGTTATACTTTTAATATATATGTAATATTTGTTGCTATGCTGCGAATATTTTTTGGAGAAAATTTCAGATCAACTGTTGAATTCTTTACCATAATGTGGATTAAAATTGACATCTTTTGATTCATCTTATCTTACAGTTCATGAAAAACATCTCCCAGATAGCTTAGGGTATTACATAGACAAATAAAAAATTCAAATTTTCATAATGCATGAAGTCATTTTTTTATATTTAATTTATGTGTTTCCTAACAATCATATAATACTTAATGTAATGAATGTGGGTGATACGATATGTAACAAATACCTATTTATACATATGCACAGTAACCAAAATTAAGAAATAAAACAAAAGATTTAAATTAGTCTAAAACAAACGGCCTCAAAAAAATTTTCACTTATTTCGTTCTTCTTTGGTCCCTTTTTCATTCTTTAATAAATGTTCGCAGACAAAGATTGGAGAACATAGATTTTATTTGAATAGAAAAAAGGGCCTCATAGCCTAAATACCTTTACATATCGTGGTTTCCCACTAGAAACGTATATTGATTTTTGGAAAGAATTGCAATTGGAAAATTAATCATGTTTATCATATGTAATGATATATAGCTGTAGATTTATGAAGCCCTTCTTAAAACTTTTTAGCACATCAAAAGAGGGGCAAATTCATCAATCAAAATAATGCAAAACAAATGATGAGTGAAATACATGAAAATTGTTCTTAGTAAAGTACGTTTTAAATATGGAAATCATGTATATCTTTTTATCTGTATTACAATACATTTTTGATCTACGGCATGTTAGGAAAATGTAATCATGTTCATTAAAGAAGAAGAAAAATATTTTATCAGAAATCTAAGAATTATATTCATAAAGTTACACTATGATGATCAAAAAAACTGAGGATTCGGTGTCATATAAATCTTTTCTCTTGTATCATCTGTGGTTAGGTATAAATAATAATTTTAAGGAACGGGTAAGAAAGCATTTCTTTCTTCCTGAAATGAAGGAAAATCCAAAAGGATATTTATCGCAAAACTAAGAACTCTGCAATGTGTTCTGATCAGCGTTCAGTGTGATCTAAATTAATTGCCAAGCATGTTATAAAAATTTTGAAATCAAACATAGTTTTTAAATTACGTTAAATAGAGCTCGACAGTTTCATATTAGTTTTATTTCATCCTTTGCAAATGATCAATATCATTTCAACAAAATTCTGTTAACAATGAGAATATGGACTGTATTAATGTCAATTTATTATCTTGAACGCACATTGAATGAAATGAATTACACATTGAACGAAAAGTTTATTAGCAAATAGGATTTTTCCTGTTTGAGTTTATGTAACGAAAATTAGATCAAAGAAAAAGCTCCTGTACAAATCATTAGATTTTAAACAATTAAATAAATTTATATATATATATATATATATATATATATATATATATATATATATATATATATATATATATATATATATATATATATATATATATATATATGCATATATATATATATATATATATATATATATATATATATATATATATATATATATATATATGTATATATATATATATATATATATATATATATATATATATATATATATATATATATATATATATATATATATATATATATATGGTTTGTTTTTGAGTAAACCGGAGTTATTATATGTTTCTTTACTACATTATCAAGAGAAACTGAAAAAGTCCCTAATATTCTTGCTGATGGCATCCATGAAAAGGCGATGAAAACGTAGAGGCCATTTAATATGAGCTGCAGTTACTCCATGATTACACAGTCGCATGACATTGTTTGGATTTCGACCAATGAAAAGGCAATATTATGAAATGATCATTTTCATTTTCAATAGGCAACGATCTTGCTTTAGTTAAAAATGATATTTAATGGTAAACATTTCTCATTCGCAAAATAGGAATATAATTTAAGAGCAAGTAATGTAAAAAAAATAATTAAAGTTAATTTTTACTTAGGTTAACAAACAAAATTTTTCTTAGTTACTTATTATTAAATAAAAACAATTAATATAAATGTACCTATACATATGACAGAATTACAATTTTTCTCTCATCTAAGAATAAAATTGTTGTCGTGTACCAGTTAGGCTGGCAATATGGGGTGCGCTGCTTCACTTTTCCAACTGAACCATTTTAGGTGTGGAGTCCGACTTCCTCAGTACACACATGCCATAAGTACCCATTTATAGGGAAAGAAACTATTCACAACCCATTCATACAAGGAAAGGACAAAGACAGGATAGATAGAGAGAGTAAGTACATCCATGCCCGAACCGGAATTCGAACTAAGGACCTCCCTATCCACAATCAGGCACGTTGACCACTAGACAGGTTGGGCGGCAAGAATAAAATTAGTTTATTAAATTAAATTATTGAATTAATATGTGAGAAAACTGCATTAACATCAAGTGTCATCCACTACTAGTTTAAAAAATGTATTTAACTTGAGTGGATGATTAAAATGTATACCATTGAAGATTGAAAATTTGTGCAATATATATAAATATAAATAGGAAGATTGTGAATTTATGGTAGGAATTGAAAAATCCAACTTTAAAAAGTAAACTCTAAATGAAAAACCCATTGCATAATATTCTTACGCAGCACTTCAGATGTCATTTGTGCTTTCTATTTCTTTAAAACTCGGTTATTTTTCCGACGTAAATACATGAAAATCAACTTTTCCCATATGAAAATACAAATAAATATGTTGGAAAAGAAAAAGGAAAAAAAATGTTTTGTAAAGTCAAAGAAACAAATATTCTTTCACTTTACAAAATGTCTGTTTTTGAATTTTCTCCTAATAGTTAACATACAGTTGTTTTTAACTCTAATTATGCAAGTTATTCTAATAAAATTTAAAACAGTGTTATTATTGATAAATTACATTTCCGTTAACTAGATAGATATAAATTTAAGGAATTTTAACGATACATCGGTATAACTATAAGCTTTTGAAGTAATCTTCCTTACTTTGATCGGAAACGGCTTCTTTTGAAACAATTTCAGCATAGCAAATATATTCTTAATTTATATATTTTTTTAATTTACATATTTTTTATTTTAATTTTGCATATTTTTAATATACCGATAATTAAATAAGAATATGAATTTTCATTTTTATAATAAAATTAGCTAACCAAATACTATTTTTATATACTTTTTATAACAGTTAAATATGCATCTATAATATAATTTTATTATGACATTATTTTATATCAAAAATCCTAATTTCATAAACTGATTATTTTTAATTTTCTTAAAGACACATATCACATGATGATATATCACATTAGTGTTACACTAAGGGGAATCACTGATCATATAGTTATATATTTCATTCATAATATTTTGCATTAATTACGTAAAAGCCTAATGTGGTAAAATAGCTATATATACGTCGATTCACTGCCCAAAACTTCTAGTTTACTTAAAAATAATGAAAATATCTTTAGAAATTTAGTAATTTTTAAAGAATAATAATGGTTTTAAGTTATTCATAAGAGAGTTTGGGAAGGAAGGTTGTTTTCAAAAATATTTTCTGAAAATATCAATAAGATTTGATCTTACCTAGTATACTACTCAGAAGCAATCAGATGTGTTTCTTGTATAGGAAACATTTCAGAAAAACAGTTTTGTAAAAATTGTAGTACTACATGACAAATTAACCAGATTTGTATTCTATGGAAAACAGCCTTGTGGAAAACATGTTGTTAATTTTCGAATAATTTACTGCAGTTTAAAAAAGTAACTCTATACTTATTACTATAAAAGCTTAATATTTCCTTAGATTTGTTAGAAGCACTTTCTTGTATTATAACATATGATCTCACATATGGATCAACTAAAAAGTGCCGTTGAAAATTTATTTCAATTTAGAAAAATTAAATATTGAATCTGGGACTCTCTTGTTTTATTTGTGTACCCATAAGTTTCCAATCGGTTGTACTTAAAAAATAAAAAAATAATAAAAAAACACGATCTTTGCAATGGTTTAGTTATTTTACAAGGAATGGAAAATACTGATTTTAAATATGTGTTGCATTGTGGTCACATAAAAAGAAATAGAATCCGAATATATTTTTCTTTCTTTATTCGCGTTGCTTTGCTTAAGATGCAATTGTAAAAGTGGGAAAGAACTCTTCGTCTTCGTTTTGAAAAGAATGCTGGAACTATATACATCATAAAATATACAAAATTTTAGTCAGTTCAACTCAGTTTTAATAACGGTTTAAGTAATAACAAAGGCTGTAAAAAATTTCGTAACGGATTATAACCCATGTTTTAAATTAGTTACAGACAAATGTCTAGATAGATATTTTTTTCCATTCCCTGCTGCTGCTGTCAATTCAACCACAGACAAAATTTCTGTGAATACACATTGTTGACGATTCAATTCATATAGATTACAACTAAAGTAGTTTAATGGACATGGAGTGATACACTATCAAAAGTAATTGCACCAAATTTACTACAAACGCTTAAATTTCCATGGCTCTAATAGAGATCTCAGAAAATGCTTCAGACTTATATCAATTACTATATACGACTGTTAATTTTATAAAATATTTTTGTGTGTATTTTATTAGTAGTTTATTATTTTTCATAATTCATGTAAAAACAATTCTCTTACATTAGGTAAGCAATCTTAGTTTTTCATAGTTCAATCTAAAATATGAGAATGTGATTGTAAAATATATAGTAATTTGTTACCACTTCACTGATTTATACAGGACTATTCATTTAAATAAATGTATTTGTAAAAATACTTTTTTGTTTGGGGAGAAGGGTGTGTGTACTAGCGTACATTAACATACATGTGAGTTTTAAAAATATTTTCCCAGTTAAAGCAAATTCATAAATTATCTAATTCAGGCTTTTACTTAATAAAGTATTATTCCTTATAAAAATTGTTACACTTATGAACATTAACATAGAAAATAATAAAATTTTTAATCAATTTGCATCAAGATAATAAAGAATTTTTATTATTTTTAGAAATTTTCATTAATTGTTATTTTACCATAAGAAGAAATTTGATATCCTTATTAGATTCATGTACCCCTTATAGTTTGGGAAAACGAATCTTCCTGCGTTAAACTTAATGTAATGAATGCATATATTTTAATCAGGTTGTGACAAGTGTAATGTTAATTAAATTATGAATTGAAATGTTTTGAACTGTAGCCTATTTTACTGTAGTTACAAAGCTTATTTATTGGAATATCTCAGTAAATATTAAAAAAAAAATAAGTTGAAGGTGTGGAAATCATTTTAACAGTAATATGTTTAAATGAATTGTTACATTTGAATGAAAAGACGGAATCCTTAAAAGCATAAATCCCTTAAAGCAACATGAATAATTAATTTCATCGAATGAGAACTTTTAATCAAAATTTTTAATCAAATTGTACCTGAGTTTGAATGCCCATGGTATATTAAGAGCTATTTTAGAATCAAAATGTCTAATAACATCAGGAAATTTGAAATTCATTTTCAAAATATTCTGTTGCAAAATATAACATAAATTTTATCACAGGTTTAGAAAATTGAAATCTTAAAGATTTATCTTCAAACATATGAAAATTATATATCTTTTAAATTATTATATATTCATAGATGATTGATATCATTAAATGTATTTCTCAGTTGTTTTTTCTTTTATATTACAAATTTTATTCTCTGGGTATAAGTATATTACTTATCGAAAATATTTGCTTTTGAGTCTAATAAACTATTTTGATTAAGAATATTCTAAATATATGTAAATAAAGGTATTTAAATTAAAATTATAAAATGTTACTGGGTGCTTAAATACGCTATTATTTAACATTCATCAATAGTGTTATTAACAAAACTGAATCTATGTCAAAACTTCGGGCATAATTCAACTATTGCATTATAGGATTGGAGACTAAAATTTTTTTTATTATTATTGTATTTTATTTACTAAGATCTAGATTAGAAAGAATTTCATTTTATATGATTAAAGATATATTCATTTACGGATAAGTTCAATTATTCCTGAAATTCAGATATTTTCCAATTTGTTAAATTTGTGTTTTTATGATTTTTACTGGTTGCTTTCATGGCAATTGCATATGTGACAGTTTAAAAAGTACTCAAGATTTTTATAAGTATTTTTAAATAATTATATTATAATTAATTAGTAAAATATTAAGTTTCAAAATCTGTTCTGTGCTTAGATTTTAAGCAGATGACATTTAAGCTCTGAAATTGATAAATATCTCAAATTCATAATTCGTAGAAATTGAAATATTACTTTAAATAAAGTGGAAGAGTCCCTTAACTTTGATGCAAGTAAATAACGAAAATAAACCTCATCTTGATGCTAGGAAATAATTTGATACTTTTTTTATAGTTAATTTAAGAATTTGTTAAAAATTTCATTCCTGTAGCAAAAATGTTTTAAAATACTTTTATATTATACTTTCTAGCGTGCATTTTTACCAAAGTAATTGTATAGTTGAATTTAATTTGTAGTTTAAGTTTAAATTTATATCAAAACATTCAGTTTCATTAGTTAGAAATATCACATAAGAAATTCCGAGGTGTAAATAAATGTGTCAATCAATTTTGTTTATTAATATATACATTTGCTCATGTGTATGTGTGAAAAATTACATAATATCATAAAATTAGTTTTCTTTAAAAAATATTATATTAAAAAATAAATTTACCTCATAAATTTGCTGTACAATGTCTTCCATGTGATGAATATTCATTTATCTAAGTATTCTTTTAAACGCAAACTCCTCCAAAAATCATTTTAAAGAAGAAATTAATTTGAAATAACAGGAAAATAATACCCCTTACATAAAATTTTTAATATCAGCATAAAACTTTAATATTTTGATGATCAAATTATTTGGAAGTAATATTTCTTTCATCTTCTGACTTTCTAGCTGATGGTTAAAGGACATTATTTAGTACACATATATTTTCTTTGTTACCATCTGATCAAGAATATGAAAAAAATGTTACAGTTCAAAATAAATCTGGTTTTATAGAATGTAAATATTTATGTTATTATCATTTGCTGGATAAAATTTAGCCTCTATTCCAACATAAACACATGTCTTAATGAACACTGATGTACTTGTTCTGCAATATATCTATTAATTCATTTATTCGGTCGCTGTATTGATAAAGTAAAAATTTAATCAGGATGTTTTCTGCATACTCATTTTACTATGACAATTTTCTTTAACCAAAATAAAGTAAGAAATTTCAATCTATTGTATAAATATTTATAAAAATGTTAGAAGTACTATAAGGATACTCAATTTGAAAAATTATCAGGAAAATAGCATCTTAATTAAGTAGCATTCTTTTGAAATGAATTTTACCTGGTACAAGATTCCTTATCTCTGCCGCCTTTTATTAGTTATACACTATTATTATCCTTTTTGGGTAGAGTTGTTAATATTACATAAGCTAAATTAAGTTGTGAAAAGACAAGGGGAAAATTGTGAAGAAAAAACTCATATTACCCTAATGGTTGAACAACACACTTCAGAACAAAATACCTCTGACTGAGATCCAGAGCCGTAGCCAGCTCCTTTGACTTATGCAGTTGACTATCCATGAAGCAAACAAATTGATCAGAGTGGTCTTACAGATTTTTGATTGGAATTCTGTAAGATCCCTTCTGTCGGGTCCTGAGAGTTTTCAGGCCATAAGTAACGTTAAGTAACCTTTTTGTCTTGATAAAATTAAGAAAGATTATTTAATGGGCAGATTTTCAAGAGTAACTTCCATTAATACATAGACAATTTTTTTGTGTGAAAACAACCATAAGACTCTGTAGCACGTCTGCTCGATAGTACAGTTCAACCAAAAAAACCTCGAGAAAAATTAACCCTTTCAGAAGGGTACAGCAGACTGGTGACTCATTCGTTAAGAACAGAGGAGCGACATGACATCATTTGTCAGTTCGAAATTTCTTAACCATATTTGTAAATGTACATTTTAGAATTCCACAATAGGGGTGGTGTAACTCATTCATTTGTTAAAAAGGGCATGTGTGTGTGTGTGTGTATACCATAAAAAGGGGCATGTATACCTTAAAAAGGCACAAATTACCGGATACGAAGAAGGAATATATTAGATTCCCTCCTTCAAAAAAAAACTTGTGAACAGTATTTGCAATATGTTCATCGAAACATACAGAATGAACAAGCCTTTCACAAGTTATTTTCAGGTTATTACACAAGTAATAAAAATTTTCTATATACAAAATTTACTTTTCAATATTCAAAGTACTACACAAAGTATACAATGCTGACCATCTTAAATGCAACACCTTGAATAAAGCATGCAAGCAACATGAAATTTACAACATGCATTCGTTCAAGTGAGATATGCAAATGATTAGAATTACAGCCAAGACGCACATCAAGCGTTCCTGTGCAACCTCAAAGCTCTATTTAAGGCTTGGAGATGTGGAAAATTTCAAGTTCGGCAATTGTATTGTTGTGTGACATCCAAAGTCTCTTTCAATGAATGCTGAGACATGTGGCAGTGGTGATCTCCAATAATTGCGGCTATTCTGACAACTGATTTTGTCAGGAACCACACTTCACAGATGTCTATAAATTTAATAATTTGATACTTGGTCAACATGTTATCTACAAAATAAATTTTGTGGTGATATCTCTTGTCTCTCTTGGTGTTGCAATTTAGGTGGCCTGCAGTGTATATGAAAATAACATTATTCAAAATGTCCAATTTAAAAATAATTATATAGGTAACAAGATTATTGAGCCCTTATGTAAAGTTCTCTTAATCATTTTTTATAAATGATTCCCATCATTATTAGTATAATCTATATATTTATAGATTTCAATGGTTCTCCATTAAAGATAAACAAGGAAAAGCCAATTGCTAACTGTGTCAATCATGTGCTCAGGGCAATCGATACTGTAAATTGCTATGTAACAGGTATTTATACAATGCATTCCACGACACTCTACAAGTAGCATAAAATGCATTGTTTTTTGAGAATTCCGAATTTATGCTCTTGGATAATGGAAAAAAATTCACTTTTTTTGTTTGCAAAAACAGATAAAAAATGAAATGTCTTATTAATGTAATGGAAATGATTTCCATTAAAAGATACATTCATAAATTCTAGACTCCCACACATATACCTCATGTACACAAACAAAAATATTCTGGAATAAAAATATTCATAGATTAATGAATAAGCGTTTTTCGTTAGATATACAAAAGAATTAACTACATGGTGTCGTTAAATTTAGCCATACGTCCCCATAAACATACTCCACAGAGTAAGTAACTAAATAAATAGGTGATCTTGCGGAAGAAAATTGCTTGCATTAGTTATCTCTCTTAAAAGGATGTAATAGAAAATAAATAATGACAACACTAGTGAGTGCTTAAACAATGGTAAACAGGAAAATACTTGAATAATAAGAGCAAAATTTGTCTAAAAATGTGTAAAAAATGTCAAATGTGTGTGTTGTTGAATAACAAGAGTAAAATTTGTCATGTAAAAAATCTTGGTATGGCGGATAATCTTATATAAAATGTCAATTTTAAAGAAAGAGAGTATAAAATGTTTTTACTAATTTTACATCCAAATTTGTTAATATTATGTTATATAAGAACTTATTTAAAGTACGTATCATTTACAATTATTAACATGTAGTTATATGTATTATCCAAATGCACAGTATGTAATGTAAACATAATTAACTCACCTGATATTTATATATGGTCATTATCAATATACAATTGCTGCAAGATATATTCATTGAATTTTTATGTAAAAACTGAAAAAAAAAATTAATAAAAATAAAAAATAGCATTAATGCATAATGAAAGCTAATGACCTCTATTTTCCTCTCTCTCTCTCTCTCATATATATATATATATATATATATATACATATATACTATATATATATATATATATATATATATATATATATATATATATATATATATATATATATATATATATATATATATATATATATATATATATATATATATATATATATATATATATATATATATATATATATATATATATATATATATATATATTCATCATTGTTAGGAGATGAATTTTCAAAAATGTTTTTAAAAAGGTGCTTTAAATATGCACTTCAAATCATAAGTTATAGCCATCAATTAATTAAATACATTTTAAACACCAGTTTTTACAACTGGGATTTATTGTTATTGTGATATTAATGTAAAATCTGGGAAACTATGAAATTCCTTAAAATTTTCGCTTAACAATTTGTAGTTTTGATAGCATGATGTCAGCCATTGTTGAAGTGACTATGGATCTTACCCTTCTGCATTCTGCTGTCTGTCTGAATATTGGTTGGAAGTTTTCCAGGTTTCCTCCTTTGCAACATCTTGTTACAGCCCACTATCTACAACAAGACCTTACGGAAATCCATTTAGGAAATAAAGATTTAAATGTTTTGCAACAATATTAGGCTTAGTGACTGTTTATTAGACTTTGCCGAATTCTATTAGGCAAATAAGTAGTATAATAAGTAGTAAATATTTAAAACATGAAATGACATTTCAAATCATTTCCAAAGTTGCTAAAAAAATTTTTCTCTGAATATTTTATTTAATCAAAAAGGATTTAAAGTATTTCTAGGGAAGTTCTAGCTTATATAAATCAGAAAAGCATTTTTCATTTTTACTGAATTCTATCAAATTTTCTTAAAAGCATTAGAACTTAAGAAACGTGATTTTGTGATACATTCGTATCAAAGGGATCATTACTACAGAAACTCTCTTGAAATACTGGAGAATATCGTTTTTAGCCTTATCGAATTACAGGTAAATGAATAAATGTACTTTATGATTCAATCCTGTTATGGACGCATGTTAAATTTATTCTAAACATCTATCATTTAGCGATAAAAATTTGAGTTGAAGTAAAATCTGATCAAAATGGTACTATATATATTTTCAAAAAACGTTTTGTAATATGAGTGAAAAAGACTGCTTCTAACTTTTATATTAAGTCATAAAATAAGACATGATATTTGATAATCAAAATTACTGTTATAAAACAAATTTTGAAAGTAAATAATATTTGCATTATTTGCTTTGTCATATAAGTAAATAAATTTTTTAATGTTTTATTTCTTATTTATTTATTTATTTTTTTACTTTAAACAAAGAAATAAATTTTCATAATAAAATGTTTTAACAGAAATGATCATAATATTTAGTATCAAAATGTTTCCATAATTTTTTACTATTCGTTTTAACGATTAAATAATAGTTTAACTAGTACTTTTAAAGTATAGTTTAATATGGCGATAAAGTGAATCATAATACAGTTTATAAATTTTATCGCTAAAATATCCAGCAAAAGATGTTTGCTTAGTTTAAAAGTTGAATCTAAGCATAAATCTTTCTCTATAAATTACAATTTTTTAAAAATTTTCTCATTTTAATCTAATATTACGATACTAAAATCAAAAAGAAAGCTATAATTCATTTTAAAATACTATTTAAGGTGAATATCTGAGTGGTCATGATACGTGTAAGTTATACATTAAACTAACTCCGTACCACAACAGCCCATGTGGGCCAAGGTCTACAATAGCCATAACTGTTTTCATGACCAACGTCCCTTGAGTGTGAAGCATAATTCCCAGTTACGTGATCAGCCTAACGTGAAACCCCTAGTGTTTAATTCTCAAGCAAGCTTGGTACTCAGTTTATCGACCCACTGAAGGGATGAAAGTCTGAGTCTAACTTGCCAGACCGAGGATCGAACGTCGGACCTTTGATCTCGAAATGCTGCCACTACAGGGATTAGTTTAAGTATATTTAAGTATATATTGGGTATATTGGTATATCAATATGGGTACATTGATATATAAGTATATATTGGGTAAGATTAATTTAAATATATACTGGGTTGGCAATTAAGTTCCCACCGCTTTTTAACATTGGAGAAATCTGTATGACATTAAATACTTTTGGCACGAAGTTATCGATCATTCGAAAGATTTGCTCTATCAAAATATATGTTTTGTTGTTACTAAGATATATTTTCTTGTTATTTACTAATCGTTAACATGGCTTGTCAAGTTGCGAAGAATGAGCATTTTCCACACCTTCTTCTTTTTGCCTTTAATTAAGGTTCTAAGGCCGCAAAAGCTGCTCACAATATTTGTGCTGTGCATGCAGGGGGTTTTTAACAGAAAAAACCGCTTTTGATTGGTATGCAAAGTTAAAAAGAGTAAATTTTGATCTCAAAGACGCACGTCGTTCTCGCCGTTCTGTTGAGTTCGAAAAACTTGTTGAACGTTGGTAAAACATTGTAAGCAACGAAGGAGAATGCATTTTTGAATAACTATTTGTATGTGTTTATTGAAAAATAACCTTTCAACAAACATTATTAAAAAAAGTGGGAAATTAGTTGTGCCAACCCAATAAATTAAATAAAAATTTTTCGCAATTATATTTAGAAAATGAAACTTTTATTTAAAGTGTAAGTATTTAAATACAAATCTTTCTTTAAAAATAATTTTTTAACACTTATCTCTCTATTTAAATTAAAATTATGCATTCAGATACCACAAGAATGCCATTACTTACTTTAAATGGTAGACAAATTCTGGGTTTCTTCCACTTGGTCATGGCTCTTAAATTACGAGAGACTTTTTTCGAAATATCAATATCACACCCAGTAATTTTATTCCCAACAATTAGCCTTCAAATCTGTTCCTTGTAGGTCCATAAAAGTACTAAATTCCTAGAATTAGTAAAAACCAACAAACATACAATATTTTGATATATTTCAAATATTCCATAGAGTTTAAATGTTTCAAATAATTGTTAGGTTAAAAGTAAATAATTAAAATTATACTTTGATATTAAAAATTAAAAGATGATGGAGATGAAAAGATTTATTGCATATAAATTCAAAGGCATATATGGCAATGAACCATGCTGAATAATGTAGCGATTGAGCAAAAACAAATAATGGAGCACATTTATTTAACCTCTTATCAAACATTTAGGCGTTGATGCTTGCAGAATTCTAGAGAAAATGATATTTTTTAGGCATTCAAAACTTAATTTAAATATTTTGCAAATGAAAAAAAGGCTTAACATATCACTAGCAAATGGTTTTAAAGGAAACTCCAAAATAAAAAGACAATGTATAGTCTTATAAGGGAAAAGCAATAGTATGAGCATAGATAATTATTTTAACAAGATTATGCTTTGTTGGAAATGCTTTTTTTAAAATATCAATCTCATGATAAACTATTTTCCGTCATTGGAAAAATAATGCTTAAATTCAATCAAGTTTGAAAATTTCAATTGTATTTAAGGAATTTTTTCTGACATAATTCTATGATATATAGTTTAAAGTTAAAAAAAATGTGAAACAGACTGACTCAATTTTATTCTAGAAAAGATCTGAATGTAAAATGTATTCAAATGTAGAGAAATTCTTTTTCTTTAGCAGTCTAAATATTTTTTCTTCTGATTCTTGTTAAGCATTTGAAAGATTTGCAAAATAAAAATACTGAAGTCTCATTAAATAGGGTTAGAATATTACATTGAAAATGTTTGCCAATTAACAGAAGTTAAAGAAAAATTTCAAGAGGTTTTATATTGAAAGAGCGAAAGGTAAATTAAGAATATAAAATATGCTAACCACTCTTTCATTATAATATAAATAAGAAAACTTTTGTACAATTTAAGAAATTAATAACTCTTTCTCAATGAATATTTAATTTATGCATCCATCTTATTTGGATCAAGTTTTTGCTTTTCTGATAACAACTTTTTCTAGTTTAGTATGATTTTAAATGATTTTTTTTTCAGAATGTATCATCACGATTCATTTGAACCTGATGAAAAATATTGGAGACTGTTATAAGTACAATACTTTCCTGTATGAGTATTCCTCACTCTTTGTTATACACTCAGGCATCTTAATTGAAGTGCCGGTCAATGCAGCTCATTATTAAATCGTTTTTCAAACATAACTTTAACTTCAAGCACATAAATTCCTCTGTAAGCCAATTTCTGACTTAGGGAGTCTTACTCTTGTTCCAATAATTGTATATAGGCGTTGTCACACAGAGGGAACCCATAAACTTTTTTTCATGATTTTGAACTTTAAGGTCAAAAATCACTTTTTGCGAAAACAAGTGAAAGAAATGGTAAACAAAATTTCATTATTGGTATTTTAAAACAATTGTGTAAATTTATAAATTATTAAATTTTTTTTAATTTTGAAATGAAATACGTCATTATTATGAAATTAAAATTTTAAAAAACCATGAAAATTAAATGATTCAATAGAACGAAATTATTTTTGTTCTATAAAATGATTTCATTTTAAATTTTACCAAAATAAGTTTTATATTTTTCACTATAGCAACAAATTATAAAATAGATTATGCTTTTGTAATTCTAATCAAGATTACTTTTAGTGTAAACTGAAAAGATTATTTCTGTTTCTCACCCGACTGAGAATAATTACAATGATTTAACTTGATGCTTTTCTATACTTAGGTTGAATCTGTAAGTAAAATTAATAAATGTATTTGTTAAATCCTATATTTTTATTTACACTTTCCCATAAAAGTTATTATACAATTTTGATTTATTAAGTTATTATGATTCAGGTAGCTATGACACTGTACTTAGACTTCCTTTGAGAATCTGTAAATGCCTTTATATGCTGATTTGCTATAACTTAGGTACAAATAATGCTGTAGTCAGACAAATTCGTTTATAATTATTATAAGGCCATACAAACGCTATCATTAGCCAATTATTCCATATTTAAATTTCAATCTTGGGAATAATTTGATTTGAATCTGTCTTTAAACACTTTTCACATTTGAAGGGTAATATAACCAGAAATTTCAGTTTAAAATAGATTTTAAATAATTACAAGCGTCAATTTGTATTATGCGAATTGGTTCAGTAAGATAAGTAGTTTAACATAATTAGAGTTATTGAAGAAACTTTCAATTTTTTTCGCATACGAATCAGTAATCTCATGACTTTAAAACAAATTTATATTTTATGAATAATGTGCAAATTTAACACTATTTCACTGAGTATAATGAATAATTTATTTGAATAACTTTTCAAAAGTGCAGCAGCAAGAAACTTAAAATAGTACATGTATGCACAAAGATTCAAAGGAAGCTTCTTATATTCTCAAAAACTATTTGTTTTTGCTAAAATTAACCGATATTTAATCGATGACAGTGTATTTTCAGTCAGAAAGTTCAGTCAGTTTTATCATTGTGTTCAGAAACCTACCCAAACACTCAGTGCTTTTAAAAGTAAGCCAAGTCCATCTTCAAGCATTTTAACAATATTAATTCAGAATTTGATATCAAATGAATTCAGCCGTAGATAGTCAAATTAGTATTAAATACGAAAGGAAGACAACAATGACACAGGAAAACATCACCATTGTCAAAATAATAAGAAAGAAAGAGCCATCAACTCTCTATCTCTTTGCAACTGGTTTTACAACTTTATCTTAGTGTAGCCGAAACATAATAATCTATAAGAAAATTTCCCATAAAAAATCCAATTAAGATATCTTATGTACAAAATACTATTGAAAAAGACTTAATTTGACCAAAAAATAGAGAGAATTGGTAGAAATTAATTTTCTTTGGGGCTATATCGTATTTCCAAAAAGCAGCATTTCTGGTTGACTGGCTATTTCCTTCAACAAAATTAATGGATTTTGAGCAATTGTAGAGATACCAGTTTTTGACTCATCTAAACCTCTATACATCCTTTGAAATGATTAATGGGGTTTGTATACAGATAGCACATTTTGAATGCGCATTTTTTTGCCACAAAATGGCTGCAGAATATTATCACGACTACTTTACAACCACTATCATTCCTGATGCTTAACATAAATATTGGAATCTGGTCACGTGGTTTCAGAAAGATGGCGCTCATAAGGATTCAAATGGAGACACCGTAGACTCAGACTGTTCAGAACTCATTATTACTATTACGTCATCGCAGGAATTTTTTTTAATTATTAGAAATCATTCTCATCTAACTTATTTGGAAATTAAATAATTGTTTTCCATTAGTATAAAAGAACTGAATTTAAGAGATACTTTTTGATTTTAACTTGTGTACTTAAATCTGTAATGTAGAAATGATAATACTTTTTAATTATATACTTAATTTTCCATTAATTAAATTTTATTATTTTATGAATAAATTCCTGACTAGTTTATTAAATGGACAATTTGTAGCATCGGTTAGATGTGCCAAATCACCTTTAAGGCTGTTCGACTTTGCACTAATTAAAGCATATGTCCCAGGGGTTGAAAGCATATGTCCTAGTTAGATAGTCAGCCTAACGTTAGACTCCCAGTGCTTAGTTCCCAAGACCCAATGCAGGGATAAAAGGCTGAGTCGACCTTACCCAGCCCGAGGATCAAACTTCGGACCTGTGCCTTTTGAGCGCAAAACGCTGCCACTATGCCACCTTGCTTCATATTCTCAACCATTGTATTAAATTTGCTTAGATGGAGTTTTCATTGTAAAGGTATTCATCTAGCTAAGTGTTATTTATAGATAGATATGAAATAAAAATTCGAAAATAAAATCTTACATCTTTTATTTTCGAATACTTTATTGAATTTTTTAAGTATATTTTGTGTGGCTTATAGCACACATTTTGATTAGAAATAATGTTTTTAAACATTTCATGTATATATTTTGAATTAATTTTAACTATTTTGTTGTAAGGGATTAAAACATGTTGGTTTCTGAAAATATTAGTTTTCCCATGTGGTTGATATTTTCAATCACAGATGCATAGTTTTCAAACGTAATAAATAATTTATGTCTTTTAGCAAAAGTAATTTATGTAATTTTTTTTAAAAGATTACCAATTTTTTTTATTAAAAATCATTCTTCTACACTTGAAAATCACTATTTTTCTTAGAAAAACGATTTAAATTTTTCTTTTCAGTAGAAAATTGTTTGTTGAAACCCTTCTGAAAAAGAGAATAAATTGTCTTAATCTCAAAAAGACTTTGAATCAGCAGAAGTATTTGTCTTGAAGAATATATTTCTATAATTTTCTTTCATTTTGAAGAAAAAGCCATCATTTATTTTATCATACTCAATAGATGTGAAATGCAGTTTACTTGAATACAAAATGTCTTTGAAGATGAGGTTCATTTATCTAATCTAATTTAATTTAATTACTGAAATTTTATTTTGAAATAAAACCAATTTAATTTTGAACTGAAGTTTTCTAGATCTATAATTAATTATTCTGTTAAGCATTATAATAAATCTTTGATAGTAAATAAATTCTTTTGTATTAAAATAGCTTAGTAAAAGAAATTTTCAAGAAAAATTATTAAAATATATTATTTTAAATTTAAATGTCTATAAATAAATTTTAGGACAGAAAATTTTAAAGCATAATTTTATAAATGTCTATTGAAATCATTTTTTATTTTCGAATTCATTATTCACTTTACAATATTTTTACGAAATGTTTGGCTAATGCACTTAAAGCAGTTTTTAACCTGAAATTTATCATGAATGATTGTTCATAATCAATTTACAATAAATAAAATATAACATTGTAAAGATTTATAGTTATTTAAATAATTAATAAGACTTTATTCCCATAAAAATAAAATATTAACTAGTTTAAGCAAATTTTTACTCAAGATGAAGATTCACTCTTTATATAAATAAGAATAAGCAATTTTGCTATCGAAGGAACAGAAAATTCGCAAAGTTTAACAGAAAAAAATTGGAAAGTATATAAATAAGGATTATGCATTTAGTAGTACATCAATAAAACACACATTATACACAAATTTAAGTCCATTAATCTGTTTAATGTAATATACATAATATAGCTTGTCCATTAATCTAATTTAAGTTACAACAAAACATTTCAGGAATGCATGGTCAGCCAAGTAATTTTATATGATGATCATGTAAAATAGTCGACCCCAGATCTAGTGCCCTTCTATCCTTGACACGATTCTTTGCAAATTTCATTGCACTGCATAGCGCTTTTTTTTCCTGAGTTAAATATAAAATTCTATCTAATGACCCCGTCCCTAACAACGTTGCCATTAGAGCAAACTATTTGAACAACATAAGATAAACTTTCTTAGGTGCTTTCTTGTCTTTATAAAAATATTTTTATCTATAATATTTCGTTTGTATTGAAATATTTTTCAGAGTTATTTATGTTTGAGGTCAAGGGAATTAAGAAATTAATATTCTTAAAACATCAAAACTAATATTATTTGAAAGAAAAATGCTTTATTTAAATTTATAGATATTTTATGCATGCATGCTTAGCATTTAAGTATAAATATATATTCGGCTAGTTAAATATTTACTTGTAATTAGTTTCGATACGTAACTTAACATGCAATGAATGAAAAAATAATATTTTTAAAAAATATTTTTTATAATTACTATTCACAGTCTTGACTATATTTTTCATGATGGGAAGTGAAATGTCTAACAAGACAAATTAAAAAAAATTGACTTGTATACTCTTTGCGTGATTTCAAAGACCCAAAAGCTTATTAGCAAAGAACTTTGGATGCATCCAATTATGAGCTGTAATTTTCCGCTCCAGAATGCATTCCAATTAAAGGGATTTCATGTTTAAGTAGTCATCGCTGAACTAACCAAAAATAACTTTTTTCATATTCTTTTCGTTTGGTTTTTTTATTTCATATTTATTTCTAAATTTTTCATATCTTTAGTAAATTACACTTTTTGATGTAATTGTTAAAATTTTGGATTTCATATCAAAATATAGAAAATGGGTTTTTTAATACAGTGAACAGGAAGTTATTTCAAAGAGAAAATTTGCATTCAAACTGGCTTAGACTTTAAAACTACAACATTCGAAAGAAAGCTTTTTTAAAGATACTTACAATGTCTGTAAAGGAAAGTATTTCTTTGGGAAGTTTTCCAAAGAGATGTTTTTTTTTCTACCATTTTTCTTCTACACATAAATATTGTATTAAATATACTTAAAAAATAGCATTTTTTTCTAAAAAAGAGAATTACTTATAATTACGTTACTGATTTTGATAGAAATTGAAATATTGCTACTGAGTTTTAACTATATGCTAGACAGTATTGTTATTCACATTAGTTGAGATGCCTTAATAGATGGTGAAGTAATCAGGAATTCGGATAACATGACATTGCATAAAAGGTAGTTATGCGATACCAAACAATGATATACGATAATATAATATCCTAACTAAAATCCAATATATGAATTCATGACAGCCACCACGTAAGATCTCAGTGTTTTTTTTTTCCTCGACAGCTGAGAAGACACGCGAGTAATCTACAAGGTCTTAAGGTATCACACATTCTCTTTATAAAGTCTTAATTTAAAAATATGATTGCTTGACATAGCATAAATGATAGAGTGGCGATGCCAAATAATCAAATGATCATAAGCAATCCTATCAGCTAAAATCCATTGTACAGCTTTGGAACATCCAGAACTTCATCGAGGAACATCGTTTTCTCAATAATAATAACTTCAAAGAACATTGCTTTTCTTTATATGATTACATTTCATTTTGTAGACAGTGGGAAAGACAGCAAAATTAAAAAATCTCTACAAAATATCACAGCATATTTTCCTTCAGAAAATGATAAGCGACACCTAAATTTTGTTGTTCAATTGTGCCTAGAATTCGATCTAGGATCTTTCTCCCGATAACAAGGTCTAATCATTTGATCTCTTTTAGATTAACTATCATAATTAGTCTCTGACTGAAAATTAAACCTAGAGCTTAGCACTAAAATTACAGTCGCTATTAATTTTTGAAGATTAATGGTGCAGGAAATCTGACTCTTGGGTAAATAACTCAAACTTGCCTCAGGGGAAAATTTGACTGAGGTGAACATATGTAATTTCTACTCACATAAAATATTTATGCGTACTTTTGTTTATTTCTTCTTACTGCTTTAGAACTTTCTTTTGTGGTAAGCATAGTTAGTATTTAACTCTGTATGCAACATTTGATGTTCTTGAGAAACAAAAATAACATAAATATAAAATTTAAAAACAAAAAGCAAGTACAAATGAAGATGATATTGTTTTTAAGAAATTCTTGCCTAATAAATTATGAGAGCTTTTGCCAAAGTAATTACTTTTGATTAATTTTTCTGAAGAAAATATGCAATAGGAAATTCTTATAATAATTACTGAAAGGAATTAGAACTATTGTCAATCGTAGTCAGAGTTTAACAGAGATCCTTTAACATAAAATTTTTTTCAGAGTAAGTGAATCAACTGTTTTAAAACTAATTTACGAAGTGAGAGAAAAATTTTTGTGATCTTCTTTCGTCAACATATTTCACATTATACGTTGTCGTTTAGTTATCATTTTGAAGGTAAGTTGTGTGTGTGAAGGACCAGTCACTCATCTTTCAGGTTCAAACTTGGTATCAAATAATAAAAGAAGGGTTAAAGATTACCATAAAATTTGTGTAAAACAAAAATGGTATTTCTAAAATTATTTAGAAAATTTTTCAATGACATAACATTTTTAAAAATTTACATAAACATAATAAAAACATAATAACAAAATTTTAAAATCATAATAAAAAACTCACGTGGAAAATTATAATATATGGAAAAATAACAAAGGCTCTAAGCAATTTTTACACCAATAATATTTTATCATATGGTTAATACTTTTCATTATTATAATCTATGATTTCTTGTAAATTTAAAATTTTACTTTGGTTAACCTTTTCTTTATTTCAGTTTAAAATAGTTTTTTATTCAATACTCAACACATGAATGAGAAGTGATAAATTTGTTATTTGTCCTTGAGAGGGAATATAGCATATTTTTTAAATCAAAAGCCATTTCGTGTATCTAAAATTTCTCTTTTTTCATAAAAATAGGAAAATGGATATTTTGAATAGAAATTGTGTTGCATGGGAACCATTCTACTCTAGCTACAGTAAAAAAATGTCAAAAAGGCACATTGTTCAACCATCGATTTAGAAACGCATTTAATTCAAGATGTAAAACTAAGTGATGATATGTGTGCGATATATTTATTATTAGGAGCTAGGAATTTAATTCAGTCAAATGGGGGCAAAACAGATTGAAATCAATCATGGAGCTGATTTCGAACGGAACAGTCTGGGAATGTTTCAATGACATTCTTTGCATTTACTGATAGTTGTTGAAATCATGATTTAACAATAAAATTACGCATCTATCCTTGTGGACCATTTCCACCCCTATATCTGCATTGTTTTTCCTTGGGATCATGGCATCTACTAGCAGGACAATGCCAGGTGTCACGCTGTTGGAAGTAGGTTCGAAGAACACCAGGAAAGTTTACCATTCTCCGCTTTTCAGCAAACTCACCGGACATAAGCCAATAGAGAATCTGTGGGACCATCTCTATCGGGATTTTCGCGGCATGAACCCTCACCCAAGTAATATCGTGCAGTTGCTCATGTAATATAGCTCATCACCCAAATGTATATCTTCAGGAGCCATTGTGACTCTTAATTGATTGTGCGTGTATGTGCACATCAATTATTTGCATAAATTAAATATTATTTTTCCATACTTTTAAAAAAAGAATTTTTAAGTAATATTTTTAAAATATTAATTTACACTAAACTAATGATAATGCCAGAGCAGGCAAATAATGGTGCAGAAATAAAGTATATGTAATTTATTCATAAAGACCATGCATTAAAAAATGAGAAAGATCAAAATGAATGATGTATTTACAATATCAGACATAAACACAAATCCCATTATAGCTCCCTGGAGCACTAACACCACATATCCCCACTACAACTGAAACTACTCAATTTGTTGTCGGAATGATGATTAACAAGTCGTATGTGTCCTATATGATTAAATACAGTTCACACAACGCAGAAGCATGCTGAAGACCACATCATTGAGCAACAATTGTGGCAGATAACTCTAACTTTCATTCTCAAAATATATTTTAAAGTTGAATTATTTTCTTATCACTTATGTTTGACTAAAAACATAGTTAAGAACTGTAACATAAAATAATTTTAATGTACCACAAAATAAAATTACTTTTTTCACATTTTTTCATAAACATAACATAATGCAAGTTGTGTTGTTTCATGCTGTTCTCTTTTCATTAAATATTTTTTATGAAAATGTGTTAATAATATTCTTAACAATAAATTTGGTTTTTTAAGTTTGTAAGTATTAAAATAAATGAGATCATTCCTTAGCTCATAAGAACATTAGATACATTATTTCATATAAGAATACTTTTGAGAAAAAATGAATCCGTCTCAAAACATTGCCTCTCATTATGTTTCCCATTTTTAATCATATTATTATTCGAAGTTTAATTATGATGACACGAAAAATATTGCTTAGTCAAAATTTTTTAACTTGTACAAGCAACACTCACATAATATGGGAAATAATATCATGTTCATCTTAGAATTTTTTATTTGAACAGAGATCGTTGTGCTGATATTGAAATAAGATTAAAATTTGATTTCAGAGATGATAGGAAAAGAAGCACATATAATTCAAATTAACTCATCTTTAAGTGATGTAAAGCAAAATATAAATATATAACTACTTAGAGTATATTATTAATTTCTAAATTAATTTATGAAAACATTTTCTCAAGAGATTTCTATAATACATGAAGAGTATGTAATAATTATCAATATATAAAAATAAATTATTATTTTGAGAAAATATATTCAATATTTCACTTAAGGAATTCATTTTTGGTTTTCACAATTGTATTATTTTCTATTGCTACAGAAAATAATTATACACACATTAATATATTGAATGAAAAAAGTAGGACACTTATATTTTATACATTGTGCTCTCTCTCTCTCTGTATATTTTAGCACAATTAATGTAAATTTTCTTTGTTAAATTTTACTTTATTTTTAATTAATGTGTTACCTATCATTAAGGAAATATTATAAAATAGTATTTCAGGATTTTCGGTCTGAGAAAAAGTAGGATACCCTCAAAAAAATTCTCATTTTGGTGTATGTAGCAATTAAATATGCTGAAATCATTGTTTTTTAAAACTGTTCCATTGTGTTTTTCCTTCAACATTGTATTTCCTTCAACCCTTCAACATTAAACATTGTGTTTTTCCTTCAAAAGTGATTTTTAGTTGGAAAAAAATCCTCAATTTTGGTACAGTTAAACTGCCTAGGGGGTAGCCTTTAAGTGAATTTCAAAGGGGCCAAATTGTGGCTAATTAAAGGTGTTTGCAAAACTGAAAGAGAAAATGCAAAAGACCTACACATCAGTCCAAATACTGCTTCTAACTTTTTGAAAAATCCAAAGAGTCAGAGGTAAGCAAATTGAGTGTATGTGTGACAGAACACCACCTAAAAATTAACACCACGAAATCAAAAGAAAATCCTTAATAATCGTGTAGAACATTTGGAGAAACATGAAACCAAGCTGAAAACACACATGTAACTAGAAGACATTTTACAATTACATAAAAATATCGGAAACGTTCATATTCAAGAAAAGAAAGCACCATCTTAAATAGAAGGAAAAATACACTAAGCACCTAATATAGTGGGCCAAAAATGCATGTTTTGGAACTCCGAATGAACTTAGTTATTTTTCTGATGAAAAAAATTCAATTTAGATAGTCCAGACGGTTATAAATATTATTGGCATTGCCTAGGTACACAAGAAGAAACTTATTCTACCAGACAGATAGGAGGAGGGAATTTAATTGTTTAATTTAATGGTTGGGTACGGCGGAAAAGCCAATGTAGCGTTTATGAATGGAAGATAGAAACATAAATATTATTTTTTATTTTATTTTATAGAAAAATTCAAATTTTAAATTCAAAACATCTTTCCTATGGCACGGAGTTGGGTGGTAAAATTTTTATATTTTATCAATACTTAGCATCAATTCCAACGATCAGTGGCATTAAAAATTGCTTTGAAACAAAAATGTTTGGGTTTTGCCATAGGCTGATAAAAGTACAGATCTCAATATTAACTGTCAGTAACTGTTCGAGGTGTTAACGCCAGAGGCTAACAACAAGAATCTTTTATCGAACTTCGAGAAGCTTTGAATTGTGTTTCGAACAATTTTCGAACAAACCGAAATTCAAAACTTATATGTTTCAATGGCAAATAGAGTTTGTGAAGTAATTAAAGTAAATGGCAAAATAATTCCTAATTAACAATACTTTTATTTTCATTATTTAGAACTGTCCTTTTACTTTTTTTCAAACAGTATAGTGTGATTGAAACTAATTTTTAACTGTAATAAGCATGTAGTTTTTATTTCATGTTACAGATACAATTATCTGATTGTAAATAAGTTTCTAAAAATGCTGAATAAAATTATTTTAAAAAATTCAAATCTCTTCTCACTAATTTGAAAAAACTATAGCGTCCTGCCACATTTTTCACGCAGTACATACGTCATAAAATATTGGCTAGATCAGTTTGTAAGAGTAAACTGTGAAACAAATGTAAGTACATTAGATATTCAACATCTGTAAAACATCTTAAGATTTACCACCGACCAGTAATGAGTGTTTGGCCTATTATACATTTCATTTCGTGGAAACCATATCACATCCATCAATATATGCAAAGAATATTGACTTGACGTTCGTCTGATTCAAGACGAAATTACACTACGCGCAGGGTTGCTTGGCTTCCACTTCTAATGAAACCTAAAGAGACGTAGTTTAGTAAGGATAAATATCTAACTCCCTTAAGATTTTCCAAACCAGACTTTTTAGACAGGCCACAATATTGACTAACTTCTTTTGTGCTGAATTTTGAATATACAAATGTTTGTCTTATTCCATTTGTACATGTTGTGCTTCTTACATGGTATGTCAAATAGAGATCGGAAATCCCCGTATCCTTTCTCTCTTAAGCTTTTCACAACAGTTAAGCTTGTTTTACGAGAAGAATGCAAGTTTATAGTTAAACGTTGCCCGTACTAAGTTATTGCTGACTGAATGTTTCATTTACACTCACACTACTGTAGAAAACATCTCACGGTGTTTAGTTTCGCACCGAGATCATGAGCAGAAACTTACTAAAACCCCAAGAAGATGTCTGTTTTGTAGTTATACCAAGTGATTAGGTATGGTATTTCATACATAATTGCTTGCTGTAAGGAATTTTGATCACAAAGCGCAATTTGAGCTGAAATAATGCAACAGTATTTTACAAGATCTATGTAACGTATACTTTGTTTTTAACGATAATGTGAATGGAGACTTTGATTGTTAAAAAAGATGTTTTTTATTGGGAATTATAACAGATAACCTGTCCCCCATAGCGGTAGCTGTTATGTATACCAGAAATATGTTCTATAGGCACATCTGAAAGTTAAATCTAATTCCACCTTATATAAGCCATGATACCAAAATGACTCAGCAGTTTCTCACCACGATGTCTTTTGACTCAAATTTAAATATCGATTTGTTCTTGGATACTGAAAACTAAAGTGGGATTAATTAGTAAACACAATGCAGTTCCCTTTTTTATTTGTGTTCATCATTCATCGTAATATTGTTTGCGCAAACACCTGGTTTTAAGTCAAGAATAAACAATTGAATGGATACCTGCTGACATTTTGTTCAGCAGCAAACGACTTCGAATGGTATGAGAAGAAAATGCATAACGGAGTGAATCTACCATGTTAAGTTTCACAATGTGATTGAGTTATTTATCACTGATATGCGCAAAATACGTCTGACATCATGTGAAATTGAGGGTGCGATCAGCCTTGTCTGCCTTCGTTTTGCAATGCATCCATTAATTACAGACTCATATCACAATTGCTTGGTTTCATCCAACAAAATCACTGATTTCAATGAAGGAAAATCTGGAATCACTATAAGAGCTTATTTTTCCTCAGGTGAACTCAGAAACTTGATGATGCTCGATGTCTTTTACGAGAAATAGTTAAACAGCTTACACAAAATTTCCATACTAATAAAGAAATTGCCATATTTCAGGTCTACAATCACTTTTTCCTTTATAACGCTTGCAAATGGCGCAGCAGTAGTCAGTGATATGTGTATGTTAGTGATTTGCATATCTTCTAGCCGCATACACATGAAATAAATTTTATATAGTTAGCATGCTTTCTTCAGGATATTGAGTCGAATACGTCCAGCAGTGTATAAATACATAACGTTTGCTAAATATTTACTTTTAATTAAACATAGTTATGCATACTGTAATGAAGCATATTTATGTATAATATGTATAAGCATATACATATATTTATAATGAAACTTATATTCTCTGAATTAATAAATATCTGGAAATATGAAGCATATTTTATATTAGTGAATATATATTCGATTGTTGTGAAATTTCTTCGTCTGAATAACTAGATTAACGTTATATAAATCTTAAAAAGAAATAGGTATCTTGAAATTGGTATCAAGGTCAACACTAAGTTAATACAATTTTTGATTGAATATTTCTCAGAACTAATACAATCTGCATCCTTTGTTACATAGATAACAGTGTGTTCTTTTCTAGTACGCATTGTTTGTACTTTAAACAGCCAGAGCTACATCTCCAAGGTGTTGGAGCCAGTTGTATTTTCTCACCTTCAGGGCTTGCCCATAGCCATATTTCAACAGGATAATATGTGAACACACGCGACTCTAATGTTCAAGGGTTCTTCATCAATCGGCTGATTGAATTGTTCCTTGACAATCTCGTTCTCCGGATATTTCGCCGATAGGAAACATGTGGTTCATGGTTGTCCAATGATTAACCTAGATTACATCCCCAGCTGCCACACCTGATCAACTCTGGCAATGCTAGTCTGTTGTACGACAAAAACACACCAAAATCTCTTTGAATCAATGCCGTGTGGCAATTTCGGTGGCCAGCAGTGTATTTAGTTATTAATAAAACAAAATTTTCATAGCAAATCATTGAACACAAAAGACAAAGGCACATCAGACACAATCTCATAAGTAGCAAAAAACTGTAAATGTTTAAAATTGTACTTAAGTATGAATTATGATGTATTTAATCAAAACTTAATTTAAATGTATGTTTAAATGCACACAGAGATTGGACTGCTGTGATTGTAAGTGACCTTTTTAGTGCACTTCCTCATTATTAAAATGTAATTTTATATACCTGTTTATTACATAAACAGAAATGTATATATTCTGATAAAATGCATGTAATTTTCTTTACAATACATGTTTTGAGAAACTTTAACACAAGACATCGAAGATATATTAAAAAAAATTTAATTGGTATGATAATTTCGTAAGAAGTTCTTCTCAATTAAAAATCCATTGACTGAGCCTTATTATTCAATATATCTACGGAGCCTCCTCATTTACTAGAGGAAGCAACAATTATCTTATTACTTTTATTCAAAATATCTTTAGTGTGCTACATCAAAAAAGATGCAAATGCAATTTTCTGTGGGATTTTTCCTCTTTTCATCGAAAGATTTTAGTATTTTTGTAACAGATTACTACACTACCATCACTAGCTTTTATTTAGTCATGATATTACTAATCATATTTTTAAATATGTATTGCTTAGCAATAAAAATTTAACGTACCTCATCCTGGTCATCTCTGCCATTAATCGACGAGCAGCCCAATAAAAAGATGAACAAGTATAAAAACAAGAGTGCAGTCCTTTAGTAACCTCAAAAGAGTTGTCAGTCGTAAACTTAAAAACTTCAGAGCAGTTCTCGTGGTGAGCAGCATCCATATCATCATGATTTCACAATGGACAACGAGCAGAGTCCATTACACCTATTCGATGCAGATGCCTTTGTTGATAGTCATGTTCTTTGTTGACCCTGGAAACAAGCGACACCAACAGCTCGTGGAAAGGATCCAGGGATTTTATTGTTCTCATCAAGTAGAGTTTTCCATTGCCTGTCCATGGCCGCATCTAAATAAAGGGAAACTCTGTCATACTTTATTTTACTGAGGATTACACTGCTTAGCAAAAATTTCCAAACTATTCTAAGTACAAATGAGAAACTCTATATATTTGCAGCTTTTATAAGCATGATTTGGAAAAATTATCGGAGATTTCATCTTTGGTACATTACTTAATTTTTGAATGTGATAATCGCGCGCGCGCGTTATTGTGTCACTGGATGAAATAAAATCTTGCACGAAATAATATCTTATTTAAATATCAGAAATACATTTATTAGGAAAACATACATTGTTTAAAATAATATTCAGTATATTTTTTTAGTGTTTTCGATTAAATAACAGCTTATGTAATTTATGCAGATGTATCTCCTTATTTCTTCTTAAATATTTTTAATTGCATGCCGGATTGATAAACATTATAATCAGAAGATTTTCAAGTACATAAAATGAAAGAAGAGCAGAATTATTAAAATTTTAAATGTAGGAAAACATTAAAATTATTAAATAACGCAGAAACTGTAATAGTTTATAAGTCTTTACAAGTCTAATTGATAAAGCAAACAATTTCATGTATTGGAATGTATTATTATACACTAAAATATTGCAAAGCTAATTGCAAATGTGTTGTAAGATAAATTCCCCACACCAAAATGTTGTAACTGCCCTCACTTCATAAGCTCGTTTTGTCTAAAGTGTACATTCAAGGTATTTAGTTTTCCTGTTCATCCAATGATTAGAGAATTATTTGAAAATTACTTTATATATTTAACAAATTAAACTAACGTGATTTTTTGGAGCATCATGTGATATTAATTATAAAAATATAAAAATAATTTTCTTATATATTTCAGCATTTTAAAGGGCACTTTCATTAATATTTAAAATTAAAAGGCTTTTTATTATATTTTATTATATGTATAATTTTAATATTCGTTGTATGTATACAGGCCTTGATTTGGCACTTGGAGTAATTTGACTTGGCTTCAAATGGACACGTCATCAATCACCCAACCAGCCATAAAAGTCAATCATCATTTTTTAATATATCAATGGATTATTGTTGTTAATATTTTTTAATAATTAATAATTAATCATACGAATATTGCTAAAAATTAAAAACAATTATTGAAAAAGATTTGATTTTTTTTTTCCAATTTTTCTTTGAATTCTAAAACGTAAAATTTTGAAAATGGATTTTTTTCCTTTAATTGCAAATGTTAAATAACTGCCTAAGATTTAGAAATTTTCTTCTTGAATCCAGGATAAAATTTACCTAATGAAATAGATTATACTCTATAAAGATCATTTTAAGTTAAACAAGACAAAATTTCTCATCGATCATTTTTAATTAAGGATTCAACAACCCTTTGAGCAGTATGCTTAATTATTCATTGGTGTCAATTTGTAGGATAAAAGTTATTTATCATCTATTATTCAAGAAAATGCATTCAGTATTTTCTGAGAAAGCCTTCCAAGGTAAGCAAATGAACATGTTATTAAAATGGACTTAATTTTGCTCAGTAAAAAATACTCGCTTTAAAATTCCAAAAATAAAGAATATGTATAATGAAGTATTTTATAAAAAAGTTTCCCCTTAGTCATAAAAATTGAAACATCTGTCTTACGCCATTTTACTTAATAAATCATTGAATTAAAATGTGACAGGTAAGAACATGTTAACTAGAATCAATTAAAAGTAATACCTTCTTAATTGTCAATTATTATAAATCTTTATAAAGTATTTTAAATAAATTTATCTATCTATCTATCTATCTATCTATCTATATCTATATCTATATATATATATATATATATATATATATATATATATATATATATATATATATATATATATATATATATATATATATATATATATATATATATATATATATATATATATATATATATATATATATATATATATATATATATATATATATATATATACATATATATATATATATATATATATATATATATATATACATATACATACATATATATATATATATATATATACATATATATATATATATATATATATATATATATATATATATATATATATATATATATATATATATATATATATATACTAAAAATTTAAGTATAATGTTTCATTAACATTTATTCCATATTTTATATTTTATTCTAATGAAATATGAAATCTTTGAGTTATTGATAAAACTGAAATTTGTTTTAATTTACTCTTGCTATCGTAAGCTTTTATACCATATCATTTAAAGGTTATCATTCATCTGCAAAAACAAATTCATTGAATTTTAGGACAGATTACTTTTTTTAATAACTAATTTATAAAACTCACTTAAGAATAGATTTTTAATATAATATAGAGATACATTCTAAAAGAATATTTCTTCCAGTTTCAGTTTATGAAAATTTAAAATTCAAATCTAAGAAAGCGAAGCAAATTACGAATTGCATACATTTTGCATACATTGTTTTATATTCTTACTCTATTCGTCCTTCAAATGTTTACCACGGATCGAATTAAGAATGGCTAAAAAGGATTGACTTAAATATATAACTAGAATTCGGTGTTGTGGTGAAAATCGATAATTTCAGAAAAACTCCGAGGAAAACCCAGATTTGTTTCCAATAACTGAATGACAGAGACAAAGATTCAAAACAAATAGAATAAAAGTTAATAATTTATTTGAGCAACTTAATAACAAGATAAGTTTACATTTACAATTAAATCATTCTAGATTAAATAATTGATGAAATTCTAACTATAAATTTCTTTTGTGACACTTACACATTAATATATCATAATTCAGTTTTTCCAGATAAAATTAGAACGAGAGATAAGACTCAACCATTTTAGAAGTACTATTGCAGCTGTGTTGTTTCCTAGCGTTAATAGCTTCACCACTCTCCGGTACCAATGATTCGCTTCTTTCATCCACTTCTCATCCTTATTCCTCATCTTCGCTTTCCATTTCTATCAACTCGTGTTTCAACACCTCATTTGGCTTGTTGCTCCTCGAGTTCGCTCATTATGCATGCGCTTTCTTTTTTTTCTTTGCTATCTCTCATCAAAATTTTTTGTCTTTTTGACTTCTTTCCTTCGTAATTTCTTTTCTTAAAGTAATGAATGTAATGAATTAATTTCAAATTTTTTTCTTTCAAACAATTTAATATTTCGTAAATTCAAAGATAATTTTTGTAAAATACATTTAAACTAAACTCCATGGCACGACAGCCCATGTGGGCCAAGGCCTACAGTGCCCATAACTGTTTTCATGTCCGAGGGCTCTGGGGTGCGAAGCATATGTCTCAGCTAGGTGGTCAGCCTAACCAGTGTTTAGTTCCCAAGCATGCTTGGTACTCAGTTAATCGACCCACTGAACGGAGGAAAAGCTGAATCAACCTTGCCAGCCCGAGGATCGAACCTCGGACCTGTGTCATGGGAGTGTAAAATGCTGCCACAAAGCCACCGGGCTTCAAAATACATTTAAAGGCAAGGGTATAAAACTTAATATGGTCACTTGACGCTTTCATCCGAATTCTTCATTTTTAAGTGTAATAAAAAGTATATCATGTCATTTGCCGACCTTCCGCTTTCTCTGGTAACCAACTCAAGGATCTTCATCCCCTTTCGTTAAAAAGCAAAACAACTTTTTTGCATGTTTTATTGTTATGAAAATGTTAGGAGAAACTGGCTGGAAGATGAAATTGCGTCACGAAAGCACTTAAAACGAAAACTTTGTCGCGTTTTATGTGTCAATCCGTAATATCAAATCGAAAAAAATTACACATTGCAATTCCTTTATCTCTCATAACAAGAACTTTATAAACACACAGTCTGCCCTTTTAAATTTTAAGGAAACGTAATAATACAACGCATTTCACATCTTAATATGATAAATATGTTCTTCGCATTATTTTCACTAAACGTTGCTAATTCATCTTTATATCTTCTGAAACCTTAAGCTCCTCATCTTGGCTCCTCCTCTTTACACCGTTGGTTGCTTATAGTTCTATAGTATCTTTTATACTTCTATGGGATATTACAGAAATCTCTCCCCCTCAATCCCAATTGACCAGATTTACATATAAAAGATTATAAAACCCAAATGTTCTTGACATTTTCTCAAGACCACCCATCCATTCCAAATGGAAAAATTCCTATGGGAATATACAGTAATAAATGGTACAAAATCTATCCATTACACTTGTCACACTTTCCCAATTTTCATTATATCCTTTCCTTTATTTTCTAACCGCATAGTTTGAAAGGAAAAGCTCTTCAATTTAAGGTGACAATAAAAATATAAACATCTGTTTTCTCAGGGCTTTGTTATGTCGTTTCACACTACGAAAGTTGGTTTATGGTTAAGTTAAAATAAAAACCATGTATTTTACTTTGAAATTTTGATTACTGCGTTTGTAATTAATTGAAACATAAATAATGCATTTTAAATCCCCCTTAAAGTTGCTTATGTTGCGAAATAGTTAGTTTAAACGCTATAACTTCTTACTTCAAAGGGCTTTTCATTTCAGAAACGGAATACTTCTTTCCCTACTTTTAAAATTATCTATACACAGTTGTGGGACTTTTGAAAAATTAAAATCATCAAATATTGTCTTTTTTATTTTCCCATAATATAATTTTATTAAATTTATTATTCCGTTTTAATTTAAATTTACGAACACTAATTAAAATTCTTATTTAATGGTAATTACATTTTATTTTGATATTTGAAAATACTTTTCCAAATAAGCCTTGAAAAAAAAGTCCTTCGAACGTGTTTTGGCGCTGTTTGGTCAACAACTTAAAACCAACTTGTAAGACATAAGCTTTTTTGTTTTAACTTGTAAGCACATAAGTTTAAAGTTGTAGACAACTGGAAAGGCGTTTTAACATCCCCAGAATGAATTACCTTCCGATTTGAGTTTTCCCACCCAATGTGCATGTGTTTCAAGAGAGAAACTCCAGAAAACTCCTATGCACCACTTCTGATAACGTGCATGCAGAATGCAGAAATGCAATAATCATCCACCGTTGCTGAATACTGGCTGAGATCAAATTAGAATGTGTTTTAAAAGAACTCCAACTTCGATTTTTTTCAAGGTTATAGATACAGAAATTTTTCCACGTCTGCTTTGTTTTTTTGCTCATCTAAACGAGAGATTATATTTTCCGGAAATCAAACACGAAATATCATTTTATCATTCATTTCGAATAAATATAAATAAATTGGAATTTCTTTTGGAAAATTTTGATTCTTTCTTGGAAATTATATACACGTTTTCCATTGCAATTTTAGCTCAGAAATGATGATTGATTCTCAATTATGTTATATAAAAAAGTAAACTGCAGTTTTATTTCCCTTCAATTCCAAAACTAAAGTTTTTTGACATCACAATGCTTATTCATTAATGTAATAATAACTCATTAATGTAATAATTCTATTAATGTAATAATAATGTAGTGTATTAATAATACATATTATATGTTTGAAAAAATATAAATAGTAATGTTGTCTCAATTTAAACATATTATTATTCATTGATATCGACAATATAAACAAATCAATGGCATGTGAAATATATCTTTAAAAATGCGCATGTTTTTTAAAGATAATTTTAATTGTTTATGTAATTAAAGACTCTCGTGCGGAAATAAAATTCAAAATATTAGTTCAGAAACGCTGATTGAACTTTAAACACTAAATTTTAAATTTTAAGATTCTTTCAATATATTTATATAATTTTTATTTAAATTTGATTTTTTTTTTCATATGAATAAACCATTTCAATTGGATTGCAACGAAATTTCATTTTTAACAACAAGTGAAATAGTTTCTGTTCATGGTTTAAGAAAAACCAATTTTATTTTTAAATTTTAATCAAAAACAAAATGTTTCACATGCATTTGAAATAAATTCTACAATGTGTAAAATATAAGACAAAATGCTTATTTGGATAATCTATATTTATGTCGCATTGAATATTCCGTAAATGAAAGGGCTTTTCTAATTTACAAATATAGTCATCCTGTTATTTGAGTAGCATTTTATTTTCTCTTATATAATAATAGAGGGCAGTCATATCAAAAAAATTAATTAATCTATTATTTAAAATATGTATCAACCATATCTTTATTTTATATTTTCTTCTGTAAAAACTTCAACGAGTGCCAAAAATGGTTAATCATCTCTTGAAGCTTAAAATTATTTTAAAATCTATAAGCATTTTATTTACTTATATTTTAACTATGGTTATTATATGCTATGCCTTTATCAAAAACTTTATTTGAGCTATTTAAATATAGGTAATTAAATCTTTATTTATAAATAGTAAGTACTTATAAATTGTATTATCCTTTTACAGAATATATTTACTTAATTGAAGCATGTAATCAAATAGAAGTAAAATATATATTTTAAACTTTGTGTCTTTTGAAAAAAAGAAAAGACAAATTTTATAATAACAATAAATAAAGTACTACTTTTGAAACAAACATGGTTTATCACTCAATGCTTTGAAATTTTTCTAAAATATTTTTCAATAATAAAATGCACTTCCATATTTGTTGATGTCTAAAAAAATGTCTAACCGTATTCTTAAGAATGAGAGTAAAATCTATAAATTAAAAATATGAGAAACTGTCAAGTTATTTGCCATCAATAAAATTCACCGTTTCTAGTTTTTGCATTCTAAAGGAAAAGTTATGTTTTATGTTTTTAACGCAATATTGTCTGGATAGTAACAAAGTGATATCAACGAACAAAACTATTTTCAAGAGCACTAGTAAATGTTGTCTGGTAAAAAATTATAATTTATGTTTTACGAAACTATATTCTCTGATATTTTATGATTTAAGCATTTCAATAAAATAATATTGATAAGTAAATATTATTTTTACATCCTTTTTTGAAATCAAGAAATGATCATCCTTAATATATAAAATTTTTATCGAGTTACTTTTATTAAAAAAAATTTTAATGCATAATCTAGTTCAATTAAATATCATGCATAAAAATCTGAAACTTCATTGCAAAATGTAAGCAATGATTATAATTTAGAACAGCGTATCTCAACCTTTCATATAACGCGGCCCAATATTTAATTATAATTTTATCATCCAACATACTTTAATTAAATCGTATCAATAATAATATAATTTTGAGTATTTTTGTGCTAAACCTACACTCTGACTTTTGTTGTGAACCTTATAAATGAACAATAATGTTAAATTTCAATGACATTTGACCACAACCATAATCAGCAATGATAAAACAAGAATTTGATACTTTTTTTATTTATCTTGTCTCCACCATTTCAGATTTTCTAGCAGTTTTGGGAGAAGTTTAGATTTCGAAAGGATGCCGTTGACAGCATTTTTAGATGTGAGCAAATGTTTTTTCATAGGGAGAAGAAAGCTTGATAACACCAATTTATAACACAGATGTTCCAGTCTCATTCGAGTTCATCCTCTTACCGCTTTCGAATCTATCGTGAATGCGTATGTATTATGTATGCTTTTGTGTGTCAATTGCAGTTTAACATATTAAATATTAACAACAGCAAATTTATGACGAATTGTGGATAATTTTTAAAGTGGACGTAGGCGAGTATTAGAGTACAAAGATGATCGTTATTCTGAAAATAAAATCATGAAAATATTCTCAAGAATACATAAATTTTGAGCTTAATAGTACTGAAATAAATGAAGAAAAAATTAACTTGTGTATCATTTGCTCAAAAATATTGGCAGCAGACAACATGAAGCCTAATACATTAAAACGGCATTTGGAAATGCTTCTTAGTAAGTACGTGAACAAACGAAGAGATTTCTTTGATTTAAAATTGAAATCATATGAAAAGCAACAATTATTATTTTAAAAAGAAACTTCGTCTGTGAATGAAAATTCTGTAATTACCTCTCAAAAAGTTTTATATAAAATAGCCGAATGTGGAAAGCCTCACACCACTGTCAAAAAGTTATTTTTGCCCGAAGTAACCGAGATTGTCGAAATTATGTTTGAAGATAATTTTGCAAAACAATTTCAGTCCATACATCGTTCAAATGACACTGTAGCCCGTCGAATTAGTGATATGGCTGAAGATGTACAGTTTCAGCTTTTCTCGAAGTTGCGTGACAATTTATTTTCAATTTTGACTGATGAGGCAACAGATAATAATAAAGATGTTTATTTCATTGCCTATGTTCGATTTTTCAATAATACATTAATAGTAGAAGAGCTACATTTTTGCAAATCAATAGAACTTAAAGAAACATAACTCGTATTATTAGCTATCTTAAATGATTTTATGAACAAGGCAAACATAGAATGGAAAACTGCTTTGGAATATAAATAGATGGCACGCGTTCAATGTCCGGAATATTCCAAAGTATTTAAGTATTTGAAAACTATCCCCACAATGCGTTTGGATGCATTACGTGATCCACAGAAAAACTCTGGCTTCCAAAAAAGAAATGAATCCTGTTCTGAATATTGTGTTAACTACGGTTGTAACCGTAGTAAGATATTTGAAAATGAGATTCCTGAAATCAAGAATCTTTTCAGAACTTTGTAAAGACATGAGCCTATATATATTAAACTCAAGGTTAATATTTTATTACGAGGTAAAATGGCAATTATGTGGGATGTTTTTGCAACGTGTTAATGAATTAAGAGAAGAAATCTCTATTTTCCTAGAAGAGAAAAACAGATCGGAAGCCGAGAATTTTCGCGACGTCATGTTTCTAAGGAAACTGGGCTGCTTGATTGACATATTCGAGAAACTAAACAACCTGAATCTTCAAATCCAAATATCAAATATGCATATATTGGATACGAGCAACAAAGTTAATGCTTTTTGTAGAAAATCAAAATTGTGAAGCAGAGATTTAAATTAGGAAAGTCTTACTATGTTTGCAAATGTAAGTTATTGTGCTAAAACTTTTAAGGCTGAAGATCAGAAGAACAACTTATAATACTGTTTTTTTTTAACCTTTGAAAATCATTTAGCCATACCGGCAAAGAATGTTCAATAAATATTTTCCTAGTGACAACACACTGATAGCAAGTTACGAGTGGATTAGGGATCCAATTCATATTACTCCCAGAAAGACTCTCAATTGTCGCGAAAAAAACTTTCATATACTTCACGACAACATGTGAGAAAAACAAAAGACAATTTATGAATAAATCACTTTTTGAATCTTGGACTGGAGTAGAAGATGAGTTTTCGGCACTAAAAAAAGGGATTTTGTATTCTGTTACCATTTCCAACAACCTACCTCTGTGAAACTGGGTTTTCTGTGGTGGCTTCGTTGAATACAAATTATAGATCTCATAGACCTCAGATAAATATAAAAAAAGCTGAGAGTGGCTACTTCTAATACTAAGCCTTCCTTTGAAAAGCTGTGCTCTGCAAATTAGGCCCAAGGAAGTTACTAATGTTTAATAAATTTGTTACTAATTTAGTAAATTTTGATTAAGTAAGTTTTCATTTAATAAGTTTTGTTTTAATTTAAAAAAATAATTATTAAATATTAGGTCGAAATATGTTTTATTTTGTACGAGTGTGCTTCCCTTTCAGTCAGTTAAAATATTCTTAAAATAATATTTTCTCATTCCCATGCTCCCGCTTTGTCTGCCCAACTCTCCTAGAGAGGTGTGTCCCACAGGTTGAGAATCGCTGATTTGAAATAACAAACGTTTCTGCAATATTCGCGCTTATTACGTAGGGTATACTATTATGTTAAATTACTTGAATAACATTTTAAATAAAACAATTAATGGTGATTCTTAATTTTTTTTAAAATATAATATTTTAATACTCTAGAGTAGGCCGAGAAAAGGTAAATTCTACTTCGCTCTACCAACTGGCAACAGTACTCAAAAGACCCCTAAAAAATTAAAAAATATTTTTCCAAGTATATGGAAAATATGCGCTTTTCAAATAATTGTATCTAGCACGCAATTCGGAAGTGAGGCATATTTTTTATTCCAAAATAAAATATATATATGTATATATATATATGACAAATTAAAGCTGATAAGGAATTTTTTTTCTATCTTTAATGAAATTTACTAAATAATCTTTATGTCAAACTGAAGGAAATTTTTATGCACTTTTATTTTACATAAGTAATTACATGTAAAATTTATTGTACTTATAATGTTTTCGAAATAAAATTACTTGCTTTATGTTTTAATTCTTAATTGCTTATAATTAGAAATATTTACGAAAGATATCCTAATATAGATAATAACAAAATAGGTTACATTTAAACCTCAAATTACGAAGCAATAACTAATAAGATATAGAAATTCCCAATGCGGTAATCCTACTATGGTTATTGTTATAGCATGCTAAAAATATCTATTGTTTGTAATAAACATGTACCATTTTTTAATATAAGTCTTCAAATTTCTCTGATTAATTAAACAAAATAAAAAGATCTATACTACAAATAAGAAAACATGTCTTAAAGATATGAACTATTTAAACATATTTGTTCAACATATCAGAATATTTTCACAATTGCAGTTTCACGAATAATAAACCTTTTAATTTGTATTGCTAAATATTACTTAAATCCCCAGCGACAAAACAGAGAGCTTTATAAATTATATCTCATAAAACGGTTCTTTCGCATGTAAAATATACATTAAAAATGATACTTTAAAAATATGACAGTATATTCACAAATAGCTACAATGTACATTAGAGGAAATACATGTTTGTAAAAGATACCCAACATATCCAATTAATTTTTTTTATTTATGTTTGAAATGACAAAGAATATGTCATTTAGTCTCTAATTATTTTTTTCACATTAATTTGACACTGATTATCTCCCGTGATAAAGGTAAGTAAAATACTCTGAAATAAATTTGCATTTTAATTGTAAGAACAAGTGAAGAATAGTTCATTTTAATAGCTTCAGAAAACTAATTTTCATTTTAATTCTCTTAAGAAAATAGCATAAATGAATATAATGCTTTTAAAAGGACAGACGCCCCTAAACTTTAATTGGTTAACGCTATTATTATAAATTATTCCCTGGGGTGTCATCCAAATGTACTCTATTTGTGTCACTGTCTCCAAATTTATGTGTTTACCACCGTGAAATTCCATTTATTCTGAAGATAAAAGTTGGAAATTCTTAAATCAAGACCACCATAATCTTATTTCGTAACTTCTTAAAAAAAACTAAAATATGCATAGTTTTTATTTTTTTTTAATTTAGCAGAAAACTGAATAGCATAAGCTCATAAATTTTATCAAATAATTAGGGAACATTAAGTTAATCTACCTTCATTGTTAAATAATTCAAAAGATATTGAAGTGAAGTTCAGAAATACAAAATTATTTTGAATAAAATTATTCTTCATATAATCAACACTGTAGGGCTGCAAGTATTAAAATTAATGAAACCATCGTTTATTTATTTAAAATGTAATACATGCAATTACTCATCGAAGAGACATCAATTTTCCGCATTTGCACCGGCAGTTAAATATATATTTTATAATTAAATCTATTTCAGTTTCTTTCTTCGTACAAAATTATTTTGCACCATTGTTTCTAGAATTCAAAACTATATTATTTGCTAACTTATTTTCCCAAAATTTTTAATCATCATTGTTGACTATTTCTTTGACAAATGGATGAACCTCTAAGTTCTGGATGTTAAATCATCTGATACAATAACACAAGATTTGTTTTTTGTAGATTACTAATAGACATTACTTGCAGAACCCAAGCGTCAAACATTTGCGAACTGAAGTCAAGGATCAGAACCTCAATAGCCATATTGTTTACACAAAATATGACGCAAAATGGTCTACCGTTTTCATTTTTCTCATATGAGAAAGACCGCACACATGAAAGTTTACTAAAAAGAATAAAACTTTTTAAACTGATCTAACCATGGATGTAATTTTAAATCTAAGCTTAATTTTTTTCTGAATTATTATGCACCAAAATGTATTGAAATTTGTATACATAGTTATTTGCTTAATTTTTTAAATAAATACGCTTCTATAGTAACTATTATTATTTACCATGTTGGTAGAATTTACTGTTTTCCCTCATGCTGAAGATATAGAATGGGCATACTTGTTTTTTAGAAGTTATTTATATAAGGCGGTACAATATTAATATCTTAAAAACAAGAAATATATTGTTTCTTATATGTAAACAGATTCGTCTTTTTTGAAAAGATTTATGTTTAACAAATTTTTTATTCCTTTCAAAAATAATCCTCGTATTAATTTCACATTTATTGCTTTTAGCTTAAAATTAAAATTTCTATTCTTACATATATATTAAGGCAAAATTTTAACTGTAGAGGAAAAGAAACATGAGCGTTTAAGAACCTCATTCAGAAAATAATTGACTAAATTTTCTATTTCATAAATCTTTATAAAGGATTCATATTATATTCATTTACAATTAATGTTATTTATTTTTATAGAAATATCTGCATTTGCATGGTATTATATTCCTTTTTATACTTTTTTGTAACCCTTGTAGTTTTAAGGAAATTATAGTATTATTTCAAACATATTTTTACTTCTTGTGATTATAATGTTATCCCAAAAGCGTCATGATTTTCCAAAAATTGTCTTTCATGTAACTGTTGAATTAATAGAGTGAAGAAATAAAAATGAAAATTGTATATATGATTATATATTGATTGTAACTATACATAGGAACTTGTTCATATAAAAACTCATTTATAAAGGAAAGTTACTTGAATGGAACTCTTTAAATTATAAATTAATTTATAATTGAACACTGAAAAGATAAAATTTCAGATTGAATCGAATTTAAGTTTACTTGACCTATAATATTTTAATAATTTTTTATTTCATTTCAATAATATTATTTTTTACTTATTTTTATTTACTTTAAATTTAGTTTAATTTATTAAATTTTAACAATTTTCTATTTATTTGAACTCAATAACAAATTTATAACTGATAAAATGTTTGTTACCAAAAATATAAACTGTTTGGTTATTCGGTAGAAATAAGTTCACCTAAAAAATTTCCCGTTTATAAAATATACAACTGTATAATAAGAATATGTTAATTTAGCAATAAACATTTTATTGGTAAGCGAAAACGTTTAAAATATGTTTTTAAATATTTTTGACTTTAAATGGAAGGAACGGCAGAATTTAATTAGAAAAAAAATACACACAGCATATTTTTGTTATGAAACAGTAACATGTTTTTAAGAAAGAAATAAAGTACAATATAAAATTGAGAGTTACATGGTTATTAATATTTGTCTGGCAGTTGTCTTTTTAATGTTTGCAAAATATAAAAAGGAACATTTTGTGTTATTATTGATCAATTCAAAATTGATTTATCAAATCATTATGAAGTAAGGCAGTATATGATTATAAATCTATATCTTGCGATTATGTTTTTTATTAATAGTTAAATATCAATATAAAAATTTTAAATTGTTTGTTGATGTTCATGAGATAATTTATTCATTAGACGAGATATCATATATTGAGGTCCTTAACTAGATATACAATGAATAAATTTATAGTTCCATCAGACAAATTAATGATAGTTATATTTGAACTACATACCAGACAGCTGATATTGTAATGAATTTCAGATATCCACTACAAGAGAACTTAAAAGAGGAGGTTTCTTAAAAAAATTAATTACATTCATATCCATATAAAAGAAAAAAATTCATAAGCATGCATCCTTATAGGTTTGCATGTAAAAAGCAGAAGCACAGATCTTCCAACTTCTCCAGACTCCTACCAACAAATGCTGTAATTGAAATTAGAACCATTCTCTTTATAGAGCACGATTCTTTTTCTAAGCTGGAAGTAACAGTCACATGTAACTAAGGGAAGAATTTTTGCTTGGAATTAATTTCTGTTGACGGAAATTGGAATGAAAGCAAGTTTATCAGCTTTCATCACCATCAAACAAGTAATTAACAACGGTTCATTGAAATTCAACTAGTTATTCTTTTGTCATTCGAGCAATATATAAAGCATTTGTAGAATCAGTTGGTAAAAAATGAGATTGAAATATACAATAGACCTCCAATTATTTGAATCATCGATTAATTAATAGAAATAACGCAAAAAATTTATCTCCTATAAAATAGATTAGTACAATATTTAAAATATTTTTCATTGTATCAACTAACTCAATCGTACTTATTCAAAAAGCTCTAAATATCTACGAAGCAGAATGAATAAACAAAGTTGGACTTAGTTTACAGTTAACTAGTTCCCTAAATAACAGCCTTTTAGAGATTATTATTACATCTGACAACAAAATATATCACTACTTCGCAAAACCTTTTCAGTTTTTCAGGGTTTTTTTATTTTTTATAATTGCGTGTTCATATAAAAAGAAGATTTTTACAAATATATCAACATGATACCATAAATGACAAATATATCCAGGGGTAAGATTTCACAAACTATAACTAATCTTTCTTGAACTCTTTTCTTCACTATAAAATTCATTTAAAATAAAAGTTTTAAGTCTTTTAATAATACTTCATAAAATATTTCAATGCATATTAGTGGAAATATATTTTGCTTTAAACTTTCTCGGGTATACTCTTTATCCAAAATAATCCCTTAAACTTGTTTTGAAACTCTTTTAAACACGACGTTTAATTTCATTTTAATTAAAATGAATTAATAAACAGTTATCTTTTACACATTAAATTTACTATTCTCATTTCTTTTATAGAGGTAAATAATTTACTCTTTTAAGAAATTTACATTTTAATTAAAAGGAGGGGTTAAAAATTACTCATTTTAATAACTTTGAAAGTCTAATTTACATTCTAATTCTCTTAAAAAAACTGAAGTAGGATTAAAAAGAGAATAATGAAGGACTTTAATTAGTTAAACTTTTATTATAAATTATTTCTTGGGGAGTCATTTAAATAGACATATTTTCTGTTGTGATTCAGAAAGTTATGTGTTTAACCGGAAGAATTTTCTGTTTACTCTGAAGATAAAAAATAAGGAATTTTTAAATCAAGACTATAAATTCAGTTTACTCATCATACAGAAATTAAAATACATTTATAAATATAATTTGCGTTTTGAGGTGAATAAGTTAACCTCTCTAGTCTTAAATTTCAAATTTCTTTGAAGGTTGATGAAATATTAATCAAATCTAATTTCATTATTAAATGATTAAAAGTAATTGAAAATCTTTTAAGAATAAAAAATTAATTGGAAAAAGGGCTCTCCATTAGTTCTTACAATAAAATACTAACCATATAAAAAAGACAGATGGTATTAATAATTGCATTTATTTGCTAAAAATGATAATAATCTCATAATTTTGCTTTTACACCAAATAGCTAAGATAAATTATCAATTAAAACTTTTAATTAATTTTTCTCGCATACAAATTCAGAAACATTCTAAATACATCATGATTACAAAAGAATCATCGGGTTTCCAAAGCATTTGTTTCCGACTATGATTGGGTTACAATATTGAGTTGTATATCAAAAATCAAAAGTATCCAAGCTTGACATCGATGTTATAGATGTTCAATATGTGCTCCTTGAGTGACATGGCAACTATTAAGGCTGTAGATCAGCTCGCTCCACACATTACTCAGATAAGTCGCATCGATAATCATGAATGCAGTCGTGATTCGGTTCTGCAACTCAACCAAAATGGTAGCCTATGGTGATACGTAGACATCCCCCGAAAAAGAAGTTACACGTTGAAAGATCGGGCGACCTGTACGGCCATGAAGATAATGTTTTGTCATCCCGATTAAGGTAGTCACTAACCTCTTTCTGCCATTGTGGTAGAGCTCCATCCTGTTGGTAAATGAAACCATTCATATCGTGTTCCAGTTGCGAAAACAAACATAATTGAAGCATGTCCAAGTAGGAAGTACCTGTCACATTGTCTGTACCATAACTGAAAGGACTATACACCTTTTTAAGAGAAACTGCACAAAACATTAATTTTTGCGCTCTCGTGTACCATAATTTCATCAGGACTTTGCATGTCCAATATTCATACATTTTGTCTGTTGACTTTTCCACGAAGAGAAAATTAGCTTCCTCACTAAAAACAATCTTTTTTCCAATGTTGTCATCACAGGCTTCTTTTATTTTCACACAAAACATCTTTCCTTTGGCACAATCGTCCAGCTTTAATGCATCCAGCAGCCGCATACGGTTGGACATAAATCATAGTGTTTTTCTCAAAATTTTCCACACTTTTAACTATGAAATGGAAAGTTCGCGGCTTGCGCAGCTTATTGATTTCTTGGAACTACGGATGGAATTCTCTCTAACTCTGTTCACAGTTTCTTCAGTAACGCTTCGCTGGCTGGAACTTTTACTATAAATAAGCAACCGTTTTATTTGAGTTGTCGATACCAGCGTATATTGCTTTGTTAGGTTGGTGGTTTGCAGTTTTGTGTTCACCGGAATGTTCTCTGAACGGTTGTGAGCAATTCACACTTTGAAAACTCTCGTACACAAAATGCGTTCTGCTGTTCACTTACCATTTTGAATGTAACGTTCGCCCAGCAACCATGTCACCTCCACGAGCATTGCACATACGCATATTGAAACAGCAGTTAGTGCTCTCTTGCTTAGCAGTTAGTTGTCATGGAAACATATACTTTTCCTAGTTCGGGCGTAGTAATGCATCAAAATCCAATAATTCTTTTGTATAATAACCCTGTATATTATTTAGTAATAAAATTATGTCTTCAATAATTTATTAGCAATTATTATTATTCAATTATATATTGAATATAAGATGTACCGAATATATTACAATCAATACATAGTTGTATAAATACAGATTCAATTCCTTTTATTATTGAAATATTTTAGAGATAAAATTTATCTCGGTAACTGAAAAGAGCTTCTTATGTTTCTGTTGTCATTATGAACTCCTAAAATTTGAGGATATTTATAGAAAACGCTACAAAGCAATTAAAAGATAAATGGGATATCTAGAGCATTACAAATAAAATAAAGGAATGATTGGAATAAGTAATTACTATAGCCAAAACAATTAGCATAGGAGAACCGGAACCAAAATATTTCTTCTCGAAGTCCTAGAAAAATACTATTTATCGAAGAATAATTAATGAGGCGAAGTAAATAAAGTAATTTATGAGAAACTATGATTGAAGAGAGGGAATTTGAATCTTAAAAAGTTCTGCTAAATGAAATCTTATTAAAATTAGTCATTAAATCCTTCGCTTCTAATGATCATTTCTGTGTTTTAAATTTCTCATTAAGAAAGATGAAAAAATCTATATTATAACTCCTGCGATATTTAAAAAAATGATTTGATTTTACCCTTTTGCTTTTTACATTTATAAACAATTCTTTCTTATTATTCCAAAAGAAAATTATTGGTAAATGATTTAGGCCAATCAAAAAATTTTATAGTGCATTCAATTCTACTTAAATTATCACATTTTGAACATGTGTTTTTAACCCAAATATTATTGAATAACTTATATGAGGAACACCACTGTGCATTTTTAAATGGTGTTAATAGATTTTTAAAAAAGGACATTTTCAATTATTTTTTTGTCAAATTGAACAACATTTTAGAAGAAAACACGATCTGTGTAACATTTAAGAATACAATGATAATGTGCGTGGTATTTAATTTGAAAAATATTTATACATGTGTGTCATATATGAATGCAAGCTATGTCTTTTGTAACGATGCTATAAATAAAATGCTTACTCAAAATGAAATGTGAATATGTAAATGTAACTTACATAATAAATAAAGTACATAAAATTCAATATTTTTAATAACGTTGTACCTGTTGATACGTGAAGTATTAATGATGCATATTTCTTATTTTTAATAAATGATAATTTAAGCTATATTTGGTAGAGTGAGAAAGTCCAAATTAATAAACATTGTTACTAAAATTTATGTTGATGCGTGTGTGACACACAGTGCTACAAATAATGAAACCTGTAAAGTACTTTTGAAATTATGCCGATTGATGGCTGAGTGGTTAGCATTCCTGAGTTGTGGGTCCCTGGCTCCGATCCCGGTTCTGGCGTGAGTGTTACTTTCTCTGTGTATTTCTCTGTCATTTTTTCTGTGATGTTATGTGAATGTGTCACATCCTATAAACATGTTTGTGGTGATTAGTCGCGGGTAATGTCATTTGACTTTGTGACTTGGTTCACAGGAGCCCCCTGGGTAAAGACAAATGAGTTGCAATTTCCGTCTTTGTTGTGACGAACTGTTATTCCTACAAGTGCCATCCGTGATTTAAAATAAACCTAATTAATGATCATAATATAGCTTAAAAATTTACTATCACTTAGAAACAGTATTTATATCGTATTAAGCATTGATTTATTTAATTTCAGTCAGCAGAAATGCTAAAACTCTGAACAACAGAACTTATAAACATAAAAAAGATCTAATATATCATCATACAACAAAACGTCAAAAAAGTAATATTCACGTTTTATTAAGCTTTTCATGTGTATTAAGTTTCTGCAAATAGACAATAACTTTAAAAATTACTTAAATGAAAAAAAAAACTTCTGGATTAATGAATTCGAAAACAGAAACACATATTTAAACCAATTCATACAGTGAGCAAAATAAACATTTCTATGTTTATGTAAACTTGGTATTTTAGAAACACTTGTATATTTGGGCAAACTTAGTGTCTGTCAACCAATGAATTTAACATTAACACAATTTACTATCGCTAAAGGCATGGCCTTGTGCTTGATATAGCAACACAAGGAAATCAAACTATTACGCAGTGTGTATATAGCTTTTTTTTAAAAGAAAGAAATAGTTTTACAAATTAAACATTAAAATGCATGATTGATTTAAGGGGTAGGATTATATAGGTATGTAGAATTCTACTGCCAACCCTTCACTAGATGGCGCAACCAATAACAGAAAGTCATGTGGAAAATTTTCAGTCGTCGTTAAAATGTTTAAAAATTCACCTCATATCATTAGTGTTCATCCGAATATCGAAAATTTAAATGAAAAGATTATGTATTTACAAGACTTATTTAACTTTTAAGATAAAATAAAGGATAATTAACAGGTAAATTAATGCTGATTTATTTGTGAAAAACATTATTGTAAGAGGAAACTGGACTTATAAAAGAATTTCATTTATATAATTATCAGAGAGAGACTAAAAATAAAGTTTGACTGTACGTTATCAAAAAGGAACTACATTATAATTTTTGCGTAGTGATATTATCATAAATGATTTGTATTTTTGCTGCTTATTTATTTGCAAAATTCTATTGAGGAATAATTATTTCTCACAATACTATCATGTATAAATCCATTTGTATGTTTATAATTAGATTATGTATAATAACACAATTATTGATGTTATTAATAACTGTGTTATAAACTTGTTTGAGAGATAGATAATTAATTTCTATTTTTGATATTTTATAAAATTATATTATTCTGAAATATTTTAAAAACTATGGTGATTTTTTAATTTGCATATTTCTATTTTTGCATCTGATTAGTTAGCAGATTGGAAAATACAACCATTTGTTTTCGCTTGTTGAATAATTTTTATCTCATTTTTATCTTATCTTTTGATCTGTAATTATTTTTTTCTTTTGTTGAATATTTTTTATCTTTTTATCATAAGAAAGATAATTTTTAAGCACCATGGTTACTACTTCTGAATTATTGAATTATTTCTGAAATTCAATAATTCTGAAATAGAAAACGGTTTCTATTTTTGAATTATTGCTTTATTTCTGAAAATTGCCAAAAAGTGCTACAGCAACTGTAATCAATTTTACCATTCACAGTATAACAAATAAAGAATAGCATTATTTTCAATATCCATTGTAAAATTATGAGACATTTGAAATTTCCTATATAATAAAATATCTGTTTATTCAGTAAGTTTTACAACAGTGAAATATTTTCTTGAAAAATTATGTTGCTATTGTATCGATTATGTGATGACACGATTTATTTTCAAGCGTTGTATCTATCTTGGAAGAATTTGCAATGACTTCAGCAGTAAGCATTTCTTTTATAAAGACTAACACACTGTCAATATTTTGAACAGAAAATCAATTTTTGAATAATTCTTAATTTTAAAAGATTTGTGAAAGTTTTGTTTTTATACTTCATGCTTTTGCATATGTCATCGGGTTATTCCGTATTTTAAATAGGAAATCAATTCTTAGACACACTTTAATGCTAAAAGACATATTTTAGGAATTTTACTTTTGTATATGAGTTAATTTCACGTCATTTTATATAAAAATAAAGCTCTTATAATAATAAAAATAGTATAATATTTTTTAGAAAATAACATTTTTTCTGCTTCACTTAGAAAAGAAAAAGAGCTTTTATAATCATGTGATGAAAATATTTTATAATTAATGTATAATAGAACAACCAATATTAAACCATTGAAACGCCTAGAATTTATTTGAAATACAATATTGTTTAAAGTTATAAGGATTCAATTTTTAAAACTTAACTTTTATCTTAAATGTCAACAGTTTTTATCTGATTTTTAACGCATTCAGTATAGAAAAAAGATTTCTTAAGAATAAACAAGGAAAGAACTTCCAATAAACCAGACTGAATAATGATGCAGATAATGTTTCCAGAAGATAATTTTTTTACTGTAACAATGGATTCCGTAATCCATCATTTTAAATGCTTGCTTCAAGTAGGTTCGGTGAAAATCCCTTAATTGCTTACAAGCGTCAAGTTACTCGATGAAATTCATATATCACCTCTGCTATTAAATGTTGTTGACCTAAACGTAAAAATGAGGTGAATACACTTGATAACGTTTAAAATAAACTAAATGGTTCTATACAAAAAATCTGAAATAAAATAGACTTTTGATAGAGCAAAATTAATATATATATGCTACTATTTCCGAAATTGATTCATTCAAAAAATTTTCATATTTTATTCTGTCCAAAAAGTTTATTTAAATTATATTTTCATACTTGAATTTCAGAGTTTCATATTTTATATTAATGATAAAGAATGTGAATTAGGAAGACATGTTTATTAATATAATTTCTTTTAAAAAAGGAAAAGTTTTTAAGAAACTGGGGATAATAAAACAGCAATACAAATGACTATCATAAAATGTTTCATAAAAGCTCAATAGAGTAGTAATTACAGTCAACTCTAAATCACAACTTACATCAATTACTTATCAATTACAGAACAACCGAGTTAGCTTCCTTGTTACTCAAAAATGCTAGTTAAATTGAGACCTAAGTGATCAATGAAAAAATTGAATCTTATTTTCCTAATAAATTCCTCTATGAAGGCATTTTAAGTTTTCATACAGATCCAAGAATTTATTTAGGGCTTATATAGCCTGATGTTTTCGTATCCAAACAGTAGAGGGTTCTATATTTTACGCAGCTATAGATTATGCTGCTAAAGACATTTACGGACATTAAAAATTCCATCAGATCTAACATTACTCTGCTCGGATATCCCAGAAAAGTGGATTCATTTCAAATAATGATTTCAATAATAAATGAGTCAAAATTAAAAAAATATATTTACTCCATATAGTGACTTACCTTTGGGATATATAAATAAACAGTTGGAAATATGAAAAAATATAATCCAAAGTTCCTTGTTAGTTATGAAGAATACCTTAATGTCTTTGAAAAGCATGCATATATATGTGCTTTACAGAGAATTAAATAATGAGGGAACTGAAATAATGAATGAAGATATACACATTTTTTTACCCTTTTTTTGCTTGGATAAGTACGTGCTTCTTATATGTGAGTTAATGATATTTTCTAATGACATGTAAGATTTTAACAAAAATTATTCATTAAATGGCATTGCTTTGTTAATGCAGAATGTGTTCAAGATTGAAATATTATTAGAGATGTCAGAGAATAATTCCATAAATGCAGAATAGTTATTCTCTTTCGTAGACAAATGAAACATAATTTCTCTTCCATATTTCAGAAAAAATACGATGCTTGATATTGTGTTCTTCTTTAAATTTTAATGAAGTAGTTGATAACAGAAACTCATTTTATATATTGAATAAAAAAGCCAATGCTCGATTTTTTATCAAATTTCAGACTTAATGTTTTAGTATACATTTTTTCTCTTATTATGCTTCATTAGATATGAACAAATGATAAATATTATCGTGTATATTTAACCACGCCCAAAAGCATTTCCTATAGTTGTGAAAAATATACGATATTCTCAAAGTTGAAATACCTGTATAAATTGATTATTTCACCTATATGTGTAATTTCAAAAAGGACATTGGTTTCTTGAAAATGTAATAAGATTTTATTTAAATACAAAATTCTTTCAAATTCTGTGAACAAATGAGGTTTTTCTTTCAGATTAATTGACACATATATACTAGGGCAACCAAGAAAATTTTTAAATGGCCAAATATGTCTCAATTTGGGAATCACACTTGAATCCTAACAATTCCAAAGTATTACATTAATAGTATTCAGAAAAATAAAGGAATCACAGGTTTTCGCATAAATCTTGTCATACGCAAAATGGATTGATATTTTAAAATGTGTATAACATTTTTCAGTGTCAAAAATTTGCAGCACAGATACCAAATCTGGGCATTCATATAATAGTCTATATTTTACAGTATCTTAGTTACTATTTTAACGTAGAAATTGTGCTTTCCATTACAAATGTAAGCATATAATATATTATGAGGTGATATGGTTTCTTTACAAACTAAAATCTTCTGTATTTCATTTAGTTTGTAGTTATCCACTTGTTAACCTATAGAAAGTTTTAAATTTATCTGAAATCCTGGTAGAATGGTTTTTGAGTCACTTATGTGTTTGCTATCTAGAAGATAAATCTAAAAAAGTCTCAGAATTTACATTATTTCTTTATTCCCTACACATCTCGAAAATATAATTTTAATACACTCAAGATAGATATTTTAGAATGTCATAACCATAAGAAATCATAAATATTTTATTTCATGAGTTTCTTTTTCAGCTTATGTGCTTTATTATCACTTCGAATTCCCAAATATGCAATGGTTTGCAGTCCAATTCATATTGGAGTGCCCAGTCGAAGAAACCCATTGTTGCATAAATTGATACAGATAGTTCAATAAACCAATATTTTTTAATGTCTATATTAATATTGGGAATTCCGAAATACGAATATTATTACCAGCTGTTCAATTTAAATACATTCAATTAAAATAGCTGATTTAATCAGTTTTATGAATCATTTATGTTTATTCATACTTCATTACTTCAGATTATTTTTATTTTTTGTGCAATATATTATTATTATTTTGTTTTTTATAAATATTTCTCTTCACACACATTGTTTATTTTAACAGTATATTCCTTAGAGAATTGATTTTAAAGCTTTCTTTTAAATTTTAAAAAGATAAAAATAAACCAGTACATGTGCGAAAAAACATTTCTGGTTTTGACATAAAAGGAAGGTTTGGTCTGAATTGTATACTACGATAAAATGCTTTCCACGTATCAAAGGCACCCAAAGGAATTTTATATCTCAACTATATTTTTCTGAAGTAAAAGGATATTGCATAATTTAAGTAGTGTATTTTAGTATTATCAGTGATAAAATTTTCAAAGAAGGCAGTTTGTTTCACTTTATTTTACATACGAACTTTTTATCGAATGATCTGCATACCAAAATTTAAAAACAAAGTGCTTTAATGCTAAAACTTACTGTAATTTGAAAAAATATAAATGCATTGAAAGATATATATCTATTATAAACAGGAATTTTTTTGATGAATGTAAGGATGCTTATTTAAACTGAAAAACATTTAAATTATAGTTCCTGTTATTAAATAAGATAATGTTCAAAATATACATATTTGTGCATTTTAACAAACATATTAACGGTATTTTATTTTAAGTAAACATCGTTAACGGTGTATTAACGATTCTTATACCTAAAATTTAAAAAAAAAGTTTATAGATGTTTTTTTTTAAAAACCTATAACTGTGGAAAATTTATCTGCGAATAAACAAATATGCTTCTTTAAAATAGGAAACTTTTATCTGATATATAAGTAAAAATGATTTTATTTAGTTGAATAAAAAAATCTCATGTAAGTATATTATATAAGTCAGAGTTCGATATTGATGTTAAAGCAATATTTTGCACTAATTTTTAATTCAAATTTGTATTAAACATTTATGCAATATTTTATTTTTTAGTGACTTTCATTTTTCACTTTTTCTTTTTATTTCACCAACACCAATATTTTACAACATAAATAATGCTAGTATTTTTAGTAATTTAAATCTTATACTAGAAATTTTGAGAGAATTTTAATAAAAAACAACATATAATAATAAATATAAATAAATAATATAAATAAAGAAATGTTTGGAAATACCATGGAGATTATTGCTTATTGACACAGTATAATTATTAATTACTAGAGGTTTATATTAGAAAGTTTGAAATTTCTTAAGATATAGAATTTTGAAGTCAATCTTCGTGAGAATCAGAAGTCCCATGTACCATATGGGCGCAGAATGCAAAAACTCACTTTTCTAGAAATAAAAATTAAGGAATTAGAAATTAAAACATATAGAATTTTTCATCCATAACATTAATTATAACTTTGTATGTTATAATTAATGTTATGGATGCAAATGTTGTTGAATAATAAAAAAATTATACTTTACTAAAAAAATTGTTTATATTACCTATTATTAACTCTGCATCCACATTATTTAAATGAATTACTCTCGTACACTTTTTTGGTATTTTTCATGACTTAAAACTTTATAAAAAGGAAAGATGAAATTACATATATTAAATGAATCAAAGTGTAAAACATTTATACTTGCTACACATAAGAAATCTATGTATGACTACTAAATAAGCTTTTATATTCACAGATAATTTGTAGAAACATATTTTTTACTGAAAACTGCTATATAACAATAGATATTTTATACAAGATTTTAGAATTAAAAATATTTGATATTTATTAACTATTATATAAAAGATTTACATTTTATAGAAATTAATTCGGTAAAAGATATTATTATTAATACGCCTTTTGTGCTTTTGTGCAAAAATTTACAAATAAAATAATAATTACCAGAGCAACAAATATTATAAATTTTTTACTAGAAATCATAAAAGTTGAAATCAAGAAATTGTCACAAAAATTCACAAAAAAGCGGGAAATTTAACGATATATCAGAAACCATTTGGAAGAATCACTGAAGCAAGCTTCAAGTGTCAGAAACTATTTTCGCAATACAGATTTTTTTTTCTTCATCTCTTAACTTTCCAAAACTTTGAAAAAAGAGTTATTGATTACTTATAAATTAGCTTGAATTTTACTAATTCCGCTCAAAAAAAATTAAAGGAAACAAAAATGAAGTATTTTCATCTTTTAAAGTTATTTCCTTTTATAAAATAACAAATTTAATCAAAAAATATTTTAAAAAATGTAATCATAGAGCACCGTAATATTAGGATAACAATTTAATCAATATTAATGATATACTTGTAAATAAATGTTTTACAAAAGTAGGTTTAATGTTTTAAAAAATAAGTTAGTGGTTTCATCTTTTGTTATTAAACTAAATAAATTTCTTTTGTAAATAATTGTAAATTTGGAACATCATATCGTTTCTTCAAACTATTATAAATGTTTCATATAAATCAAAATGTTTTTTGATCTTATTTATGAATGTTAAGATATTGTTTGATATATTTTAAAACATTTAATATGCATTAAACAAATTAAATAATATTTTTGAAAATAAAAATTCTCAAAATTTTAACAATATAACTCTACATGTGGGTATTAAATTGAATTTACTAGACTTTCCACAAATATTAGTTTCCTTAGTTATAGAAATTTCTTAATGTGGGTTCATTAAATTCAGGTCAGGATTTAATATATGATTAACCTACACTCAATCAATTTGTTTGAAGTAATTTCGTTAAAATGTGTTTCATAAAATTCCCTCTGAATTGGTGAGTAAGACTTATAGATTATATATCTACTATTATTAAAATGTTTAATAAATCATAGGGAACAAAAGCTAATGAGATGCTTTCTAAGGCTCTAAATTAATATTTATATTAAATTAGTACTAATTCGAAAATTAATCATTTGTATTATATTATATATTAAATTATAATGAAACCTATAGACATAGACATAGACATACGCAATGGAACACCTGGTCTGTACCTTAGGTTATCAGGTATAGCTCCATCACGTAATACATCTGGTGTGACAGAATTGTCACGAAATTTGATAACAAAATTGAATTTCAATAAGTCTCTAATATTTGAAATTAATAATTTGACAGAAATCTAACATCAACAACAAAATATTTACAAAATTTTCACTATGGGAGGTGACATGAGTTAAATATTGCTATAAAATTGTGAAGATAGATTATCCTAACACTCCAAGTAACCTTGGTAAAAATACAAATTAATTATCTTTATGATGGTCATAGCAAACGATATAAGTAGTTAATAACACAAATATGCAAGCAATATAATTAAGTTTAAGTAGAAGAGTATAGAAACAGCAAATAACTGGGACAGAGAGAGATTTTCAATAAGTACTAGTAACTCTCTCATGCTTTAACTGGGTCCTTTAATGTTAAATTTCATTTTTCGCAATACCAAAGGATTGCATTTTCTACACGCAGATAGTTAAGATTACATATGCATGAATGGTATCCTATTGAACATTTAACATTAGCTGTAGGTGATAAACTGTAGAATATATAAAGTATAACAGACTACAGTCTGCTGATTCAGTTAATATTTTGCAGCAGCTCAGTCTGTCACTGTAGTTACCACGATTAAGAAAATTATTGAGCAAAATATAATTACAATACAATAAATAATAAAAAGGCTTAAAAAAGTGAATAAAATATATAGCAAAATATTTTACAGACACTCTAACATTACTAGAAATAATGATGAACATATATTGCACTAAAATTGCTAAGTAAAGTATTTCTGAAGACTCAAAGCAAGCTTCAATATAAACCCCCAGTTTTATATATAGTGGTTAGATAGAGGGAAGTGTTACATCATATGACGTATCATATGAAGATTGTATTAGAAAAAGAGCAAATATATACTAATAGTTAAGTTTAAATATGCATGAATAGTATCCTGTTGAATATTTAACATTTGCTGTAGGTGATAAACAGTAGAATATTTAAAATATTACAGATTGCAATCTGCTGATTCAGTTAATATTTTGCAGCAGCTCAGTCTGTGCACTGTAGTTAGTACGATTAAGAAAATTATTGAACAAAATATAATTACAATACAATGAATAATAAAAAGGGCTTAAAAAGTGAATAAAATACACTGCAAAATATTTTATAGACATTCTAAAATTACTAGAAACAATAATGAAAATATATTGCACTAAAATTGCTAACTAGGGTATTTCTGAAGACTCAAAGCAAACTTGAATATTAACCCCTAGTTTTATATATATATAGTGGTTAGATAGAGGAAAGTGTTATATCACTTGACGTACCATTTGAAGATTGTATAGAAAATGCACAAATATATACTATGCATTGATAGTATAACATAAATAAAACATATACTAATTGTGAAATATTACAATGCATTATTTTATCACAAAAAAACCTGCATTGTCAGTTCACAGTTTATAATGGTTTACAATGCTTAAGAAATATAATGCAAAATTAGACAATAAAATTACTAATTGATAAGCTTTGCTAGGATATTTAATATTGCACATTACATTGTGCCGAGTCAATCAATATTTTTCAGCACCTTAATCTGAATAATTATTATTATCAAAATTATAAAAAATAATTGCTAGACAAATACAATACCTAATAATATTTTATCACAAAAAGTGGAGAAATACCTTACAAAGATTTTTACTCTTTACCAAATTGTTCTTATGATGAAATCCGCTGCTCAGTTATGACATTATCCTTACAGAGTTCGGATCCTTTTTCATAGATAAAGGAGATTGTGTTCTTTATCTTATGCAGAAGAGAAGGAGTTTTGCTAGCATAGCGGAGAAACGGAGTAAGTTCCTCCGAGTTTTTAGGTGCCATTGTTTTGTGAAATCACATTCAAACATGCAATGAACAATGGTCCCAACCTGACCGCATGAACAAGCACTATTTGGAGCCATACCCCTTTTATTGAGATACTCCGGTATTGAAGTATGTACAGAAAAAAACTATGCTTCTTTGTGGTCCTTGACAAGGAAATCATAAGAGACCGAGGGTTTAAGGCTGTATGTCCATCTACCTTGTTCTGCCTCATTCCATTCTTGTTGCCAGGCCATTAGTAAATGGTATATTTGCATGAGCCTTGATCCAGTGAAGACAAACTTTGCCATCTATTGCTAAATGTCCTGAGGCAATTTTGGATGTCCTGAATTAGTGGGCTACTGTGATATGGATTATATATTCCCAAAAGAGCTGATTGGCTGTCTGACCAAATCACTGCCTTGTATAAATTATTTTCGGCTATATATTTTAATACTTTATCAATCGCAACCAATTCTGCTTGGAAAACTCTGTTAGCTTCTCCTAATTGTCCCTGCCAATAACCACTCTCCTGTCCATTTTCAAAAATGCTGAAAGTTGCTCCCACTTGGCTTTCTATTTTTGAGCCATCAGTGAAAAAGTTTTGGTGAATGCCTTGGCACTGCGTAGGATTCGAAGTGTGAACCATTATGCCTTCCATCTGTGTTGCTGGGTGGAATAATGCTTTAAAGAGAATTTCAAAGTCGTCTGGGTTATCAATTGCATCCAGAAAAGTGATTTTTTCTTGATGTTGGAGAATTTTAGATTTAGCAGCTTCTAGTTGAACCATTAAATGTCATGGAAAGACTCCTGCCAAGATGTTTAATGCTGCCGTAGAAGTCGTGTGGAAACATCTAGTGATAGTTAAGGTGAAATGTCTCTGCAAACTGGATAGATGTCTGACTTTTCTGCTTGTCATTGGTTCCGCCCAGACTGCTGATCCATAGCATATCATTCTTTCAATAATGGTTTTATACAAAATTTTAAAGATTCTGACATTTACACCCCAGTTTCTATTCGTTGTTCGTCTTTGGCTGCTTACAACAGCTATAGTCTTTATCTTTTGTTGCCTGATGTAAGAGAGCCATGATTGTTTGAAATCAAGAATAACTCCTAAATATTTCATTTCCTTAACTTTTTTTAATGCTTCTTCCACAAATTTCAATCTTCGGATATGATTTTAAGCATTTTTTGCTGCTGCCCAAAAAGATGGCTTGAGTCTTTTCATGGGCTATAATTTATTTATGCTCCTTACACAAATCTTCAAATTGTGAGAGTGCAATATTGGCTGTTAGCTTTAACTGCTCTTTTGTTTTTGCTGAAACAATGAGCAGTGCATCATCGGCAAATGCTTGCAATGATATGTTATTTGGCCATTTCTGGAGAAGGAAATCATTAAAGTATATGTTCCAAAGCAATGGCCCCCCACATAATCCCAGCGGACAGCCTCTGTTATGGTGGTGTAGTACAAAACCTCCATCGTGTTTAATTAAACTCTTTCTATAGGTGAGAAAGTGTGCCCACATCTTAAACAAATTGTTGGGACAGTTAAGCTTGGCCATTTTATCTAGTACTCCTGGCCACCAGATTGAGTCAAAAGCGCCTTTGAAATCTAGGCTGATTACTACTGTGTAGTGTCCTGTTTTTATTTTGTTCGATCTTTTTTATGAGGTTTTTCAAAGCATGCTCTGTTGATTTATTAGCTCGAAATCCAAACTGTAATTCGCTCAACTTCTTATTATTTTCGAGATGGTAACTCGTTCTTTCTACCAGCAATTTTTCCAATACCTTACCTATTGCCGGCAGAAGACAGATAGGTCTGTAGGATCCAGGTTGATTTGGATTTTTCCCATTTTTTAGAAAAAATATGATTTGGCCTTTTTTATAAGTACTGGGAAAGCAGTGTAGTTCGAAGCACCTATTAAATAGTGTATTAAAGAGTGATGGTGCAGCATAGTGAATAGCCTTGACAAGAGCATTATCTATACCATCCGGTCCCGGAGCCTTTCCTGTTTTAAGTCTTCTAATGGCATGAGTGACTTCTTGTTTTGTGAACCATTGGTCATTTGGAGTAGTATTTAATGTTGGGGAATTTCGAATTTGTTTTTGGTGGGGTGTATCTTCTTCGATATTATCTTCAAGAAAACAAGAAGTCATTATTTTGTTTATAATATCTTCCGCTATGACTTGTCTTTTGCGCTGTGGACCTGTACCATTATCTGTTAAGAGAGTTGGCTTGAATGTTTTGCCTATAGCGAGCTTCTGTAGTGTGCCGTATACTTCCTTGTTATTGGAGCAGAATTTGCACCAACTACTTAACTTGGCTTCTTGGATTGAACGCTTATAAATAGCCAGTTCTTTTTTATAAGCTTGAAGTGCTAATCCTCTTGCTGGTTCAGGTGTTGATTTCATGCGTCTTCGCAAAGCTTTGACTTTTTGACGCATCTGCCTTAGTGTAGAAGTCCACCAGTTTATATTAGATTTCGGCTTAGCAATTATTATTTTTAATGTCTCATCACAGGTTTTAATAATATTGCTGTTAATGTCTTCGACTATATATTCGAGTTCTTCTCTGTTTTTCGCATTCCGGAATTTTGGAATTTCAAAGAGAAGATAGGGTCTAATTCGATTTTGAAAAGCTTTCAATCTGCAGTTTGTTTTGTATCTTCGGTTTGTAATTACAGTAGTATCAGTCTTGTTTGTAAAGGTAATGTAGAACAGGTCAGAACAGGAAAGTTCACCTTCTACCTTCCAATCTTCAATTGAGATGATGTTTGCTCCAGTGCACAATGTGATATCTGGCCAACCTTTTCCTTGATTTGTCACAAACGTAGGTGGACATCCAAAGGTATTAGCAATAATTAAGTTGTTTGAGGCTATGAAATCCTCCATTTTTATACCTCTTTCATCATTGCTGGTGTAACCCCAAATAATATTATGACTGTTAAAATCTCCCATAATAACTGTGGGGAGATGCTTGTAGGTTAGTCAAGAGGTTCTGGATGATGTTCAAGGTGTCTTCTAAGTCTTCCAGTGGTGATGCGTAAGCTGTAATAATGAATAGTTCTAAATCTTTGAAATTAAGAATATTTGCAGCAACATCTCTTGTGGCATGAATGTTGATCCAATTCCAGTCACTGTTTGTGCTAACAGTAGCTGCTCTAGGATAAAAATCAATGTTTGACGAATAATTACAATTCCATGCTTGAGGGAAACCCGGAATATTACCTTTAATAGTATGCGGCTCTTGGATTCCTATAATATCTACATTATGTTGATCGATTAAAGTAGTAAGTTGAGATGGTGCCGCTTTACCTTTTTGAATATTTATTTGTGTAAATTTAATTATACCTGTTCCAGGGTTTTCCTTAAATGGAGTAGTTTCGAGTCTTGACTTTTGAGCTACAGATGATTGCTGTATATGCTTCATTTTCTTCGAAGTAAACTTCTGTATATTAAGCATTGTATGGAAAAGGCTGCATGGCTGGTTGAGAAATTTTCTCCTCGTTTATTAGATTCTCTGCAATTAATGCAGCATAGCGTTTTAATTTTGCAGGCTAGTTCACTGTGATGTTTTCCGTATTTTCCGCATATGCGATAGGATCTACAGTTATTGGCTATGTGCCCAAAGTCGTGGCAATTATAGCATCTTCGTAGGATTTTATATTCACGAACTATTGTTTTCTGTAGCCCAAAGTAAAGTGTTTTTCTTTTGATCAGAGCCTGATAAAGATCTTTGTTAGCTTCCAAAACAAGGTGCTGTAAGTTGTCTTTCTTACGATGTGCTTTGATCTCAGTAATTTTAATTTTATTTGGTATGTCTTCAATAGATATTTCTTCAGAAAGATGTTGAGCAATATTGTAATCATTTATTCTTTCAGGAACGTTAAGAAGTGTCAGTTTTCTTGTGGCTATGGAAGGCTCCTCTGTCACAATCGAGTGTTTTGGTAATTGCTGCTTTAATGTTTCCTTTGATTCGACATTATGGCAAGATATTTTTGTTATCTTGCCATAATACGAACATAATACATGAACGATACGAATTTAACCCATGTTATTTTCTTTAGTTTAACATTGCAATCTATCTTCTCCAGGTTGGATCTTAATTCTTTTGTTGTTTTTCCCTCTGCTGGCTTGACAATGAGGGAGACTTCTTTATCTTTTCGCAATCTTTCACTGAGGACTTGGCTGTAAGTGGGTCGCTCTTTCTCTGGAGTAATACTTAATGTTTTTTCTATGAGTAATTTTGTTTCTGGGCCTTGAGTTTTAATTTCTTCTAGACTTGAGTTAATATCTTCCAGTTTGTCCTTAAAGCTGTAGTATTTTCATTATTCATAGGGGAATTTATGACTTTTTGTGAAAAATATTGTTGTTTAATGGTATTAATTATTTTGTATGCTTCTTCCCTAAGAGGTAGAGGTAGGTTGTATTTGGTGCCTGATTTACTCCAGGTAATCTTCTTGAATTTTTTGCAGAGATCATCCGCTTCCTCCTCTGGACGTATAAGTACATCTTGATCAATAGAAGAAGCCGTAGATCTTATTTCATCATTATCCTCGTGATGCCCTACCTTATTGAGGAAGAAGTCGTTGAGTTTTGTTAAATTGACAGTTCTACTTTGCGAGTTAATGTCATCGTGTATAATTGAAGCTCCATTTTCTGCATCAGTTGAGCTCGTAGACGTATTTAGTTCTTCATAATTTACAACTTTGCTTCGAGTAGAATATTTTTCTCTAGAGGCCATGATGTTAAAATTATGCGGTAAGTATCCAAAGTAACTGTTAATTTAGTCCTCCATACATCCAGTAGTAGAATTACAATCAGTGGTCAATAACAACCAGTTCTAGAGTAATCCGTTGATGGAAGTCCTTTACAATTCGCAAATTAAAGTATTTAATTAGTCCAACGTGGTGCTCTCGTTGTCAGAGGTACCAGGAAGATGAATCTAAGCCTAGCGGCAGCTGTCCGCTCCTCGACCCTGTAGAATGGAGACGATTTTGCGTAGACTAGGTGAAGCCCCTCCGGCGGGGACCGGTTTTCGGACGGGACTTTGGAAGTCCACTACACGTGCAACACTTAAAAATCGTCAATTATTTCACTAATTAACCAATATTTTTGAAAAAAATATCCTTTTGGAGCTGAATTTGAGATCTATCAAATGATATAACCCTATAAACACAACTCCAAAGAAAACCGCATATTTCAATCATAGAGGAAGAGCAGCTTAAAAACACGTCCACTCTCTTCAGCCGAACATACTTCTCCTAATGAAACCTATATTAGAATTTTACACTGGAAAATTTTTTTAACTACTCAAGCATTGCTCTTGCAGTATTATCATAATATTTAATTTACTGAACGTTAACTATACAAAATGTATTTTCTAAGGAATGATGATTATTTTTATAAATTTTATTTTAGATATGAAATTTACTTCATAAAAATAAGCAATTTGTTTAGTATGTTTTAAACCAATTTCAATAATTTTCTTATTCATTTTCCAAATAATATTATTGTTCTTTTTACAAAAACAAGAATAGGTTCATTTAAAAAGCCTCTATTAAATTCCCTTAGTAAGTTATATTATACTAATGTTGCACGTAAGACTTTCACATTAATTCATTTTAAAGATTTATGCGTAAATAATGTCAACAATGAACATAAAAAAAGCGTTTCTTTTTAATAGACATAATTGTCAAGGTCCACAGCCATGTTTTGACTCTCAAGCTAGTTAAAACATAACTTATATTTTAGGTGATTTCAAACTAGAACAAACTTTCGCATGCGTTATGATATCATATCCATAAATTGATCTGAAGAGCAGAATGTTGACCTTTCAGTAATCCGCTCATATTTCTCTCAATTTAGAAACTTATGATAACACCTTGATAATATATGAAAGCCATTCGAATAGTAATAACTTTATTTTCGTTTGTTTGTATACAGTTTGTATAACATTTTACATTAATATGGATAATCTACATTAGATTTTTATTTGTACAGACGATTTTCAATATAAATCATATTATGATAACTTGATAAATCCATAACTATTAACAAAAAATGATATCTCCCAGCATATAAAAAATTCAACACATAAAATTTTATTTTGAGTTATTATTTCAAGTAAAAATATTTTTATATCTAAAAATAGAATTGTTTTTTATCAACAAAAATTGCATCAACTAACATCAATTTTTTTAACAGTATTCCAGGATGAGTAAATTAAAATTCTGATTCCCCTATATTTATTGAAATCCAAAGCAAGCTAACTGCTAATCTATGGATGGATTAACTATATATCTTATAGAGTAATTACTAAAAATATATTGTTTTTTAAATTAAAGGATTCATTTGTTAGTTTGCCACTCATTTGTAAATTTTCCACTCGAGAGCTTATTTCTCTGGAATCTACAAATTAAAGTGAATTATAACCATACAACTGTAGACTTGGAAATAATGCGCAAACAATTCAGATGCCGCTCAACTAAATCGGTTAGAAATTATAGCTTAAAAGAGATCTCAAACCCAAAATATTCAAAATAGAAATCATTATTAGTGATTTTAATAAATTTTTGATATAGTATGTGAAATAAAAACTGCCAACTTCTAGCTTAATTCATAAAAGTTTCAAAGTTCCAAATGTTAGAAAACGACATTTTTTATTCGTCACTAAATAACATTTAAAAACAACATGTTTATTTAAAAGAGTCACTCATTATATTTATTGTATTTCTTATACAAGAATACTAAAAAAATGAGTTGAAATCTTGTATACTTGATTAGTTGAATTACGTAGCAATAACTGTAAGTTTTACTGAGTGGGATAAATAACCAAAGATGATAGGTAAAAATTATAAAATTTATTAATCTAAACTTTCAGCTTTTGCAAGTTTTCAAAAGTTGTTACTATTAATATATTTAAAAATTGAGCTGAATCAGTAACTAAACAATAGATAATTTAACATTTTTAGTACATGTGGACTTGTGTAATAAACATGTTCTTAATGAAAGAATCACATAGAACTAAATGAGTTTTTTCTTGGATTTTGTTGCATCTAATAAAAATTTTAATAAAAAACTTACTATCGGTGTTTTTAAAGTAATATTTAACTGTATATAAATTATTAGTTCAATTTATTTGTTAAATAATTTTAAACTGATGAGAAATTCATTTTAGTTATTTAGCTTCAAATTTTCGTAAATTAAAAAATTCAAATTATAGTACCGAATCCCATATATTATTTTAATTGAGCACTAATTTAATTTTTTAAAATTTATTTTAAAATTGATTATCCACGCAGTTTTCTGAATACAGATTCAAATAGTAACAATGAATAATTAGAGAACAAATGTTTTACTTACGTGTTGAGAGATGTACATAGTAATACACTCAATGTTAATTTAGTAATAGCATAGCAAATAATTAACTTATACATAGTTCTTTTATAAATATCAATTAGCATAAATAATTAAAAATGTATATAAGATACCATAACACTGTATTTTTCAAAAAATACTAATTTTCCTTTTTAAAAGAAACATAGACTAGAATTCGAAAAACAAATTAACACTTCAGTTTGTTTAAAAAAAATAACCAGAATTAAAATGGAAACATTATGAAGATTATTAAAAATTGTCCATTAAGATTAATTTTATATTACATGAATAATAATGAGTTTTCTCTAAAAATTAAGTTAAGGATTCGCCATGTATTTGATTTTTGATGTCTGACATGTGTCTACACCATCACTAAATCTGTTCCAATGCTGCTTATTATCTCTTTTCTTCTGTCTCTTTTATTCACGTGGCTGCTCCATACCCCAAATTTTAACACTGTGAAGTCATAGCATCTCACTATCATGAAAAGACATTTTGTCAAGAAATACCTGACATGATATAAAAATGCCATCTAAAAAAGAGTTCTCAAGAATAAATTCACTCAACACACGTTTTCTTTGTTCTATGAGAGACAAAGAAACACACGTTTTCTTTGTTCTATGCCTGAGGAGTTTGCAGCATCTGAATCGTGCATGATTCAAAAACAAACGTGGACGCAAAACACGCCAAACAAATGTTGCAAGAATTGATAGTTCCTTTCCGATTCAAGTAGTGAATTTATTAGAACACGCAATTCAGCTGGATATGATTCATATTTTCCTCTGATATGCAAGGCATTATCTTCCAATGTTTTTAATGGTAAGTATTCGTACTTAAGCTTTCTCAACGAAAACCAAGCTTAATAGTTTGTATGAACACTCGAACTTCATAAAGCACTGATCATAAAATAATTTCACAGAAACGTTCACCATTTTCATAGAAGCAGTATAGTGTGGAAAACAATGTCAGTAACAGCATGAAATTCAAGATTTTTCTTTCTTCCTATAAAAATCGATGACTATTAGATAAAAATGGATTAAAATCTAAAAAGTTTTGATTTATAGAAATCGAGTCATTCGCTTCTGAAATACTCTGCACTATCGTATCTTCTCATTCGAAAGTTTTTAATGAAATTTAAGTATTTGGTATAGCAGTGTGCAAAAAATTTACTTTGATTTAAGTTTTGTGTCAGTTTTACCAGTCACTAGCTCCTAAAAAAATTGAAGTTTAGAAATCATCTAATATAAATATATTGAAATTGAAAGGTGAAATCAGAAACTTCACCAACAAAAACCAATAGCAATATATAAAATTAAATACACGATTTGAAATTGAACTCTATTAACTAATTACGATTAGTTAATAGAGTTCAATTATTAATTGTAACTAATTACGATTAGTTACAAATTAATATAAATCACCAGATCAGTTTGAATAAAAATATTAAAAATATTTAAGGAAACTTTTTATGAGTAGATTCATATCAAAGATATGATTTTCTAACATTTCTTTGGTTTGGGGAAATTTTAACATTTATAAAACATTTTGAGTGATTATAAAATTTATATAAATTCAACACATGCGTAAGTAATCTATAAGATTCTTCATTTGTACTGTAATATAAAAACCGCGGCAGTTTTATATCATTAACATTAATTTTTACTTTTAATACATGGGACGACGTGAAAATTACAAATATGTAACAAAAAAAGATATAATAAAATATTAATAATAAATTTAATTTCAGTAAATTCAAACATTAATTAAGGAGTCCATTTGCAAAGTCACTTTTAAGAAAACTAATTTACATTTTACGGTGAATATGAGTGATTGAGTTTTACTCTAAAGTGATTGGTTAATTGTGCAATAGGAAGATATTATATCTGTTTAGTTTTAAAATATAAATCTTGGTTAAAATGTTAACATAATAGGACGAAATGATTCTTTATCTTTGTTCTTTTAATTCAATGTACAGTTTAATTGATTGAAAAAGAAAATGGTATATTGCAAAAACATGCCATGGAAAAGAATAAAACAGAAATTTCAAAATCCGTTTGAAATTCTTAGCACCATTTTTTTCTATTGAGAATATGTTATTAAAATAATCTTCAGAATAATATGATTTCAAGTAATGTATATGCATATATATACCAGGAATACTTCCACATTCTACCTGAAAAACATTACTCAGAATTGTTTCCTGCAACAAAAACAATTCGCTAAACTTCTATAAAGCCCAAAGGAATCTCTTGTTCATCTACTCAATGTGTTTCCAGAAGAGTATGCTGCATATTTTTGAGATAAATTTTGAAAAAAATGGAAGTGAAATATCTTTGGGGAGAAAATTAAGATTTTTCTATCTATTTATCTATCTATCTATCTATCTATATATATATATACATATATATATATATATATATATATATATATATATATATATATATATATATATATATATATATATATATATATATATATATATATATATATATATATATATATATATATATATATATATATATATATATATATATATATATAAACAATTTTGAAACAAACACATATTCAAAACATGTTACGATCTTAAAATAATATTAACACTTTTTAACTCTTTGATTTTGGAATATTAGTTTATATTTTGTTTTAAATTTCCCTGAAAAAGTTAACTTTTGCTTTTTTAACAAACAATGCATTTTGTTGATTTTACGTAAGATAATTTATAAAGAACACAATCAAAAATGTTTTCTAATACATGATTTATTTCATACTAATCATATATTTGATTTATATTATTTTAGATAAGAATTTTGTGCGATTCTAAGATAATTTAGAAATTATTCAATTTCTCTCAGTTTCCTTTAATTGTTATGATACATCCTTCTCACAGAATATTTTGAGTTTGATGTGAGATATTGAATTAATAGTATTAATTCAATATCTCACATCAAATTCAAAATATTTAAAGTAATATTTTCTTGGGAATGCAATACTAATGAAGAGATATTTTATATTGTAAGTAGTAATATAATTGCTATCACTGAATTAAGTCATATAAGGAAATATTTAGAATTAATCTCAGAATATTTTCAATATAGAAAAAGGCTATTCATAAACATATGGAGACGTCAGAATTGATATCAATTGCTTTTGACATGTTTTCATATAACTCATTTACATTTTTATAAAAAATAAATAAATAGAAAAAGGATATGGAATTCAGATTAAATTTTAGAATAAATAATATATTTTCTCATTTATGTACTTTTTACGAATAATTGAAATACATATATTTCAGTTATTATTTAAATTATCTTTATTCCAAAAACTTCTTTTGTAATAAAAATGTATACATATAATAAGTGGGAAAAATAAAATAAAAGAATAATCGTCTATAAATATTTTTATCGAAGTGATTTCAGTAGAAATGTCTTAAAATGTAAATTTAAAATAAATCGTTGACTTCGCATAAATTCGTAGAAGAAGAAACTAATTAATAAAAAACTTAGATGCATCCAATTTAAATTCCGTAATTATCTGCTCCAAAACAGAACAGATCAAAGGAATTTCGTGCTCAAGTAGCCTTTCGTGAGTCGAATTAAAGAGACTTTTTCGAATGGTTTTTTTTTCTATTTGTTCTTTGTTCTTTTTTAAGTTTTCATTTGTGAATTTATATATATATATATATATATATATATATATATATATATATATATATATATATATATATATATATATATATATATATATATATATATATATATATATATATATATATATATATATATATATATATATATATATATATATGTATATGATAGTGTATGTATATATGTATATATATATATATATATATATATATATATATATATATATATATATATATATATGTATATATATATATATATATATATATATATATGTATATATATATATATATATATATATATATACACAGCGGATTTGTTATTTTTTAATGAAGCAATATGTCATTTTATTTTTTATGGTAGCTATGCTATTTGCTTCTTTTTTTTAAAGGGATGAAGTATGTTTATTAGAAGTAAATTTAATTACATTTTGATTTATTGGATGATTGGAAATCCATAATATCGCATCATATTTTTACTCTTGATATAAATTCCTGATACTGTCACAAATTTCTGGTGAACTATGAACTTCTAAATTATTTTAATTAACGAAGAATTTGTATTGTGAGTTTCTTTTATTTTCATAGTATTATAGTAGCATTCATTTTATTTTTCAGTCATTTAATTGTTATCAAAATATTTCCACATCACAATTATAACAACACAGTGGATTCTTCAAAACATCCGAAATTTCCCGAAATGGTGACATCTCATAATAATGCAATGATTATGCACTTTTGTCTTCATTTTTCCACCAACGCATAAATAACCTGAACAACTACTAAAAAAATATTTATTTTTTAGCGTGAGTATAAAATCTTGCTTGCAGGCTCTATTTTAATCTATTCAAAATAAAGTTTAATTATTTTAATAAAATATTCAATCTTTAGAAACTATAATATTTGGTTTTGAATTTCATCAATGTCTCTAATTCTCCAAACATTTATAAGCATACTATCAGAAAGGAATATACGAGTAATTAAAGTTAATATTTCTAGACAATTTTATTATTCAGTAGTACTATAAAAAATTAAGTAAATTTTACCACTTACGGTGTTTACAATTATTAAATTTTTGTAAAATATTCAGTAGCATAAAAGAGTGAATAAAATTTAATAAAATCCAGAATATTTCATAATGTACAAACACATAATTTTTATTTTGAACAAATAATCCAATCAACATAGCTATAACACAGAATAGAATAAAGAATATAGTAATATTAATTATATTTTTAGATAAAATATTTTTATATGATTTTGTTTATATTTAATAAATCGTATGATAAATGATATAACTATACATTTATAATAATAAATTTTATCATCAAAACTGGTTTGTAAATGAAAATAAAAGATTTTACCGCGACCATTCATTCTTTTTGAATTTTTACTAAGTAAAATTTGCCTGAAAACATAAGAGAATCATCAATCATTTTTAATTGATGGTGGACAAACTCTTTCTAGAAGCTCACCACTTACTGACGTTAAATTGCTGGTTATAGATCATCTCTCAGCAGCATATAAACAATACATTATTATGACTCTTTATAAAACATTGTTGGGGTCAATAAACTTCCGATTCTTCAAAAAGTAATCTCTTTGAAAAAACATTATATTCAAGAGTTAATAATTATGTATATATGATGGTTGTACCTATTAATTTACATAATCTATTTTTTATCGTAAATGATTGCTTATTTAAAAATGATTTTAAATGGACTGACAATTTTTGACCTGCTATACTAAGATAATGGTCTAGCTAAACATAAAAATAAGATAAAAATTTTATTCTAACAACTGTGGGGATAATTGTGTAATAATTTTGAATTCATCTATAAGTTTCCCTGTTGTAGTTACTTACTACATAAGTAATTAATAACAATTTATTTTTAATAAATTATAACATTTACTTTTTAATTTCTTGATTAAAACAATAAGAAAATTATTAAAAGTAACGCTATCTAAAATTAAATATTATCCATTTTTATCAATCGTAAAATTCATAAAGATTATTTTTTTATTTATTTTATTATCTATGCCTTCATCTCTGATATAAAGATGATTGGCATATTTTTTAAAAACCATTATCTTTTGTATGTAACGTAAGACTCATAAGCAGATGTTATTTTTTTATTAATTTACATTTTTTGTTGGAATAATTTATTTTATTTTCATTACATATTATGAAGTTACACTTATATTAAATGAATACTGTATCATTTTTATCAATATTCAGATTATACAACTATTTCTCGATCATTTTCACAGGGGCTTGTTTAAAACTAAATCTTCACTATGAACATTTTTACCGAAAATGTAGTACATAAATTAAAGGTTATAGAGTAGAATATTTAAAAAGCAATTAAACGATATTAAATTCCCAGGTAATCGAAATTGAAATTTTAGAAAATATGGTTGAGGAGTTTAGTCCTTTTAGTACTGCAATTAATACAACTACTGTAGAAATTCTAAAATGTCGCTCTTAAGACCCATCCTGGAGTATGGCTTCCCAGTTTACTGCTGTGCCTCTAAGACTAGCCTTCAGAAGCTTGAGCGAGTTCAACTGAGCGCAGCTCGGATTATTACTGGTCTTCGAAACAGCTGTCCTAACGACATTGTTCTATATGAGGCGAATTTGCTACCTCTCAGTCACAGAAGAGACTCAAATCTTGTGAAGTATTTTAATAAACTATTTTGTTATGGCTCCCAAAATCAAACCTCGGACTTTCTCAGGGGCTGGAATAATAACCAGAGACTAAAAAGAAAAAGTCCCCTTTGTCAGATAGCCAGTGATAATGTTATCTCTAATACTGTAGAATCGCATTCCTTGAACCCATGCATTGACCCATCTGAGGGTCTTAACGGGGTATATTTTCACCCTAATCTTCCTATCGAGGTTAACAAGTCTTCAGATCTTCCTGAGTATTTAAGGCAACTTGCTCTTGAGTTGATCAACAATATCCATGATGAAGCTGTGCTTATTTACACGGATAGTAGCAGAAATGACAGAACTTGTTCCGGTAGTGGGGTATTTATTAAGTATCAAAACGAATCCCACCAAATGTCAATCAGAAACCCCGACGGCTGTTCCGTCTTTCGCAGTGAACTTATTGCAATTAATGTGGGTCTTGATACGGTTCTTTCTCTCCCTGGGAATGAGGAAATTTGGATTTTGTCGGACAGCCGGAGTGCCATCTAGCATCTTACTAACTGGCACAGAGTCCGTGATAATACAGGAGTAGCTATCTTGGACAAGCTTAGACGGCTCTCCTTATCTCGTGAGATTCACTTACAGTGGATCCCTTCCCATGTAGATCTTGCGGGTAACGAATTGGCTGATGCCCTAGCAAAAAGAGGTACTGACGAGCCTTTGCTTACTCCGGCGTCTCTTACCTATACTGAACTATACTCTAGACAGAAAGGCCTTGTTCGGTCTGTATTTGCCATCCCCCCGTGCACCATTGGTACCAGGGTAATCGTCCCGGCGGATCTCTATCCCTCCGGTGCAGCAGACTGGAACAAACTACAATAACTCATTTTCGAAGAGGCCACTTAAGATCATTGGCATTTAACAACAAAGAAAAGGAATTTCCAATTTGCGCTAAGTGTTTCAAAAGCCAGGCCACTCCGGATCATATCCTTGAGTGCTTGGGACTCGATAAAGAAGATCTTCTGGAGCGACCATTATTGGTCATTGATTTCCTGAGAGTGTGCAATGTCATAGACTTGGTCTAGCGCTGCTAGACAACAGGGATCAGCAACAACAACAACAACTGTAGAAATAATAGATAGATTTAAAATTATACTGAATATTTTTGATTTTAAACTAATCCCTAAAATGAAACTTTAAAAAGTGAGCCAGAAAAATATTCAAAAATTTTTATAAAGTTTTATAATAAATCTGGAATTGTGTGTGTGTGTTTGTGTGTATATGTGTGCGTTCGCTTGTTTGTGTGTGTGTTCGTGTGTGTGCGTTCGTGTGTGTGTGTTCGTGTGTGTGTGTGAGTGTTGTATTTGTGTGTGTGTTCATGTATGTGTGAGCGTGTATTTGTGTGTATGTTCGTGTATGTGTGTGCGTGTATTTGTGTGTATGTGTGGGAGTGAGTGCGTGAGTGAAAAACTAATCGTGGAAATTAATTTGTTATGGGATTTTAATTTGAATGAAAAGGGTGTAATAACGAACAGAAACTTTGAAACTCAAATCGAACAATAATTACACATTTAGTTCTTTCCAACTATAATAATCATATCTCTCTCTTTTTATTTCGTATTCTTTTTTCATAGCAGTAACAACAATAACGGTTGAGTGTTCTTTGAGAAATTTAATGATGAATAATTTACAGATACTTATGCATACACAACACTTACAAATAATTGTTAAGCATCGAAAAAATAGCAGAGAATTTTAACTATTCTTTAGTAAAACCAAATCACATATTTCATTTTTAAAGAAAATTTACGAATAAGACTTTTTTAAAAAGCAATTTTATCAAATATTTTACTTTGGGAATGAATGGAATGAATTATTTCATATGATAAAATTGAAATAATTTCATTATGTCGTATGTACATATAAAATATTACAAAAATTCTGATTACTAAAGGATTTACAGTAGTAAGCACGAATCTGATATTAATTTCTCTTACTATTGTAGAAATATAAGATAGTAGAATATGGTGCATAATACAATAATAGATAGTAGAATTTACTACATAGTACAATAATAAATAGTAGAATATACTGCATAGGGCAATAATAGATAGTAAAATATGTTGTAACAAGAAAGAAGGTTATTATTTGATCACGTACAGTGAATAACGCAACAACCGCATGCAGTCCTCATCATTAATGAATATTTTACATACAGTGACTGATTTTTATATATCACAACTCAGTTATCCATAAAGTTGTCACGCATCTACCTTAATTGATGTGCATATAAAAAATTGATGAGCAACATCTATTTCCCCTTATTCAACTGTGGCTTGAACTAAGACATCGACCTTACACTTGAAAAAGTATTTTCAAGATTATGTAATCTTGCATTATCTATGTCAATTCTTAAGTCTTTAGAATATTACAATAACGCTGAGATAAAACTTAAAGAAACTAAAATGCTATTTTTCATGGAATGTATTCCGCACAACTTGAAAGATAGAAATACAGATAACGGCAATCAACATGTTACCCAGATCTAAATCCACTTTGCAATTTTACATTCTTATTTTAAAAATAAAATGATAATTAGTATATGCAGTAATTTTGATAGAGTTATCAAATGAACAGATATTATATACTTGAAATGTGAATGTGCATTGAAGAAATATAAGTGGATTTCAATCAAATGAACGGTTTTGAAAGGAAATTAACTTGAAAAATAGTAACTCAATTTTCAACTTCTTTTAATTTTGAACTAATTGAATGTTTAAGAGCTAGAAATTTATATGATGATTTATGTGTGCTTGTGGACGAATAATGCAAATGTTGATTTCCTTTCGGATAATATTGGAGAAATTAAATAAAATACAAATTATATAATATTTTTAAAACCATCATTTAAACATCATAAAATGTCTGCTCAATATAATATACCATGAATTATTAGATATATATCAAAATTTATAAGCCCTTATGATATAATCTTTGTTTTCTTTACTTTGGAAGTAATATTTTTAAGTTGTTTTCGATATAGGCGTTCCTAATATAAGCATGTTTGTGATGATATATATCTATATCTATCTATCTATATCTATATCTATCTATATATATATATATATATATATATATATATATATATATATATATATATATATATATATATATATATATATATATATATATATATATATATATATATATATATATATATATATATATATATATATATATATATATATATATATATATCATTTCATCTAAAATTTTGTGAATATCTTCCAATATATTTATTGCAAAATCTCAATTTACACCAATTAAATACAATGTTTTTTGAATAGTAGAAACGAATGTGTGTGAAAATGAATATACAATTTTGCGAAATTTCAAACAGGATCTTAAGCATTAAGAGAAAACTGAATTTGCACAATTCATTTTTTAAAAAAATAGGCATTTTTATTGATTGATATACATATTCAAAATTTTATATAGTATAGAAATAATTATCTTGCACTGATATAAATATTCAATATTTTAAATAGAATAGAAATAATTTTGTTTAATTGGACAGTTTATCTTTCAATGAGTGTAAATAATGGTTGAAACATTTTTACCAGAAAATTCTATAAAAGTATTGCGTTCACAAAACATACAGTGAAAATCAAATTTTTTTTTAACAGTCACTTCATTTTATAGACTTAACCTAAATTTGTACTTCATGTTTTAAATCAAAAGCAATTATCATAATTGGTAGAAGTAGTTGAAAAAAATAATTGTTAAAGAACGCGTTATTTTTAACGCTTTGTATTATAGAGGCAGGTGTCTTTCTATGATAAATTTCCTGCAATTATGGCTGGACAAAGACTTATGGGCGTATGGAAAAGGAAAGATGCAGGTGCTCTCTATTCTCATCGGTATTATCTTTAGTCTCGGCATTATTTTTAGAAGAAAATTTCATGTACTATATTTTCTTGTAATAACAAACAGAAAAATTTAATAAAGTTCAACAACGAACAATTTAATGCTTTTAATGCTCGTAATTTGCTTCTTATTTCTTCGCAGCTTAGCAAAATGTTCTAATCAATCATACTTACTTTTTGAGAACAACCATTTTCTCTTTTACAGTAGAGAGATAATGTCTAATGCAATCTTTTAAGAAAAGGAATTTCTTTGATTTAAGAACGAAATACAAGCACTATTCTTAAATGGTAAAAAATTTTAGCTGGTTTTCTTCAATATCATACAGATAGATATGTTTGACTTTTAATGTTTCCCATTAGGCATATATGTGCATCGTGAGACCACGCTCATCAGAACTAAAGTCTTAATTTCAATCCCTATTAATGTTGAACAACAGACAAGTATCCTTTTTTTCATGTACATCAATCGAGTTAAGTACTTGAAAGTCTCTTAGCTTTTATCTCTGCTAATACATGAATGTGATCGATTAATTATTTAAAGTTAGCTTGGAAGTGTATAATATTTGGTGATTTAAAAAGACGTACTACACCATTTGACTATTGATAAAACTACGACACGATATTAAGTCTCATTAGTCTTTAATCTGATGTTTATTTAGGTACATTAAATTTTTTTTTTCAGAATTTTTTTAACTTATATAATCTAACTTTCTAAACATATTTACAAAGGAATTATTCTCATTAATTTATATCCATTTATATCTCATTTTAGGATACTTAAGAAAAACTGGATTAATCTTTTGTTAAGTTTAAAATGTATTTTCAAAAATGATAAAAATATATTTTCAAAATATATGTTTACTAAAAGGAAATATTTCCTTTTCTGTTTCAACAAGCCAGGTCCAAAAAATTCTTTTTTAAATATCATTCAAAAGATCTTATTTAATTTGATTAGTTTTGAAAATCACTGGAAATTAGAATATTTGGTAAACTTTGAACAAAATATACAAAGTTTTACAATACTTTTAAAAGTGAATAAAAAGAAGCGAGTTTCATCAAACTTTTTTCATTTGTTTTTATCATTTTTAAACTGTAAATAATAGAATATTTTATAAATATTGAAACAGTTTTCCTTCAATACTAAAATATTAAATTTTCATATTCGTATGTTTACATTCAAAGTTTAAGATAGTAGTAAATCAATACAATGGTTTTAAGGTTTTTTATACTATTCACATTTCTGAAGCTGAAATATATGCTGTGTTTGGATTTCTTGGTAAACTCAGAGAACTATTTCCAAAGAACCCATAAAATTCAATAAATGTTGCTTGTTATAAATAATACAGTGTTATAACCTGGACAATTCATAGTACAAAATTCAATTCTATACAAAAACTTACTGTGTTATTTGGCTGTCAGTTTTATGTAAATAGTTTTCATTAATTCTGTGTAAGAATTGAAAGTACTCATCATAGACTAATGGAGTAAAATTCCCAAAACTTTATTGAAAGATCTGACTAATTTAAAGAATATTAATGCACTTGAAATTATCAAAAAAGATGAGTCAACATTTTTTTTGTTTTGTAAAAAAACTGCTTATATTCATATTATTTTGTGAAGAATATTTAATTGAAAAAAATTTATAATTATTAATAAAATATTTTTAAATCTCATTTATTTACATAAACATAATTAAATTTGAAAAAGTTGGGTCATTTATAAAAAAATACAAAAGCTGCAGTGGTCTTATTTGCTTGAAATACACTGTATATCATCCAATTCATGCCTCTCTAGAAACGATCAGTAACTGTGGTGATAATCTACTCTCTTAAATATGAAGTCGTTTTTTGTTTAGATAAAAATTAATGCTTACATAATTTTATTACGTTTCAATTAGTTTTCAATGTTATAGAAATTTTCTATTGTTATTAACATTTGGAATTGCGATTTTAAGAACTTTAGCGATATTACTTTTTATAATTTTAAGAAATTGCTGTTTTTTTTTAATTTGATTTTAATAATCCGGTTTTCTTACCGTGGCCGTCATCATTATTAGTTTTTTTGTGTCATTTCATGTTCTCTTAAAATCTGCCTGCACTTTGTGAAAGTTCTTCAGAATCACTCATCCCGTCCTTATTGGTGTTAATTTGAAGAACAGTTTCTAGGAATGAATTGGGAACACCATTCTCTTGCCATTCAATTTAAGTAATGGATCAGAAGCTTTAGCTCCTTCGATTCAAAATTATTCAGATGAAAAAAATTGCTGCAAAAAATTTATTTCTTACACAGGAAAAGACGTTGAAGTAAATCTAAAGAAAAATCACAGTCAACTAAAAAATGAAAACATCGCAGAATTTTCCTTCACAAAACTGTAAAATCTGTATACTTAATTTCATTGCAATTAGTTATGACAGCAATTTGTTTTATAAAACGAGTAGCAAAATACTGAATAATTGTTAGTAATTAATAAAATTTATATAAGCATAGAATAAAAAGATGAATAGAAACAGTAGTGAAAAGAAACAAAATTTGATAATAATGATAGAAAAAACTCACTATTTGTTCAATTGTGAATCATAAAAATAAAACAAATTCCTTCAAGTAAAAAAAGTTTAATAGTCTGAAAAAAATTTATTTAACTTTTTTAGTTATAAAAAAATTTAATGAAAATTTCGCTAGCAATTCCTACCTCATGGTGCTCGAAAGAAAATAGCGCTGTAACTTAAAAGCAATTACATAGCGCACATTATTTAAAAGTAACACCACGGTTATACAAACTAGAATTTTTCATTTTTTTAAACACTGGAGCCTTTAAAAGTTTTATTATGAGTTGAAACTTTAAAAAAGAATTAAAAGTTAGAGTTTACTTTGATTTTTTCACCTATAAGGCACATAAAAATCACTGGTTAAATATTAATTTATTTTCTTAATGAAAGTTTATGTTAATAATATAAATCTCCTAGTTAATAAAATGTTACATTTATTATAATTGTATAAGTTTACTAAGTTATAATGATAAGAAAAACAATTTGTTATAACTTAATATATTAAAATATATAAATTTTTTAAAGACGTTATAAACGTATATAAAAGTTTTTTCAATTTTAAATATTTTTTTCAATATGAACATAATTTAAATATTCATGTTAAAAAATGTTGTTTTTATAATTTTATTTTTTGTAAGTAGAATGATTTAATAGTAATTTATTGTTATTAATTTATGCTTGATTAAAACTAAATAATATTTGAGTTTCTTCTTTAAATGAAACATTTTAATAGATATTTTCAAATATAAATCTTATGTTTTATCCTATTTGTTTGACTGCTGTTTGCCAATATGAAACTGGAAGAGATGTTGAATTTTTAAAAAAATATTCCTCTTTTTGAATTACGAAGGGCTTAAGTTTTTCTTAATACCTTTCAAAAACTTTTTACATCATAATAATTTTAAATGCAATGTATAATTTAGAAATATCTTAATGAATGTGCTTTATAATTTTTCTTTGTAAAAGACATTTCATTTCAATGATTTGGTTTATTCTTTTTATACAATCAAAGTCCTAAAAAGGAAGCCGATTGACTGAAAATTTCATCCAATATTTGAGAAAAGTTAAAATATTTTATATTTGGAAACCAAATGTTTTCAACTTCAATATATACACAAATCTTTTCTTCGCACAGTTATCAAAAGTTTTAATTACTTGATATTTTTGTAAATTACTTTTAAAAGTTTTATTTAATAAATGAAGTTTTCTAGAAATATAAAATACATTATCTCAATTTTTTTAATAATCAAGCATGTCTGCTAAATATTTAAAATATCAATCCTATAAGATACATAATCTTCAATCCAGTAATGTTGTATTTGTTAAAAAGGAATTGTTTTGGTGTATTCAAAGAAACATTAGTGAAATACGAATATATTTGATATTTGTAGCTAGTTTTATATAATAAATAATGAAAAAAATGTAAGAAATAAAAGTTGCTTATTAAAATTAAATTTTTCCAACTAAACATTAATATGATTTTACTAATTTCATTGACTCCTTTCTTCTATTAAGAGATAAAAAATAACTAACAAAATATCGAATAAAATTTAATTTAAATAAAATATTTCAATTTTAACGCAATTTGACTATATGAAAACACATTAATCTTTTCAATACACACAAAGTCTTGTATTTTTTATGTAGAAAAAAATTAACTTTTGATAAATATTGCCCTCACAAAATGTTTAGTTATTGAAATGTTAATATTAATCAGTATGAAAATGTTATGAATTTTAAATGAAATTAATTAAAAATCTAAATTTAATTTAATTGTAATAAATAAAATTTAATTAAACTGTAATTAAATTTTTTTCCTAAATACAATATTGTCGATATCATTTAAAAATAGTCTTCTCCTTTCCATAATTTTCATTACTTTTTCTTAATGAGAAAGAAATTTTTTTACATACTTTGTAATTATGTATATTGTATAAGTTATAAATTTTTAAATGACTGTTTTACTACAGTTTGTTATTTGCTTATTAAACTTAAATAATTAATTTAACTTCTTAAATTTAATTTTTCAGCTTTCTTTTAAAAATAAAATATCTAAGAATTTAATTAAAGGAAATAACCCAAACGCTGGCACATATATGTCAGACAAAATATGAGTTTTTTTATGAAGATTTGAAAAGTACATTCAAGGTGTTATTTTGCAATTAATCTACAGTTTTCATCTCTTCATTAATAAATGATAAATATTTTAAAGAGTATTATTCTTAATGTAGTGTATAAACGCATTTTTCTTGATAAATTAAGAAAATGTGCTTTATTATTTAATATTTTTCATTTTTTTATTTTATTGATAGAATCAGTGCTTTGGTATAAAAAAAACCTTTAAAATTAATTGTAAAATGGAATATTTGACACTTTTTCTTTAAATAAAATATTTTTAACGCAAGTGTTTTGTTTCTTTCTTTATAAATATGTACCTAGTATAGATTTAGATGGTACTTTTTAAAAACTACCAGCTCAAAAATTACCTAAAAAAATAAAAGAAATGAATACAATAAGGTAAATAACTTTGGTTTTCAATATAATCAATATACGTTGCACTTCTAATACCGGTTGTAAAGTTAATGGAACCTTTCTTGTGCAACCAATGTCACCATGAGAAATTGCTCGAAACATCCTGGTCATGCAGTATTGTTATTCGAAAAGCATTGATTTCATTGTAGAAATATCAAGGTTAATTAAATAACAATACAAATATGTTTTTTGAATTGGTTCAGAAAGCGCTAAATCTGAAGAATACGGAAGGTATCGAGAGAAATTAACTTACATTGAGTTAGAAAGTTGAATATTTATGTTGAATATTTTGGAGGAGCGTTATCATGAAGGAAATGCTTCTGTGAATCCGTCATAGCTCTGGGCTAAGTTGCATTATGCACTCATAAACATTATTTCAAATTATGAATAACTGTGAATAGCTTTCGCATGGATCCATTCAGCAAACATTAAAAACACACTGCATATAAAAATAATCTCATCTGTTTATTGATATATGCTTAGCTTTATAATTTATTATCATGAAATTAATTTATTGATTTCAGTTGATAAATACATCATTAAAAATCTGCATCTTTTATCAAGTGTAGTTTGATAAAAGATGAAAAAGGAAATAGAAGAATTACTTATTTAGAATTCACTTTTTAAAATAAAATTAGATTGAAATAAATAATAAAGAGCGCTTGCAGAATTGTTGTTCATGCAATTTTCATTCATATTTTTTTACTTTATCTCCACATTTTATAATTTATAACATTTCTAAAGCAGAACAATGTCATGTTAATCTTTCTCTTTATTTTTTACATTTAGAAATAAAATTTAATTCCAATCTCGCAATGTGCAAATGTTATATATATTTGCTGAATATTCACAAAGAATATACGAATAAAAATATCAATATTGCGCTTTAGAAATTCATATCATTTTTATAAGAATTTAAATTAGTAAAAACTTAAAAACATTTATGGCCAAAAATACTTTATTACATTTTTTATTTGAATCTTTATTAAGAGTCAATAAGTGTAACACATTTTATCCTTATTCAATGTGATAATTGTTATTATATTGGAAAATATTTATAAACCAAAATACATTTTATTATTTAATGATCTTTATTATTTAAAGAATTTATTATTTAATGATATTTTAATTAAACATTAAAACTCTTAAAGTGTTTAAAGCTTTTTTAATATTATCTCTTCTAGTTAACATATTATTATTATAATCTAATATTCTCTTCAGTATTTTAACTTCAAAAAATTTTTTAATTTTTTTTTATCATTCTATAAAACAGATGCAGAAAACCTTTTCTTATGAAATATGAACTGGAAAATTATGAATGTTAAGTATATAATAAATATTTTGTATTAAGTATAATGTTTGTTCCCTCATACAGGAAAAGAAAATTTTCTAATCATATGTTGTTAAAATATTTTTATGAAATAAAAATATTTTATTTTATTTTACTGTATATTGCAATATTTTAAATAACCTTTTCAAATACACCTTATAGTTTTATATTTTTGACAAACAAAATATGTAATATTCTTTTAGTATATACTTTTTTAATATGCTGCTAAAATAGTAATATAAGTATTTAAAATTATACTTTACATTTATAGTATATTGTTATTATAATACATAATTAAAATATATGCTTATTTTAGTTAGTAATTTGTTCATTCTCAGCAAAAATGACGTTATAGAATTAATTAGGAATTCATTTCTGACTAATAAAAAGCTTATTCTCTATTTACTGAAATTTCTATGCTTATTAGTGGTATTTTTCTATGTTTATGGAATTAAATTTTTATATTATGTACAATACAAAATTATATGTTGTTTAAATAACACTGAAATACTAAAGAAAAATGAGGTGTATATTATTTTATTCAGTTAAAATATAGTTTTATTGCTCATACACATATTAAATAGTAATTCATGAAAGTAGAAATTTATGAACGCATTTATTATTATTGCATACGCATGTAAAGCCATTTTCTTAATTTCGTAAGAGCAAAAAAAATTATTGGTGAATGTAAAATCACTGTTTCAATTAAAAAATAGCATTTTTTATTAAAATAAATAAAACTTTATTCAATAGTTTTCATAAATATGAATAATAAAAAATTTTCTGTTCATGTCTTTATTTTTTATTATATCTTATAAGTGTTTTTCTATTTTTATATTACCAAAATATAAATAATTCGGAAGAACATATATCTTAGTAATTATTTAAGACTTTATCAAAATATAAATTAAAATAGACATTTCCATGTGGGTGGAAATTTCTTCTTTTCAATAATGTAGCAAAATATAAAGTAAGAAAAAACAACAAAACAACATAACCTTCATAAAAATGTTTGTTTTTAATTAACTTTTAATGCAAAGACTTACACTGCAAGCATTTTTTTCTGTAAAGCATTTTGTTAAAAAAATCATTACTTGTATGTAACTATGTGACGAGGTTTTTGAAAAAAAATCCTCATGAAACTTATAAATTTTGATTCATAGAGACAAAAATCCATTTTAGTTTATTTTATTAAAAATATATTTAGGAAAGGGAAAACAAATAAATTTTTTCTATCTTTAAAGAGTATATTTAAGGAAGAAATTATTTTGTAATAAATGAATCAATAACTTTTTCAATATTGAATGTGTATTTTTTATATGGTAAACTTTTAATGTATTTCGGGTTATGAATATTTTTCATTATAATAAATCAAAGTAAAAAAATTTCTTTCTAGAGTATTTTTGATAATATTGAAGATTAGAAATAAAGAAGTTTGTATTCCAAATGTTATAAAAAAACTAAGATAACAAAAATATTATTATGATAAACCATATCTTAAAATTATATTATAAATATTATTAAAATATACATGAAATAAGTGAAACAGTATATTTTTATATCGCCTAGCTTTATAAAGTTATTTGTACATATGAACAACAAAAACTAAGTGTACTATATAATTGGTAAAACTATTTCACTATTATTACATGTAGGTAAAAGTTTTAATTTTAACTTTCAGAAGTATATTCTTCTGTACAAGGAAGATAAATCCTTAAATAGGGTGAATTATTCCCAATAAACAGAAAGTAATCGATAATGTGATGAATAACCGCAAAATATTATCTTTACCAAAATTTTTCAACAGAAAAGTAAACAAGAATTACCTGCAAATGCACGTGTATACTTCATCATTAATAGCTTGAAATATTTATTTATTGTCGAACTTTTAAGGCTATTGTAAGTCAAATATTTCCTGATAATATTTAAATTCAGGATAATTTTCTAAAAGTCAAAACTTATGACTTCCAGGAAATGTTTGATTCATTTTTAAACTCATTTCATTGTAAGGTCCATACTTTAAATTTAACTCTAACCCATAATTATCATTTCCAAAATACATATTATATATATATATATATATATATATATATATATATATATATATATATATATATATATATATATATATATATATATAGTAAATACATTCATCTTGTTTAATACTGCTGCTAATATTTCATAAATTCATTTTTGGTTATATTTCTTATTTTATATTGAAAGTATAGGATCACGATAAAAAACATATAACATTTACAAATTTAGTTATTAATAAAAAAATAATAAATGAAAATCAATAACACTCTTAGTTAAACCAATTCAAAATTTGAAGACACTTGTTGTCTTAAGTCTTGAAGAAATCTATGTTTATGTTTTTAAAGTTTCCTTTTATGAATTCCTACAAAAGTGATATTCGTCACAAAGGGAATATGAAATTTGTAGTTAATTTCCTTTATACAGGTAAGTAAATCGGTTCTTACGGTTATAATTCAATCCTTTAAGGATCAAGACCAGGTTTAAAATCGTAAGAGCTTACTTTGGTACCGAAATCTATTTTTTCTGTAATATATGTTCGTTAGGTATCTTCAAGAGAATAATCATAGCTAGTTAGGTATATCCGCCAGTTGGCGATATTTGCGAATTTTTTACTTCACCAAGTAATTTAAGCCTTGTAGTAACTTATAAAACCATATATATGATGCACAAACGATGTAAAACACAAGAAAAAATCCAAAAAGCAACAAAAAAACCTGTCAACAAAAAAATCCAAAAAGCAACAAAAATTCAAATTGGAAATACCGAAAGGAAAACCGGCAACACTATAATCAAAACAAAGGAAAAATAAAGATTTGGTGAGAAATTATTTGGGAGGATATAACATATTTATACCGAATGAACTGAGTAGTTATAAAATGTAATATGAATGCTCACTAAATAGGCTTAATCTATCACTTTTTGATATTGTCAAGAAGTTACAGCAAAAAAATTTAAACTAGAAATGGAAGTTATAGTTAATAACTGAAAAACTGATATTTACAAAAGAAAGTCGCTGAATGAAAGAAATTTTCCATTGAAATTTTCACAATGTAAAAATTGTATTGAATTTTTTACGATTGAGTATCATTAGTTTGCTTATATCATCTGTTTATGTTTATATCATACATAAAAATGTGTCAAACATTTTATGGCTTTCTAGTATTTTTATCTCAAATATATCTACCAGAAACAAAACCTTTCTGTCTTATTAATTTTGGCTTATACTTCCAATATTATTAGAAAAACATATACCAGCCTGTTAGCAAATGCTTAAAAGATGGTGCATTAATTAACCTCATCTCCATCCTTTTTCTAACATATCCACACATTTCCAAGGAGCTTTTTATTTCGTCTTCTATTGCTTACTGAACTGTCTTGCTTGCATAACATGTATAGATATTCATAAAACTAAAAACAAGAAATAAAAAGTGCTCACTATCACATTTGCATTTAAATCATTATTAAACTAAAATGTGTGTTTTTTTATTATCTCCTTGTAAAAGAAGATATCAAATAAATGAATCAAATAATGAAAAATATCAATTAAAATTGTTAGTTTCCAAAATATAAATATTATACATGAACTATTTAACTATCATTTTTTCACATTTATGTGTACGAAAATATTGATATTTGAGTATTGACGTTAAACCTATGTAAATAAAATTTTTCTTTTTGAGGGCAAATTTTGTCTCGGTTTGAGCTAAGAATGGTTTCTTAGAGTAAAATATAGCTTATGTCAGGATGTTGGTTATTTGATTATTTTATATATATATACATACATGCATACTTCTAGAAATAAGGAAAAAAAATGTGTGTACCATTTAACATTTTAGATAATTTTATAAAGCACTAATAACACCAATGTTTGGAAAGTTTTATTACAGCCACTGCCAAAATACATTTAACAATTTTACAAAAGAGATCATCAATTAGAAAAAGATTAGGATGAAATAAAAATATCCGAAATTTAATTTTCAAATGCTCCATGAATCATTCGTATTATCTTTAGCAAATTCACGCGTGAGATCATGTTTTGTGATGAGAAACTTCATTTTGAAAAAAAACTTAAATAATTTATATTTTAGGCAAAGTGTCTTGTATAATTTAACAACTTCAGGCTGCGAAAGACATTTTAGGTTCTTTTTCACTATACCCCCAGTTATGTGATTATAAAGAAATATATTTATTTTCGCTTCTTCGTACGAAATAGCATATTTCGTACGAAGAAGTGAAAATAAAATAACGTAGGTACAATTATTTTATTGACTCAAAATTTTATTTTTAATCCAATATATTCCAATTGATTTTTTTTGTGCAAAAATTGACTGAAAAGGTATAAACAATGGTAAACAAGCTAAATATTGATCAAAGCTAAATCTAGTTATTGACAAAGATTGGTTGATGATAATTTTGTCCGTTAAAAAGACCCTGACGGTCATAGATCACAAAGAGGAAGAAACAGTTAAATTGAATTTTGATTATTCAAAAAGTATTTGTTTTATTGAAATTATACCTACGCAATCAATAACTCATGCGACTGGTACACAGTTTTCACCAGAAATAAACATAGACGTTTAAATAAATTTTGTCAATAAATGAGAATTTTTAGTTTATAAAATGTAAATATATAAAGTTTGTGTTATTTTTATTAGTTTCTAAACACGTAAACATTTTTAAGCAAATTCAAATGGAATATTTACGACTGTAATTTACGGGTTTTTTTTCTTTCCCGTTATGGTGATTATTGTATGAGAATATAATGGAACAATATCACATTTTAATCTCTATCAGGTATTATACGCTTCGGGAGAAACGTTTTATAATATCTTGTGTCACAAAGGAGGAAAACAGGAAAACTCCCAACACTCATTCCAGCAAAAGCTCAGCGATCATCTGCTAAAGCTTAACAGTATCTAAAATTGAAACTGGCATCTTTCATGAGTCACAAAAAATCGTAAATATCATTATTTTTTATAATCAATTTAAACATTGTTTTTATGCATGTTGGGATACATTTTTAATTAGCCTTGAAAAACTGAAATTATGCATAATCCTATAAACATTAAAATTATATTCATTAAACAGTGCAACTTAATATATTTGCAAAAAAAAAAGATTTTTATTTTATTTCAAATAATATGTATCATAAAGTTGTGATTAATTCAAATATTAGCTTTTAATATACTTAGAATAATTATTGTCTACTCACAAGAATTGGTTCACATTCTGTTCAAATAGATAGTAAATGCATTAAAAATAGTACAAACAGGGGAATTCTATTTTCTTTAATGTGTGTCACTTTTTAAATTAATTTCTTCAACATTTAACTTTAAAAAATAAAGCAAATAATATAGCAATACATATGGGCAAATATTTATTATAATGACTTACAAAAACTTATTGATATTATTTTTAAGTTTTGAATATATTTTCCTTTAAAAATAATTCTTTCTCATCAGATTTATATATAGTTTTCGTAATAGTTTAAATTAATTACTTTTCTTTATAAATTTTAACAATCTTTATTTGAATATATATTTGGCATAAATAAAATAAAATCTTCATGATGAAAATCGTACAAATATATAAAATTTTAAACCTTTTTGCATTTTAAAAGAGTTCTACGAATTTTAACAATGTTTATTGTTTGACGCTTTTTACGGCTTCATTTATATTTTTAAAAACGTTATTAAATGTCCCAATCTTATGAAGCTGTTCATCCAGATAAAATTTATTTCATAAAATTGTCTGTTTATAAGTATTTTTCTATTAAAATAACAAATTTTAGATATCTCATTTTCTTAATCATTTTTATTTTGATAAAATTGCAAGCTGTATGAAACTTTATTTTTTTTAAAGTTTTTAAAAATGGATAAAAAAGACATATTTTGAAATAATGTTTTTGGTAATATTTTTAAATATTAAATGTTGTTAATGGTTACTTGTAACAAAAATAAAATTGTTATATTGTTCTGAGAAATTAAATTGTAATAGACAGAGGGTTAAATTATTCCTAGTTTTTTGAGAAAATATATATGTCCAAATTTCTTGCATTTGAATTAATTTCAAGACATTCATTTATATAAATGAAATTTTTAACTAACTCTCTTGTTTTAGAAAGAGGTAAAATTCATAGACATTTGGCTTAAAAATTATGAAGAAAATTTAAAAAAAGGATTATTTTAATTTTAAAATAAATAATGAAATCAAATATTTCTTTATTTAATTCTAACAGTTTTCAATAATTCTGTAAATTTTTAACACCTTTGTTTAAAAAATATGAAAACAAAAGCTTACTTCAAAGTTATTTTTTTATGGACTTGCTGTGTAAAATGTATCTTTAGAAGGACAAATAAACACACAAAATAAATCATTGTTGTTTTTCAGCTGAAGAGGAAAATTTTTAAATTAAATGTAAATAAATGTCTTTATGTATTTGATACTTGTATATTTAGAAACGTATAGTAAATTAATTATATAATATTAATACAATTATGGATATAGAAATAAAAGAAGTAAAAAGTTTCCATCTTTATGTAATATTTTCATTTATGTATAACGTATTTAAACAAACATTTATTTCCATATTGTGTGCACTGTAAATATAAATAAAAAAATTTTTGTTATAAATTTAGATTGTTATTATATATATATATATATATATATATATATATATATATATATATATATATATATATATATATATATATATATATATATATATATATATATATATATATATATATATATATATATATATATATATATATATATGTACATATAAAGAGAATGCAGTGCTCAATTATTTTTAAATTCTGCATTATAAGTTGAAATACATTAGTAAATTGAAATTATAAAATTCAATTCTTCAGAAAACACAGTTCGGTCTTTCAGAAGATGTTAATTGCTGTAATCTCGTACAAACTTATTTTCAATTTAATATATTTTCGAAAATATTTCATACGCCTCTGGCAATGAGCATGATAGCTAAATAGTTAAAGTTTTACTCTTTCTAAAAATGTGTGTATACAACTCGGTTTCACACCAATGCAGTATAAGTGTGTCTCATTTTAGGAACATAATATTTCTTTATTGGCAACTGCTTAGAACTAAAATGGAATAATAAGTGGATTGTGATTTCAAATTATCTGTTAAATATAGCTTCTAGCACAACAAAATTTATACAGAAAAGTTAATACTATAACAGGTAGAAATTACTGTTTATTTTAATTAGAATTACGAATTTTTCTCTCGAGATTCCAGAAATATGCAAATTTTAGGAGTAACTAATAACTAAAGTCTTGCCTTCTTATTAATCACTTCTTCTGTTAAGTGATCCATGCCTGTAATTTCTAATTTGACAAATGAATGCATTTTATTCCTCACTGTATATTAAACATGTCTCAAGACCAAAGTTTCACTGTATTAGTTAAGACAGATCTAATAAATGTTTACATCAGTTGTGAGCTAAATTAAATATACAACGCAAACAATATATGCTTGAATATAATTGAATTGTTTGATTCCTTGCCTGTGTTTTAAATTGAATGGAAAATATTTCGTGAAATTATCAAATATAAATTGTAATTTTTTAATTTTTTCTATATGATAGTTACTTTTTAACTTCATTTGTGCATTTCACCAGTATACTATTAAAGAAATTTTCCAAGTACGTCCTTATCAATCTTAATCTTTGAAATTTTACATTTTGTCACATGGAAGAGGGCGGGCTAATGTTCTGAGGATAAATAATTTTAATGTATACTGGGAAAATCACCTTCTAGGAGGACGTTTCTATTAAGTTAGGCATTCAGAAAACTTTCAAGCACACTCTCCAGTTATCTTGCATTCAGAAACCAGCACAATATCCGTCTCCCGTTGTTCAGCGACTGCGATCGAACCCGATATCGTTCTTCCTGAAGATCTCTGTCCTACATTTAGCGCATGGGAAAATTCTTTAAATTTTGCATTACATTTAATAGCCTGCTGCAGAAAGGCATGGTTCTCTTGATAGAGATGTAACGTGTTTGACCCCAGACACATTAGATCAAAGTTTAAACTGTGTATCTCTATTTACGTTAAAAATTCCGTAAATTTCATATTGCTTTGCTGCAGGAGTCCTGGAGAAAATGGTGCAAACTCAAATTACGGTGATTTGACCGAGGATTAAAATTACACATATAGATGTTTGACTGTGTTTGGTGGTTTTTATAGGCATAATCGTATCAGAATAATGTAACTTAACATTTTTATGCATCGTGAACACTAGAGAAATCCAAAATCACTATAAGTTAAAAATACTAAAATAAATATAGTTATTTTTGAACAAAACTTTTGAATTTAAGTGATATCAGTATTTTAATACTTAAAAATATTTAACTGTTGTTCCTTAAGAAATTATTTATTGAAAGGAAAAACATACACAATGAGCCTTAAAAGTTGATTTAAAATGTTTCAATCGTTTGACAAGCAAAGATTTTCAATTTTGTTATTAACTGAATAGTAATGTCAGGGAAACGTTTTTATTATATAATTTTATTAAATAATACTTAGAATTATTAAAGAATATTTTAGATAAAAGTAATCAAAGTGTTTCATCATTTCAAAAGCATATGGGCAAAAATAAAGTACCAATTCTGAAAAGGTCTTGCCCATTAGAAAGGTTTTCAAACTTAAATCTCTATCAGTACCATAGCCTGCTGTTCCGACAGTCACTTTAACTAGGCATGATTTAGTAGTTAGAAAAATATTTCAAAAATCAAGAATCTATCAAATTAGCCCTAATAAGCTGGAAATAGTTGTGGAGCTGCAGCATTAGCCGTTACTCAGATACAATTTGGAATTAGTAATTTGTTCTAATGATTATAAAGTTCTTATTTTAAATAAATAATATTTGCTTCCATAAATTTGTTATTTTTCCTGCAATTTTAATAGTAGTCATTCAAGTAAGGTGTACCGGAAAATATTTTTATTTAAATTTTGTTTACGATAATTGTGATGATAATTGCAAATAAACATAAAAGGGAAATGTGTTATTTGTTTAATCTTTCAACCCCTGGGATAAATGGTCAAAAATACAAAACCGAAATAATTGACAAAAACTAAAAAAGAGTTGACTTCACTTAATAATAAAATTATGACATTCCCATATTGTTTACCAAAATGTTTCAATTAGTCAGTTATTTATTTCAATCTCTTTCTCTCTTAAAAAATATTAATAATTCTAATTTACATACTTGTTAAGAAGATGATGGGAGTTTATTTATTTATTTTATTAAATAGAATATTGTCTAGTTTGATTTTACCTATAGAAAACCACCATAGAGTGGCAAGTAAAGTAAAACGAGAATAAGCTTGATTTAAAATATGTGTAATTGGTGAGGAATTGAAATTCCACAAAAAAGATAATACCATTAAAAAATGATGCCCTAAATGTTCTGACCAGGAAATAGCAAAATTATGCCAACTAAAAACATCAGCAAGTCTATCTTCCTCTTGTAATTTCACTCAGCAATGAATATGGCGCTTTATATCTTTAGTAAAGGTCCTGAAAATAAACAAGTAACTAAAATTTGGTGTTATAAAAAACATATCCTGAGATTCCGTCCTTAATCTGAAAGTCAGTACGAGAAGAACTTATTATTTCTGCAATTAATTTACTTTTTATATAAGGAAATAAATTTTAACAGGAATTATCTCGAAAATTAATTGCAGCTTAAAAATTATCATTCGTTTTAATTTAATATATATATATATATATATATATATATATATATATATATATATATATATATATATATATATATATATATATATATATATATATGAATATATATATATATATATATATATATACATATATATATATATATATATATATATATATATATATATATATATATATATATATATATATATATATATATTTATATATATATATATATATATATATATATATATATATATATATATATATATATATATATATATATATATATATATATATATATATATATATATATATATATATATATATATATATATATATATATATATATATATATATATATATATATATATATATATATATATATATATATATATATATATATATATATATATATATATATATATATTCATATATATATATTTATATGTATATATATATATATATATATATATATATATATATATATATATATATATATATATATATATATATATATATATATATATATATATATATATATATATATATATATATATATATATATATATATACAGTAAGACCCCGCTTAACGCTGCTTCGTTTAGCGCTGTTTCGGCTTAGCGCTCTTTTATTTCAACCCGGGCATTCCACGAAATTGCTCGCAGCATACGGGGATTCCCCGAAATATTATGCAGCGATAGGTTTCAAATACATATCCGAAAGAGTGTACTTGTGTTTCTTGTTTAGTGCGGTATTGTACAGACATATTTTTATTATTGGAAACATTTGTTGACATTATTGTAAGTAGGTATTAATTTATTTAATACTATATTACAGTGTCAAATATTTTGATCTTTAGTTTTTACTATGGGTGATAATGAAAAAGAAAAAGAAAGCAACCAGGAAGAGCATTTCACTCAAAACTAAAATGGAAGTGATTAGAAGATTAGATTCTGGTGAACGTCAAACTCTAATTAGTGCTTCATTGAATTTGCCAACATCAACAATAAGGAACATCATGAAGAATAAAGAAAAAATACTGTCATCGGCAATTACAACTACGTCAAGCTCTGCAACTAGAATTACCCGTTCTAGAAATAATATCATAGAGTAAATGGAAAAACGACTGTCTATATGGATTGACAACGAAATTGACCAAAATATGCCATTAAGCCAATCTATCATAATGGAAAAAGTTAGAAGATTTTTTAATTACATTCAGGCGGAGACAATTAAAACAAGTGAAACTTTCGTTGCTAGTCGAGGATGGTTTAATAGATTTAAACATTGAAATAACCTTCACAACTTAAAGATTACAGGAGAAGCAGCAAGTGGTGAAGCGGCGGCTGAATTTCCAGCGATATTAAAAAAAATAATTGAAGAAGGAAACTATCCTCCAGGATTGGTTTTTAATGTTGATGAAACAGGCTTGTTTTGGAAAAGAATGCCAAAACGAACATTTCTATCCCGTGAAGAGAAACTGGCACCAGGATTTAAAGCTGCAAAAGATCGCTTAACCCTTCTACTAGGTGTTGACGCAAGCGGAGATTTTAAATTAAAACCATTACTAATTTACCATTCCAAAAACCCAAGAGCGATGAAAGACATATCTAAATCAACTTTACCTGTAATTTAGGAATCTAATAAAAAATCATGGATAACTGCGAAAATTTTCCAGGATTGGTTCACTGAATATTTCTGACCGTCTGTTAAACTTTATTGCGAAATTAAAAAACTTGAACAAAAAGCACTTCTGTTAATTGATAATGCTCCAAGCCACCCAACAAATTTATCAGACTTAACATTCCAGTCGAAGTGGTTTTCTTGCCGCCTAACACAACTGCCTTAATTCAACCAATGGACCAAGGCGTTATATCAAATTTTAAGGCTTATTACTTGCGGTGAACCTTTAAGCAAATGTTTGAAAAAACAGACGAAGAAAAGAACCAGTCCATAAGAGAATTTTGGAAAAACTACACCATCGTGGATGCTGTAGAAAACATAGGCCTTTCTTGGAATGAGGTAACAGAAAGATCTTTGAAAGGAGTATGGAAGAATATTTGGCCGGATTTAAGTAAGAGCGATGACGTTGGACACTCTGTCGATGTGGATGAAATATTGGAAGAGATAGTGAAATTAACGAACCATACCGGTTTTGAAGGGGTAAATGTGGAAGATGTCGAAGAAATAATTCAAGAAGCAGCGGCTAGTCTTTCTAATGATGAGCTCAAGGAATTAACTGAACAAGAAGAAAAACAAAAATGTTGACAGCAGTGATTCAGAAGAAGAGCAAAAAGAACTTTCGATGGCGTTTGTAAAAAGGAGTTTGTCTACCATAACTGAAATAATGGATCAATTCATTGAAAATTATCCGAATTTCGACAGGAGTTCAAAAGTAAGGCGTGGTGTTAGAGATGCTTTATCCGTTTATGAAGAACTTTTAAGAGAACAACGTAAAAGAAAAAGGCAAACAACATTAGATGCTTTTGTCACAAAAAGGCAGAACACTGAAAACGCGGAAGCCTAACTAAATATGACTGACTTAGAATTTTATTTGTTTTTTTTTAAGAATATTCGTTTTGTTATTTATATTTTGTTTTTATTTTTGCAAGAAATAATAATGTGGTATTAATTTGGGCTTTAAGAAATAAATGCTTGGTTTTATTTTTATTAAAAAAACATACTTTTTAAATTTAATACCTAACATACATTTTAAATTTCGTAGCCATCTTTCCCTAACCCCAATATTTACATGTAAAGATAGCCTCGTTTAGCGCTGTTTCGCCTTACGCTCTACTTTGATGGAACGTATCCCCCGCGTTAAGCGGGGTCTTACTGTATATATATATATATATATATATATATATATATATATATATATATATATATATATATATATATATATATATATTATACAGACGATCTCTCATGATGTTTCTTTACTTATTCATAAAACTGAGTCCTTATGTTTTCTAATACATCAACATAATAAGGAAACCTTTAGCTGCTTTTAATTTTTTAAAACATTATTTTTTCAAAAACGGCGGGAAACCTAAATTTTTATATGCATAAGCAGAATCAATTATATGTAACATTAAACACAATAAAATATCATTTTTTTAACTAAATGCCCACACTAAGTACACATTTTACACAAGCAAATAACTCATGTGAAATGCTTGAAAATTTTGTTTAATTACATAGTAGAGTCCTTGTTAGACTGTTTGGTCAGTGCATGATTCCAGTTATCGGAAGGTAATGCGTTCGAATCCCGACCCATCAGAAGAGCCATCGTGTTCACTAATGGTGGCTGAGGCCCATCAAGTATATTGCATTCATAATATTCTTCGTATGAAATGATACATATGGGTACTGCAGGCCGGGGCAAAAGTCCAATGATTGGTCAATCTTCTCGAATTACTAAGACGCACTTGTGGCAGTCTTACTAGTTGACCCAATATATAAAAGCGCTCTCCTTCCGCCAACTGAAGTCTTGAAATTTCAGTATCGTTGAATGGGGGCATTGGAAACAACAACACACTCATACAAGCCTACTAGAATTGTATGTGTGAATTGTATAATAACTAGAAATGTATGAGAATATTTTACTATGATATAATTGTTGTTGTTCTTTTGTGACAGCCAGGCTGGCATTATGTGCTGCGTTGCTCCCTTTTTCCAGCTGAACCATATTTTGGTGTGGAGTCCAACTTCCTCAGCACTGGCATTCCGTATCTACCCGTTTATAGGGTAGGCAACCATTCACAACCCATTCATTAAAAGAAAGGACAAAGATAGGATAGACAGAGAGAGAAAATACATCCACCCCCGAACAGTGATTTGAACCCAGTACCTCCCTATCCACAGTCAGGCACTCTGACCACTAGACAAAATGGACGGCTATGATATAATTATACATACTTATTGATTTAATTATATTTTTTCAATTGTGTAATACCAGTGTAATAGCTAAAAATGCTGACTTATCTATAATATTTTTTAAATTAACTTTATTATTTTAAAATAATTTTTCTTTTGTAACTTCTTTTTAATAAAACCAAAATTAAGAAATTTTTTTTGTAAGATGTGTGCAATATTTCTGTTAAAAAGCACAAATCCATATTTACTATTTTTATACATCTTTATTTTTCTGTGAGTATTATTAAACAGTCTATTTTTCATGACGCTATATATAATTTGTCAGCATTAACGCTGATACTTCCGAAACAACTCTTACAATGTTTTAAGGATATAGGTTTTATAAAAAAAAATTTATTTCTTTTTTCATATTTAAGGATCAAAGTTTTTTATTGGAAACCAAGCAAAAAAAATTTTACTGTCAAGTAAAACCATTAGATTTGTATTTTAAAGTATAACTTTTTAAAGGGAAGTAGCTGCAGAACGAATGAAGGGTTACTCTATAAATAAGAAGAAAATTATATGTCTAGGAACAATGAAATATGATGGGCTTTTCTATTATCGTGACTAGATTCTAGCCAAATGGTTTGCTGAAATAGACAATGTATTTATTTTAAGTTACACTTTCAAGCTCTACTATTTCAGCATAGTTGATTTCACTAAAGTATGTACAATGAGATAGAATACAGTGAATAATCATCAAATGTAAGATTTAATATTTTGCGTGTCAACTTTAAACACAACTTAAAAAATACTGGTTATCATGTGATGAGCTGTGAAAATTTTCCGGAACAAAATAATTAAATACCCACCAGTTTAGTAGTGTTTTATCCAGTTAAATTCATCTTTAACTTGTTTGTGAGCTGGATTTCATAATACATGTGTTTTTAGGCAATTTTAATAATGTCGGCAGTTTCATTATATTCATAAGAGTGTTGGTGATTAAATGTTTTTTTTTTACATATTTTGCTTCTTAATCATAGAATTTTTATTAAAATTTTCTAATTTATAGAAAATTTGTTATTTTTGTTTTATTTCCGATACTTTTGCAATAATTTTAATCTCCGATTTTTTTAATCAAATAATGACGATTTCAAGATACTTACTATCGATAATAAAGTATTAAAATTGTGTAAACCAATTACTTTATTCAGTTAATCATTAGTTCCTTTTCTTGAAAATTTTCGGATGAATAAATGCATGAAGCCTTATTTATGTTAATTTAACTTAAAATATAATTCGTTTCGCACCCAACTCAAAAAAACGGTCTGTATATAATATTTTATCCATGAAAAGTGTTACAGTTGCAAACTCCTTATTACAAGACAAATTCGATATACTGTACATGTGCATATTTAACTTTTGAAATTAACAATATGAGAAAAACGAAATCTTCAATAAATTTTATCAATACAAAATCCTTTCTGTTCTTAATTCGAACTACAATTATTTAGTTTGGCACAATCTTCCTTTATATAATTTTATTTATATTTTGCTATATTAAGGGAACTTTTTTAACTATATTTCTTCTATAAAATTTATTCTGTTGTTTCATTTTTATTCGATTATATTTTCTTCATCTCAGAATGCAAATTTGTTTTTTCTTAAACTTAGAATGAGTTCTAAGATCTCATCGCAAGTTAAATATAAAAGCAATTAATGTATACAAGGGTCACTCTGAAAATTTTGAGATACAACTAGGTTTTTAAAGTTATACTTTCAAAATTTTAGGTGTGTTCAAAGTAGTCTCCTCCAGCATCAATGCACTTTAGTAGATGAATTTTCCCCAGATTAAATGCCTCAAGCCATTCATTTCTTCGAATAGATGAAAAAAATGCATTTATAGCCACATCAATCTCTTCTTCTGAATGAAAACGACATCCACGTAAGTTCTTTTTTAGATTAAAGAATAACCAAAAGTCGCACATAGCTAGATCAGATGAATACGGCGGATGTTCGATCACTTTAATTTGTTTTTGTTTAAGAAACTCAACTGTTAATCCGGCTGTATGTGAAGATGCATTGTCATGGTGAAGCATTAGTCCCCTAACATTCAGTTCTTGTAGAATTTCTGGAAGACATTTAGTGGTATACCAGTTTGCTGTTACTGTCTTCTGTCCTTCCAACTTGATGGCTTTGACCAATCCCGTACTTCTGAAGAAAACGGCATACATCACTTTTTTCAGTGCGCGTTGTTTTTTCACCATTGTTGGCGTGGGATCATCTTCAAAGACCCATACTTTGCTTTCTTGACGTGTTGGAACGTCAAAAAACGGTATGTACGTTTCATCACCTGTTACAATTTTAGAAATGATGCGGTGGCCACCATCATTCAGCATATTAAGAGTTTCTTTACTGATTCTGGCACGCTCCTCTTTTTGATGCTCATGTTAGATTATGGGGAACCCAACGGCAAACTACTTTTTTCATATGTAATTCTTCATGAATGATTTTGTGTAGGGCTGCGGATCCAATGTTAAGTTCCTTCTGTATCATTTGATAGGTACAACGATTATCATCCATTAACATTTTTCGTATGGCAGACACATTATCCGGGATTACTGCCGACGGTGGCCTTCCTGTGTGTTCTTCATCCTGAAGAAAATTGCGACCTCTTCTAAATTCTCTAAGCCATCTGAATACAGTAGCACGAGCTGGAGATTCATCACCAAATGCTAATTGCAACCGTTGAACGCATTCTTCTTGATTGAATCCTGCTTTGAAATCGTAGAAAATCATAGCGCGAAAATGTTCTCGCGTCAACTCCATTTTCTCTTCTGTTTAAAATTTATTCCACGCTAAACAAGTTGAAGTAAGTCAGTAAGAAATCGTCTTCTGTGTTAAAATACTTTGTACTTTAAAATTAAACCGTTATTTTTATTTTGTAAATTCTCGTCAGCGCGTATCTCAAAAATTTCAGAGTAACCCTCGTATAACTTATTCGATATTGATAAAATTTCCTGATTTCATTAAAAACAAAGATTGCATATATTTTTGACATTCTAATTTTTAAAGCTTGGACTGTACCACACAAACTGTCGTTCACTTTACGAAAAATATTTTTCTCAAAAAACAAACAGACATTAAATTACCTACTATGTAGTAGCTTTTTAAATTTAGTCATAATTTCTAAAGAAAAAGAATGTGCAAAGATATGATGTTTTCAAAAGGATTACAGATGATTCCTAGGAATTTTTGGCCTATAGCTGGAAAAAAATAATGTTCCACCTTATATAATAACCACTGAAAAGTTAATATTTTATCTTGTTTAATTATTGTAAGTCTTTTTTGCTCCTTTTGCACATTAAGGTGATTGTGGACTTATAATTATTAATGATCGTAAATAGTTTTCGTTCACTCTACTTCTAATGTGTTATCTGAACCTTTATAATCTTACATTTTCATGCTAATTTTTAAGATATATATATATATATATATATATATATATATATATATATATATATATATATATATATATATATATAAATTTTAGTATCTACTTACTAGCTTAAATAAAGATACATTGCTTACAATGGCTTAAGTTATCACATGACAATGAGGCTGTTTGACGTTGACAAGGACACACTAGGATATGGCTCGAATTTGTTTACGTCACTAATTTCTATCGCGTAACACCAAGACGGAAAAAGATTATCTGTATTAATGTTTAAGAAACCGGAAAGCTTAATGCAATATGTATTGTATCTAGTTTTCCACAATATTTTGTGAAATATATTTATTTTAAATATACTATATGAATTATCATTCCCGTATATTTTTCTTGGTGATATGAAAACAAAGCGACCATTTTCTAAAAATGGTTGATTTTTTGTGTTTAACGTAGATACTAATTTAAAACAAAAATCAAAAAAAGCGAAACTGTTTTTTAATATATATATATATATATATATATATATATATATATATATATATATATATATATATATATATATATATATATATATATATATATAAATTGTACTATAAATTATATGTTAAAATATTCTGAGTCAAACCTGCCAGCTTTCGTAGACTTCTGCAAGAAAACATGCACCTATTTTACACAGGAAAATTCTTTTAAAAAATCCTTCGGTTGCTTATCAAAAAAAAAACCCTTAAACAGGTCTGCTACTGATGGATATAATATAATTTTTCTTTCGTCAACTCCCATCAGTTGGGCATGGATCATATTTTTAAGAGGAAGGAAAGAACCACACTCCTCTCTTAAGGCTAGCAGTATTCTGGAATATTAAGCATCCCGGTATTTTATGAACGTAATAATGATAATTATTTGTCAGTAAAATTATTATTTTATTTATAAATATTAAATAACATTTTATATGTGTTACGTATCGTCATATTATGCAATTTATAAACATATATCTACATCATTGCACTTCAGTATTTTTAAAAATTCATATTTCAAAGTATTTCATTGAAGGTACCAAATAACTGATATTATTTTAAATATTAAAAAAAAACTTATAATTGAAAAATAGTATTGAAGATATGTTTTCCATAAAAAACATAAGAAATACAGATGAAAAAATGATATTGTTGCTGTGTAAGCAATGGCTGATTAAAATAATTGCTGCGGATAGTAGATAATTCCAATGGATTGTCTTACAGGTCAAATTTGCCGTGTGTTAATTTGATTAGTTATACTGCATTGAGTCGTACTCAGTTACTAGAATTCACACAGAAATTATAAAATTCAATAATATTCCCTCCTTCAGATGTTTGCGTGGAAAGCAGAACACAATTTTCACTTTTTGTTCCTCAATTGTAGTCATTGCCGAATTTTGAACCTTCGTTTCAGTTTTGAAATTTGAAGATGAGTGTGGACAACATATCCATATATGCTAACTTTTCTATACTATCCAGTTGCAGTATTATATTTACACTGCAATTAATTCTTCAAAGTAACAAAGATTACAATATGTTAACTCTCGCATAAAATGCAATGAGTGAAAACGTTTTTAAATTGACTCATATGCAATTTTATTTAAATAAATTATTTAAAATGGATTTAACCAATCTGAATTTTGTAAATTTTTTTGACTTTGTATTATTCTTAACAAACACAAGTACATAATTTTCGCTGAACGTCTCTCTCATTTATTTATATAAAATACAAGTTTATAAAATATTATACACATTCCAAAGTGTAATAATACATAAAACAATAAATATGATCATTACGGTTTTTTTGTTCTTAAAATAATTTATGTATATTTTATAGTGCAAAAATATCTATAGCAGAGTTCTTTTTCCAAACGAATTATGTTCTTTTGTAATTTATTTTTGATTTCCTTTGTTAGGCTTAATGTCTTTTCTTTATCACCTGCGTTAACTATTTCCCAGGAAGACGGATTGAGCTCAGTTTTGCGTTCACCTAGATTATCTGATATAATGCCACTGATCTGATATCTTAAGAGTTAAAGACCATTTTGATGACTTAAAGGCCAAGATTTCAGCCGCAATAGCCTATATGAATGCCGGTATAGTTGAACTAATTGGCGTGTGAAGTTGACTGCCGTCTTTGATATTCTTTCTGCAAAAAATGGTGCACATCAGGAAATTGTTCGATAAAGGCAATAAAACTTTTTAAGCTCACCTAATTATTACTGTTATCAATTTATATTTATATTCATTATTTTTTTAATTATTCCACTCCAAAACCTGTCCATTATTTTACAGACATTTTTTCTGTAAAATGTATGTTTGATAAAAATCGACTTTTTTCTCAAGCTGCAATTTCTGACTATACACTATCTTTCTTTTTCTTTTAAATTCTGTTTTCTATTTTTTGAGTTCTGTTTTGAATTAAATAATTTCTAATATATAGGCTCAATTACAATTTCAAAAAATCGACACACATTTAATAATATTCTCTATAAGACATTGTTCTAATTTAATTATTTAGATATAATACTCTAACAGCAACTAGAGATTAAAGTCTGCCTGAACAAAGTAAATATTATGATTTGAAATATAAAGCAGCTTTATTTGCCAATATTTGAACAAAGGGAATCTTATCTTTAGCTAATCTAAACAATCTGAAGGATAATTTTCATTAAAAAACAGTTCAGAAATATTCTTTCTCATATAAAAAGGTTTTGTTAAATGTTTTGCTCAATCCCTAGTTATACTGATAAGCGATTATATATTACATTATTTATAGAAATCAAAATATAATAATGAGAATCAATATTCCCCTGACTTTCCTATTATGAAATCAGACTACTTTTTCTGTTATAAAATATGTATTAGTTATAGCTCAAATAAAATTTGTTAATAACAAGTTTATATAATTTTTATGTTTCCATGCACAATATAACTTCTACTTGAAGCTAATCTAATTTAATATATTAAATGAAATATTAATAGACTCTTGTTTCTATTTCTTTTATCTGAAAAGAACTATATCTTCGACACTCAGTAAAATATAATTAGGATATATAAGTTGTTACAAAGCTTAAAGACGTTTCATAAATAATTATATATTTTTACCTTCTATAAGATAAATACAATATTTTTATTGAATATTGTATTTTTATTGACTATTGTATTTATTGCTTCACATTCGTACGCATACAAATATTTTTATACAGAAAGATTCTTATAAATAAATGTAAAAAACATAAGCATAAATAATATAATTTAAAAAAAACTTGCCTCTTAGTCATGGAATTCAAATAAAATTTCTTTAGCTAAATATTAGATATTTATTTAAAATTTCTAAAATTATTTTACTTATCTTAATTATTTTATAATTTAACAGTGTTTTCTAATTTTTTATTTTTTTATTTTTTCCAGAATTTATTTGCAACAGTATTGAAGCAAAACACTGTTAATAATTTAACATTCATATGTACATTCATAAATATATTTTATATAAAAATATATTAAATTCATATAAGCATTATTTAGAATTTACATTTATTTGTCTTATCAAGAAAAGTGGTATTTTAACGAGAAAAAGTGAATATTTATATAAAAAAATTAATGATTTTAAATTGTTTCTTTTTATGGAAATTTTCGTTTTATTAAATTAAATTAGAAATGTGAAACAAATATCTAAGGAAAATAAAATTTTACACAGTATCTTTGCATAATTCATTAATTTCACTGTATTCGATAAAAATTTGGAGAGCATCTGTGAAATATTTAACTGTATAAGATCACATTTTTTAACAATTACATCATAAAACTGTTGATCAAATTATCCAAATATTGAATATTTTCAAGCAAAAAAAATTTTTTTATATGCGTTATAATATAATTACAGAAAAAGCTATACTAGGGAAATCCGAAATGGTAATCTCTGAATATTACACTAGAAACTATATATATGTATAATGTCAATTCCTTTGAATGAGTTTAAGAATTTTTTCTTTTTTCTTACTTTTACATATAACTTTCTTTAAGCATTTTATTTGAATTTTCCATTTTAACTTTATACATTTTCTCCTCTACATTTTATCGCATTTTATCTGAAACAAAGATGTCTTAAAATAAAAAATAAATTTCATACAATGAGAGAGAGTGAGAACGAAATGCCTGGTTAAAGAATCGATTTTTAAGACATTTAAGGCTTACGTCATTATAATAAATGGACAGATATGACAGATAATATCTACAAAATTTTCACGAACCTGCTGTTTTCTAAATAATATGATACCATTGAATAAGGACAGGTTACGTTAAAAAATTAATATAAAACACACACACAATTTCCATTATTTAAATTTTATGAGAGTTTATAATATTTGCAATTATTTATAAGTCATAAATTAGTTAAACGAATGTAACGCTGTATCATTAAATATTTCTTCCAGGATAAGTTTATTCAAAAACTTATCCTGGAAGAAATAATTAAGAAGCTATATTCTTTTAATTTTTTTCAGTAATCTGAAAGAATCTATAAGAATCTGAAAGAAATTATGAATTAAAATAATTAATGCGTTTTCTCTATAGCATGTTGGATACATTTTTACGATTTAAAAATATTATTTTTGGAAATATTAATTCATTGATTTTAATAGAATCTCTGACTAAGCAAGTCAATTAATAACAGATTTGTTAAGAACAAAGGAATAAGATTATTTTCACTTGAATAATATTTAAATAAATAAAGGGTACAATATAGAAAAGTGCAAAAATAGAATTTCGAAAATAAAGTTTCAGTTTGAACATCTTTTCGATTTAAAATGCAAAACCCAACTAAAGAATCACTTCTAATTTCCCTTCCCATACGGTGTTTCAGAACTTCGATAACCTCGCAACCAGATCAACGCCATGAGTCACTAAAAGGTGCTTCCCTCTACGTTTTTACCTTAGGATTTTTTAAAAGAAGATAAATCTAGGATTTATTGCTTATAACGCAAAATTTTTATTCTTTGTTTCTTTCACTATCCTGAATTTATGAAACATTGGCATGAAAATTGATTTCCGCAATTTCGTTTTTAGTGTTTCTCTTGAATTTTGAAATAATAAATATTTTTTAAGATTAAAATTTTCTTGAAGTTCATATGATATGAAAGCTTGATAATTCATTCTTGTTAAAATTTAATCTCAAAAGTATTTTGTTCTTTGAGAACATCCATATAAATTTGTAATTACGTAGTGAGAATTTAAATGGCATGGTAATTTTTTTCATCTCATAAAAAATAAGTAGAAAAATTGATCAGGTGAAATTAATTAATATTTAAAAATGCATATTTCTTTTGGTTTAGGAATAAATGATGAGGATTCAGTTCAATGCAAAATTCCAGTATCAATAATACTGCATGGAATAAGTATTAATATATTTTTCTATTTAATAATATTAAAAATTAAATATGAAATGTATTTTGTTGACAATATAGTAAATAAGTTGTCTTTAATTATTCATTTTATTTGGGCTATTACTGACCATTATAAGTTTCCAGAGGCATTCGGATTAATGAAATTTAATCTATAAAATATTTCTTCCTTATTAAAATCATAATGTTTACGAGAATATATTTGCTGACTCTCTGACATAGACAATCTAAGAGTCGAAGGTCTTTGGTTCAATTCTCACAGAAAATTAGCTGCATTTATGTATCGTAAGCAAAGCAATCGAAAAATTTCTCCGACATCCACTCCAGCAGATGTAAATTTAGAAAACATAAAATTAACACACATCTTTCAATGTTGAAAAAAAGCAAGGATTGAACTTGATAACTTACAACACGTAAAGCATGTTGAAAGATACCAAAAGGTTTCTGCAATTCTATCTTTGCGAGATCACTACACAATATATTATCAAATGAATTTAAATTTTTAATTCTGAAATTATATTTGTATACGCAAGTGAAAAATAGCATTGTAAGTTCAGCATAGTTAGTATACAAATAATACAATAGTGCAGTGCATCACTATAAATTGAGATAATTATTCGAAAATAACTTATCTGAGCAACATGTGTATTGAAGGAAGCTATATAAATAATGCAACAATGGAAAATATTAGAAGATTTATCTCAATAAATAAATTAAGAAGATGTAAACATGTGCTATATTTATACATAGTATAATTTATTGCTTTACAAAAAGTAAAATATTTATGTTAAGAACTTGCTGCAAATTGTGAATCCATTCATTTTTCTGTTTATAAGGAGAGATATTCTAGGGGACTTATTTCTTATTTTACTTAAGGATCTTTAAAGAAGAAGCATTTTTAGGGAATGAAGCACATTTATCACTTTAGAAAAGCTTTTATGAAAACTAACTTCAGCGTTAACTTCAAAAAAAAATTTACTCACGAAAATAAGTTCTGAAAAGTATACATTTAGTGTATGTTTCCAAGTAAAATATTTGCTTATTTTTTATATGCAACAGAGAGAGAGAGAGAGAGAGAGAGAGAGTCAAATCTAATATTTATAATAAAGCTCTTAAAAATAAAGTTAATTCAATTTTCTATAGCATGATCTTAATAAAATCCTTTGTTTTGCAGGCATTAATAAAATGTTTATGCATTTACGTTCTACAAAGAATCGTGTATATAATAATTGTATTTAACCCTCAGATTAAATTTCAACTATGTACATAAAATCTTTATTTTATGTGTCGACCCAATTTTTATCCAGGGTTGAAGTAAGTTTGTGCAAAGAATGAAATGGATCGTATATTAGGATAACGATCTCTGGTCAATTTATAACATAGATTAAGTTTCAACTCTTAAAATTTTGATTTCAACATTAGTATTGCATTGTAAAGAGGATTAAATGACTTTGTATTTCAATTTTTGATAACTTCATAACTAAAAAAATTCTATCATATCATACTAGATTTTATTTGTTTTTCAAAACCAAACTTTATTCGATTTTTTTAATGCAAGACGATATTTTATGGTTCAAAGCAACATTTTAAAATAAATTAATTACAGCATATTTCACTAAAAAATCAGGAATATCGTTATTTTTCATAATCACGTTTTTTTTAATAGTTAATTTTTTTTTTTTGCTGGAAGTTATGATATATGAAATATCGCAGATTTTTCAGTTAATATAAGTTAATTCATAATATTTCCTCATTTAGAGAATAATATCTTTTTAATCATTCAGTTGGGGAAAAAAGATATTTAAAGATTTTCCTGTTGACTGGATTTTAACTTACTACCTATAATTTTTAACATGGAGAGTTTTAAGTGTGTGCGATTCTCTTAAATATAATACTACTGATAGAAGCGATTATTCACATAACATAATTTTACACCTGATGATAACAAAACATAGTCAAAACAAATATTGAAAATCTCGTTAGTTTGGTATGCATACCTTGTATCTTGATGTGCGTTTATTCTACAGGGGGTTGATTCTAGAGTGATGCATGATTTAATGTGTATACTAAATTTTTCCAAACATCCACATCCACGTTGGAACACATGAACGGAAGAGATCAAGGTAAGGCATCAAATTATTCAGAAACTATTTACTTAGCTGCTGTTCAAAATCCTTTTTTGTATAGACTTTTTGCCATTATATATTTATCAAGCAACATGTAGTGGCAAAAAAATTTTAAAAATTAATATTTATGAAAAAAACATTCATGAAAAACAGGATTTCAAAAAATCTTTAATAAAAACAATTCCAAAATCTTCCGATAGCTATTTTTAAAACATTTTGTTCATGTCTAAGAAAAATGATTATGAAAAATTTCTTTTAGTATTCATTTAAACTATTTATTCAATTTCAATACATCAATAACTCTTGTGTGATCCTTAGACTATAATAAATATCTTAAAACGTAAAATCTAATTGTAATTTTCTATATTTTTATTAAAAAACGAAGTAAACATTGTTTCTATAAAATCTATTGCAATTAGAATTTTAAGCAATAAGTCATCTTTTCAGTAGAACTGCATATTTAAATTTATATTTTATTCTGTTTCTATAATGCAGTGGGGTATTAAACTATTTGACGACGTTCAAATTTAATAAATCAAATCTCCAAAATTTCGAACTATCACCTCAGGGAAATGTAATTAAGCCATGTAAAATTTTAGATGAATAAATCTGGATGAATATTCCTAGATAAAATTGACTTTGAAATAAATATTTAATTATATATTTTTATTATTAACTTACGAATGAGTATCAATTTACTATGTATTTAAAAAGAATTTTCTGCATGTAAAAAGGAAAATCTCTGACTTTTATTCAAGAAACGAAAGTTAAATTCATTGACTTAAAAAATGTGACTCAAAATATAATATATTTGTTTCAAAATAAAAACGAATACCAGATAAAGTTAGTTATCATATATTGTTTAAATAACATGGCTCAAATAAATATTGGTAACCAAACCTTAATTACAATCTAAATTAACTTATATTACTATCTTTTATTGAAAGCGTGCTAAATTATTCATTTAACAGAACAAAAGAACAAAATAATAAAAACAATCAATTTGAAAAAAAAAAAGTCTAAACCGAACCTGGGAACCTGTCTTTAAATGTATTTTTAGAAGGAAAGATTATCCTTTCTACAATAAAGAGACAAATGAGTAACATGATCTTGAGCTTGTTATTTTGACAGAACAATGAATCTCCGAGAATCTGTGTAAAGTAAGCAGTTTTCTTCTCAACAGCTTAAAATATTTATGAGAGAAAAGTATAAGTAAATAATATACCAGAAAATGCTTTCTTTTAAACTGATTTATCACTCAATTTATATTAAAAATTTTCATGTAGAAAACACAAATATTAAAATTAAAAGGGGGATCATATTCTTCAGTAATGAAAAAATATAAATTTATAATAATCTCAAATGAATTTAACATGTCAGTATCTAAAAAGTATAAAACAAAATTAAAATCTTTCTTTTAATCATTTTTATTCAATAATTCACTAAATACGTAATTTAATCTTTTAAGTCTATTAATTTCAATGAAAAGTTAATAGTCTGTGTATCTCATAATAATATTTTTATAATAAAGGTAGGCTCTGGGTGACTGCTATTCATTTATCGTTACCCGATGAGCACCTGTGAACCACAAGTCACGGAGCATTACCTACTCCATAAAACCACACAAACCCATTTAAAGGGTGGACCACACATTCCTACATATCTCAGAAGAATGGACAGAGAAATATGGAGAACAAAAGAAACATCCATGCCTGGACCAGGATTCGAACTTGGGACCAAACGCCTAGGTGTCAGGAATGCTAACCACTCAGCCATCGACCGGCGCGTTTAAAAATAGCAAATAGAAATTTAAAATCAAATTATTGTCAGTTCCATAATTAAGTTACTTTAAAGTTCAATACTGGGAAAATATTCAAACAACGTTGATGTTTCGAAACGCATGCAATCAATTCGATGTTCTACAATTTAATATGTCGAATTATCATTTCATTATCTAAACATCTGAATTAATGGATAAAAAACGATTTGAAATTGGATAGACGCTTAAAGTGATATTTAACGTTTCCTTATGATAAATTTCGTGACAAACCATACACCCACATTTTTCAAATGTCTTAGTTCATGCATGGTATAAAGTTTAGACAAAATAATTAACATTTATGTGTAAAAAAAAGAAAGTAATAAATTAAGTATCGAACAAACGAATAGTTTACAAACGATGGAAGTTTACATATCACAATTTAATATAATTAAGCTTATGATTTTCTATGTAAATTCTTACCCCTTTGAAGTCATCCATCAAACACTTGCTGCCCAAAAAACCAAATATTCTACAAAAAAAATTGTGTCAAGTTTTATCAAGTGTTTTATTAAAGACTAAGGGACATTTGAAAATCAGTGACATATATGTGTTCGTTGTCCATATTAATGATAATTAACTAATGATAATCAATACTATTTAGTTGTTGCTTTTTTATCGTGTGACAAGTGCAAAATGAAAAAAAAGAAAGAAAAGATAAAAAAGACAAGTCATATGGAACCAAAGGCATGGAGCACTCCCCTGGCCCCATGTTCAGCTTTTTTCCGTATAAAGGGTAATACTAAGTGTTCTTTGAATATGGTATTGCCTTTGCTAGATGTTTCTGCTACTATTTAATTTATTTTTTCATGTTCGGTATGTATTTAATCATTTATTATACAATGCAATTTAATCAATTCATTTGAAAACCCGTTTCATGCTCAAAATGTTGTGGTAGATAATTTTCTAGTAAGGCAGCAATCAATAAATGCTACAGATATATGAATGTTATTTATCATTATATATTGTATGGTTATTTAATCGTGCTAAATTCCATCTGAAAACATCAAGTTCTAAATGCTGATAAAAAAAGATATTAAAGAAATTGGAATTGTTTGTAAGAATAGTAGTAAACTGATATACTTTGTAACTCAATTGTGACTGCAATGTTAAGTATTCCTTTATTAAAAAAATAGTCGTTTATTAAATGTTTTTATATACATTATTTTGGGAACATCCTGCTCCATTTATTTTATGGTCATAAATTTTAAATTCAATATAAGTTAATTTTACAAATGTTTCTAAAACTGATATTACATCTTATTTTAAAAATATTTGTGCACATTTACTTATTATAATAATATCTATTATTAATAGTAATGAAGTAATTATTAATATTCAAACATATTTCTGTTTTTCTTGAATTTTTTATCGATGTAAAATTTTGTATGTTTAGATGAGGATCGTTTCTTTAATCATCCTTCTAGACATTTCCGAATATACTTAATAAAAGGACTCACTGTCTAAATTATCTTAATTGTTAATTTTCAAATCATGTTTAGGAGGAATTCATGTTTAAAAATACAGGCATTTTAAATTGATATCATTTAAAACTGAACTTGAAGTTTTTACAAATTAAAACTTAACTTTTTATGTTTTCTAAATCTGTATTTGTATCCTTACAAAATAGTTCTAGAATAATATAACATATCTTACAAAAAAGGCCTTTTCTTGATTTTATTAAATCAACAAAAATTTGAAATATTTCATTTTATGATGTAAATTATTTTCTACACTATAAAGAATTTCTTTTCAATTATTCATGAAAACGCTTTACTCTAGATAATCTATGTAAATTGAAGATAACATTTTACACTTTTTAGGAAATTATACCTTTTTTATTATCGATTACTGTTTCCTATCACCATTACAACTATTGATTTGAATAATTAGTTAATAATTTAATATATATATATATATATATATATATATATATATATATATATATATATATATATAATTGATGATTAATAAATCCACAAATGTGTACATGTTAAATATAAATACTTATAATAATTATTTTAAAGTTAAACTTTCTTCGCTTAACTATACTGATTTTCATTTTTGAGCTTTCATGGAATTAATGCTCACATTCACAATTAAGCAAATTAAGGAATTATTTTTAAAATTGTTTTAAGTATATTTAATGTTTAAAATCTAACAATATAAAATATTTTTATACAATATCTAAATGAGTAGCTTATAATTATATATAGGTCACTCAACGGTCATTTTTTGCACACGAGGGCTAATTAGACCTGGGACCTACGGTTTAAAGTGAATTCTGAGCCACTACAAACATCCATGCCCAAGGTGGGATTCGAACCCACGAACTGTTGAACCGAAGGCAAGCGCGCTAACCATTCGGCTGCCAGCTCTGCATCAAGACACAGCAAAACATAATGTAAAAACATATCTCAAATAGAAACAGTAAATTAAATATATAAAAATATGTTTGCATTCAAAATAGCTGACATATTTTTTGTTTAATAATTTATAACATAATATATATGTAAACAATTCTCTATTATTTATTTTAAGAATGACTTGACTCTGGGAAAGTTCTTGAAAGCAGTTTTCTCATCCCTTTAATATTGTTAAATTTTGTAAATTATGTATTCCAGTTTTATTAATTGAAGACAAATTCTAATTTGAATTATCTTTTCCTTGTTTTTATATTGACCTTTTTACAGTAATTTAATCGTGTTTTTGGATGTCCAGATCAACTACATTTAATATTGTAGAACAGTTCTCTATAGGGATATGTATACTTGCAGTTTTTCCTCCATCAGGGATTTTCAGTTTTTCTCTGTAGGGAACCTATAGGGAAAAACTACATTTTAAAGAAAGTGTTGAGAATTTATATCATAAAACCTAGAATCACAGTCACAATAGCATATCCACATAGGTACCATCAGGCGTGGAATCACCAAACATTTGATATTCTCCGTGCAAAGAAAGGTGCATGCCTGAAAGTTTATTGACAAAAGAAAAACATTTCGAACATTTATATATATATAAGTCTTAATTATTATAATTATCTATATTTTACATCAGATGTTTAAACTCAAAATATGTTTGACATTTATTGATAACCTATATAAAAACTCGTCCAAAATAGTCTTTTTATTTAAATATTTTGAATTTTCTTTCCTTTTTTAATAATTTATGCTCTTGATTTAAAATAAAACGAATTGATTTAAAACAATTGTTTTTTTTTAAATTCTAGAAAAATTTCATTTTTATTGCATAAAATAGGCTAAAATTTCAATTAATAAATGTTGTATCATATACAATAAAATAATTGCGCAGAAAACTTCGTTAACGAAAGGTAATTATATGGATTAATCATCAAATCATTAACATATTTTGTTATTTACGGTATTGCTGAATTTTTTAATTGATAAATTTGAGAAATATTTATATTAACATGCAGTTTCTTTTAAATTATAACGATATAATAGCAAAGATCACAGGGGCAAAGATAATAGGATAAATTCAACCTCGTACAAAATATCTCCTGACTGAAATTTTAGTTTCTTCGCAGTCCACTAGTTGAAGAAAATTTTGAGAACTGTATTTCAAGAGTAACATTCTCTCTTATTTTTAGATCCCTTCACAAAGGGTAGAATTCAATTGTCGTCCGCTATTCGATGAAACTTTTCCTCCTTCTCATGACGTCATGCGCGAGAAGGGATGCGCAAAGTACTTTCGGTTTTCCTGGTAATAGGAAAATACTCCAGAGCTCTCATTCCTAAAATCTGGGAGCGCATGTGAACACGTGTCTGACATGAAGCTCTTGCGATTTTCTGAACTGGCTCTTGAAAGAGTGATGTTAAACATGCAAGGCGATGGCATATTTACTGCTTCTTGTGCATAAAATAGGGATGAAAAATTATCTTTAGAGTTTCAATGCTAGAAGGATTCTGCAGTTTTGCTTGAGGAGCTTTTTTCCACATTATTTTGAATGATTAAAATGCTTCAGAAAGAACAAAACTTTGTTTATGGTGAATGATCAGTAAATTCAGATGGTTAGTTTTTATTTCATTTCATTGTTGTTAATTAGATCAAAGTATTCTACATAGCAATAAATTTAAACTAATTTCAAATAATTTTCTTATAATTTCCCAAAAACAATTGTGCGAGTACTTGTAAAAGATAATAATTTTTTACTGTTTTATATTGCAACATATATACTTCTAATCAAGCAACATAACAAAATGTAAATTAATTGAAAATATACATGAGTGGTAAAAAACTGTAAACTCGGCATATTAAAAATAGTTTTGTTGAAATGATGGTAAATATGTTATGTATATAAATAATCGTAAGCACTTGATGAGGATGGCATTATACTAAAAGGATATTTGTGAAAAGTCAAAAAAAATTATTGTGACGTTTACTTAAAATGTCATTAGAAAAATTTATTTAAAATAATTTCTTCTGAAAGTCTTCTTCAAAATAACTTGTCAATAATTTTGTTTATATTTGTGTAATTAAATCAAATAAATGTTACATGATGTGCACATTAACTGGACTTATTTTATTAAAAACATTTAAATTCAAGGCATTGTTCTTGAACAACGCATTTTACCTTAAAATAATTACTTAAATAAACTAAAATAAAAATATTTTTTCAAACATAATCTTTTCATATGAAATTATTTAAAAAAAATCTAAAAAGACATAAAAGTAGAAACTTTCATTTAAATATGTAACTAAAGACACTGAAATGCTACCCAATTACTCATTTTGCATTGTTAAGTATCATTCAATACCTTTTGCACAATGAATTCCGAAAATATGACTGAAGTTATTGAAGAACTCTCTGTTTACGAAACAGACTATTGTTCCTTTGAGCTGAACTTTAGCCTACATGAATATCCCAACAGAGAAGCTTTAACTGAACCTTTAGCTTGGGTAGAATACATCAAAATTGTTTTCTACGTCTTGGTCCTAATAGCAGGACTGGTCGGGAACATCAGTGTTATCTTGACTGTCGCCCTCAACCGCTCTATGAGGACTACCATTAACCTCTATTTGGTGAATTTGGCTGCAGCGGATCTGCTCATTTGTGTCTGGTGCATGTGGGTACCAGTTGCCAACAGTATTACGAAACCGCTGTACTCATTGGGAGCTTTCATTTGTAAAATGAATCCATTTGCTCAGAGTAAGTCATTTTTAATTTCTATAATTGTAGTAATTAGTTAAATTCCCATAAATTTTCACTGAATTTGAAAATAATGCATTTCCCTAATAATATAAGTATTGGTATTTCTCAGTAATATTTGTTCATCAAAACTTATCAAATTATTACTTGTCCATATTTTCTAATTTACTTCTAGCCTACTGATGTATTTCAGAATATACTTCTGAATAATTACATGCTTTATTAGTTTCTATTAAAAACTCTTCCTCTAATAATTGATAATATTTTACTGTTATAAACTTCAAACAGTTCCTGAAACAATAAATATTGTGATTTTCTTTACAATAATGAACTTAAAATATTTCTTTAAAAAGATAAAGATTATGATATTTGTTTACAAGGATGGACATAAAAAATTCCTTTTTGAACAAGAAATTATGTAATACCTGCTTACAGGGATGTATATCAAAATATCTTTGTAAAAAAAGAAATTCTGATACTTACAAAATATTTTCTAAAACAAATAATTTTGTGATACTTTTTTATTATAATGTACTTTGAAAATACCTCTTTTAAACCACAAATATTGTGACATCTATCTATTTTTACGAAGATATACATCAAAATATCTCCCGAAAAGAATAAATATTATAATAAACTTTTAATTTGATTTTTTTAAATGTGCTTAACGAACCTTTTGAATTGAGCTTTTTTAACTTAATTTGTTTTTTGAACTTACTTTTCATACAGTAATTTAATTATCTTGATGCATCTTTCCAGCATTTTAATTCATCTGGTACATCCTTAGATCAAAATTGAATGACATCAATTTTTTAGTTTTGGTACAGTTCCAAATACATACCTTTGACAGTACAAATCACAATACTTTTTCAAATGGCTTTGAATATCTTCTTAAAATAATTTTTTTCTCCATCTCCTAAAGTTACATTGTAATTAAAAGTTTGCTTTTTGATTTAATATTTTTTTACATTTTAATTGAAAGATTAATTTAATAATTTATCTAAAAACATCCTAACTTTAAATAATTTAGGTTCATTCTTTAAAAATTCTCAGTTATTATTATAAATAAATACTATCTTTATTAAATTTAAACTTAGTAGTCTTGCTTAATCAAAACTAAATTCTTTATAGATATTTTTTGTATCCAGTATAATATTATTTTACTGAGTTAAATATTATTAAATGTCACAAAGTCAATACTACTGTTAAATACTTCAGTGATAAGTAAATAAAATATCTAATGATATTTTAATTTAACTTTATAATTTAAATGTATGCTTATAAAATAAAATGTCAAAACAATAATGTTTAATTTATTTCAATTTTTATGTGAACAAAAATCATGTTTTGTACAATTTAAGTTAAGTAAATTAGAAAGTGGATATATATTCTTAACATGAATGTTTGAAAAATTCAATATATAAATATAGATAATTTCGTATTATTTTTTTTTATTTTTTCCTAAGTTTCCATTTTTGATTCTAGAATTATATTCACTTCTCAAAACAAAATGTTTAAAAATTTTACTTATTTTCAGTAATATTAACATCAAAGACAAGTTACAAATTTTTATGTGAAATGTTGGTGAGAAGTCTGTTTGCTTACGATCAAAAATAAGTTCTGATGTCAAACATTGCTGGTGTTATAATTATGTTTGTTTTCCTCTCAATCAAATGAATATAACTTAAACTTGTTATTTGCTTAAGTTTATTTCTTGTGTTAATAACAACCACAAGTTATTTTAATCTTATTATTAATTTAAGTTATTCTTACGTTTCTTTAACTTATGTTACATTTAACTTTGTTATGAAATCTCAGCTGGTTGATTTATATGCCATAAAACATGCTAAAACATGATGTAATAAAACACACCTAATAGTATTTTACATGATGAGATATAATTAATAAAATAAGGCTACTGAATTTTATCATTCTTTGTTATTAGCAGTTAATAAATGAAAAACGTAAATGGTAAAAATTTATTACTTTTCTTCTACCAAATTAAACCTATCAAATCCTTCTACCTATCAAAAATTATAAAATTTTATAATTACCATCAGTTGATTTATTTATGTATTTATATTTAGTTTAAGTAATTACAGTTAAAATACTTTTTCTAAATTATTACCAAATAATTACGTAATCATCAAAAAATAAGAAAAAAATATTTTTTCCTATTAATATCCAATAAAAGTGAAAATACACTATCTATTTAAAATAAGATTAAGATAAAAAAATAAGATTAAGATAAGATAAGATAAGAGAAAAAATAAGATAAGAGAAAATAAGATAAGAGAAAAATAAGATTAAGAGAAGACGCCTATGAGAAATGCATTAATTTCTCATTAACTTTCACTCTGGTACTGTTAATAACATATACATTTATATAATTATACTACTATACATACTATATTTTAAAACAATTTGAATTTAAAAAATAAAATATTCCTCAAATCAATATTTAGCAAGTTTTAATAATAATTATTTTGTAAGTTTATTATTTTGGAGAATTATTACCCAAAATATATAAGAGACTAGCATTAATTACTGCAATTATGATTATTAATGACGAGAACACTTAATGTAATGCTGGCAACAACATAAAATCGATACAGCACGAAATGTTCTGACTTCTCTTATTAATAAAATAAAATATTCATCTTTATTTCTCTTGAGTATAAATGACAACATTAATAATGAGATGAAATAAAGATATATGCTTATCATTCGTTATGCCTCATATGTATTTGCACATAGAGTCAAGAGTTACAAAGACCCAAAAATGGCATCCTTAATGATTAAAATTGTACCTTCAATTGTCTTTTTATGTCTCATTTATTTAATGTAATAGTTATAAAAATTGTATCTATGGAAGCAAACAATGAAATCTAAATTGTCTATTTTATCGAGAATACTTTGATATTTATTCATCTTGCTTCAACAATTTAATTGCTTTTATTTTCTTATTACAACACAGAACTATATCAGTTATTAATTGAATTTCAATTGATATAAATTTATACATTAAGAATAGAAATGCATATTAATGCAAGTTACAACTGAATTAGTATATGTCCTGTCACCCTGATTCGAATTTGTCTCACGAAAATATTTTTGGCCTAACAAATTTGAGCTGTTAGGCTATTTCTTTTCATTGTATCATGAAAATAAAAAGGTTAGCAGCTGAAATTAGCATGAAAAATGTTTGGACGAGCATTGCATATTGCCTCTTTTTAGTAGTGGAATGTTAATGGTCCAGAAAATAACATTCTATAAATAAGTTTCGACGTGTGAAAATAATGTCAAAAAAATTGGATTTTTTATTCAGCACAAATAAATTTATATTCAGTCAAATTTCAAAGCATGTTTATAAATACTGTAATAATTTTGATTTAATAAAAAATAATCTTTTGCTAGTAAAACTTGGATTCATTACTCATAAATGTGTTTAATTTTCATTTGTTTTCATAACAGAATGCGATTTATTATAATGTGATTTTCTTAAAGCTCATTTGTCCAAACCTTGAATTCTAATTCATAAGTCAAGAAAGCATACTGAAAATCAAATGATAAAGAGTATGATAAAATTTCCTTGCTGTGGATGAACATTATTGGTTTTACTATGCGAAAATTTACAGCTAATTGCAATCACTTATATTAACTGTATCAAAGATTTAATAAAATTATCAGAATATGTAGCAATATGCGTTTGAATTGAGACTATTATCACAAATAAAAACTTTTTGATAACAATTGAATAAGCACTGTCATTTAATGTCATCTTTAAATTTAAATATCATTAATTAAGTGAAACTTGATTTCATTACATGAAATCCAATTTATAGAATTAGTACATCGTATGGAATTCAGCAAAATACATTCGACACACAATTTTTTTCGTAAATTTTATCCAATTAATATTATTAGCAGTTCAATCATTTCATCACAATGCGTCGTAATAATCAGTTAAAATTTAAAAATTAGAAAATATACAATAAATTTCGGAAAAACATTTTCAAAAATTAGGAAAAAAATCAAAATAAATTAAAAACATAAATAACTTGTTTTTTAATTTATTTGAAATAATCAATTTATAGAAGTTCAAACTGTAATAACTATAAAAACAGAAACTATCTTTAACTAAGCATTTTCATGCTAAAAACATAAAGCTAAAGGTTTCTTGTACTCTTGGCGAAATTTTCCAATGAAACGAATTTAAACTTAGGAACATAAAATTTCCTTTAAATTAAAAATTCTTAACTTTAAATTGATAAGCTCAAAATAAAGTTTTGCGTAAGTGCATTAATAAATTAATATTTATTGATATTTTGGATTCATATTAATCATTTATAAATTATAAATCATGTTTTTCATATTTCTTATTAAAAAAAATTCTATTTAAAAAACATTTTGCACAAATGGACAGTCTTTTATAACATTAACACTTATAAAAAAAGAAAATTACATGCTTAAGTACCTTTATAATATTATGTATATATAAATACTAGAAAACTAGTGTATTTTAATCTTTACATGTAATCTAATTTTATACATATGATGCAATATGCTTTTCTTGCACCTTTCCTAAAGCAAAAAATTTATTAAATTAAACATTATTCATACATAATAATTACATGCATTTATACATACATGTGTATTATATAATTTTATGTGTGTATATATACATACATAAATATACTGGCATTTACTTATGATACAGGCATATTAAAGTTTGTTTTATATCAGAACAAGTGAAATAAATTACAGTATTTACACTAAAATATTTGTAGTATATTCATGCTACTCAATAATATTCAAATTGACGTTCAATATAAATACGTATCAAAAGATGTTGAATAAAGTAAAAGTTTATTGTATTTATTATATAAAGACAAACATAATTGATTAATAAAATTGAAATAGGTATTTGAAAAATCACAAAAGAATTTTTTTCGCATTTGCAATGCTCGGCTGCTGCTAGATTTAACCATTTTGGCACAATAATGATGGCAACTTAGATAGTTGGGCATCTAGTGGGTATGACATCCTTGCCCCAAAAATGGTTGAGTAATTGTAATTTAGAAGCAGAGACCAAGCAGAAGACGCCTAGAATTGACCTACCACCCCAAAAGTGCCATTACACATTGAGACCATGGCATATTTGACACGTCTCACGCAGCCTCTTCGACCAGGTCCGAATTCGATCTTTCTACCTTCCGATAACTAGAACGAACGACTTAACTAACCAAGCCACCACAACCTCAAAATCAATAGACAGAAATTCACAATACTTCATTATAGCAGAACTGTTTAAACTAATTAAGAGTTTTTAAATAAGTGAATGCAGAAACCCCAAAAATAAATTATAAATGGAATTTCGTAACATTAAAGCAAAATAAAATGTTGAATTATTTCAAAATAAAGTGACATTTGGAAATATTGTAAAAAAACGTAAAATATAAATAAACACAAATAAACACAGATTAATAAAAATATAATAATTGCTTATAAAAGAATAGGAATTAATTACATAACTCCAAATCCATAATAATTTTCTTTTCTTGAAATATAACTCACTGGATAATTAAATCGAAAAAAAAAAATGTAAAATCATGGCTTGATTCTAATCCAATAAAAAAATTAAATTTTTCCCTCTAAGTAAATATATAAATTTCGTAATATATGCAAAAGTAAGTAATCAATATAATTAAGTAACTGAAAAAATTTGTTTGTTTATATTTTATTTGTTCATAAAAGTAATTGTTGTCTCGATTTATTGTGAAATATTTATACTGTCGGTAAAAGTGTAACTTAAAATGTTCTTTGAATTTAAGTGAAGAATGGATACAGTTAAAAATTCTTTCTAAAGCGATATAAATCATACATTCTTTTCAAATAAACAAATATTTGACAGTAAAAAAATTCTCAGATTAAATTCTTACGAGAATCTTTTGCAGCGTCTTAGTTTTCAAGAAATATTTTCTTCTCTATTTATCTTATTTAGCTCAAAAGAATACTACTTAAATGCTGACTATATTGTTACTTTCTAAATAATAGGTGATGTAATATATTAAAAGAAATATAAAGGCTCACAGAACTAATTTTTTTTAAATAATTCTAAAGAAAGAAAATAAAAGAATCATAAAATTTAAACAATTTAATATGTCTTGAATGCTTCTCTGACATCAGGTTGCTAAGGAAACTAATCGAAATAAATTAAATATTTTCAATAATAAAAAACTATAGTAATGGGAAACATGAATGATTTTTCTCTGTAATTTGAAAATAAGACTGTCAAAGGTATAAATAAGATGTTAAATATCCTAAGGTATTATCGTCGAAAATAGTTTAAATACATTCTCCTAAATTCTTTAAACTATTGTTTAAACTTTTTGCTATTATTATCGAAGAATTTCTGAGAATAGATTTATAAAAGTTTTAAAAAAAGCTGAATTCAGTAGCCCACCATTCAGCGTAATTTTAAAGAGTTTAATCTATTACAGAGATTGAATCGCAACTGTTTCTCTGGCTTCATTTTTCACCTGCAAAATTTTATTCGATTGTAATCTACAATTTAGATTTCAATCTAGCCTAACAAACAATTCGATCAAAGTTGGGCCGTAAACTATGTTTCGCTGAAGATTTTACTTTTCGATTTCAATTTAACCGCTCTATAAGAAAGTCAAGAAACTTTGATGAAAAGAACTTTGCAGCAATTGCCTGTCCCAGGTTTTCGAACAAATGTTCTCATCTATTGCCTTTAATTTCTTCTTTTGTTTCCATGTTACTGAATGACAGGAATGACTATTCGAAACATAATACTTTCATTGTTAACGAAATTTAAAAATTAGGAAGCAAAATTGAAATTTATATTTTATTTAAAATTCTTTAATAAGTTACTATTTTCACAAGTTCTTTTTCCCAAACAGAAATTGTAAATGACACCGAGGAAAAGAACAGGATAAAGTTCAGTTAAATTTTCTGTAATATTTAATTTTAAAGAAAAGAAAATTCGTGTGCCAGAAACGTATGGTATTAGTGCCAGGACTGGCACAATAATAGAAAATGCACTATAAAGCACTCTATGAATTTTATATTTAATATTAGAGAGCGAAAGAATATTAAATAGAATAGCGCAGGAATAAAGCTCATATTAAAATTTAAAGTTTTATTTAACTATATTGAAGATTATATTGAAGGAATTCTATTGTTTCTTTTTATTTTAATACGTATATATATATATATATATATATATATATATATATATATAAAGATTCACAATGTATGCACAATTTTAATTGTTTTATTATGTCGAAAGAATTGTATTTAATATTATTAATTTTTATTTCAATATAGATAGTTTTAAATTGTGAATAATAAATACACATTGAAATTTAAAATCTGATTTTTTTTAACTTTATTCCTTAAAACTATATACATTACCATGGTTATCGAATTGTTTCAAATATCCCTTATTGTGTAATATCCTGAATATATATTAATAGTCTGGTTTTACATTCGACATTTAAGAAGTTCAAACCTCTAATCTGGATTCCAATTTAAATTCTTCAATAAAAAGTAGGGTTCAGCTTTTTATCATCCAATTTTTAATTTTCATTTGTTCAATATTTTAGTTTTTTATTTATCTAAAAACTAAACTTGAAAGGATAATTAGTTTTGCCTTCAAAGAAAAGGGCAGAAGTCAAAAAATCAATCAATGTCTCAGTTTAAAGTTTAATTCCATTGATTTCGAAAGAAAAAAGAGAGATTGGATAAACAAACTTTTAAATTTTAAGAAAGTAAGTTATAAAACCTTTGATTATGACATCAAGGTTAACTAAGCTTTTAATAACTGACAAAGAAATTTACGGAAAAATATTTTGTTTTAAAGAAATTCTTTGTTTTTTTCTTATTGTTTCTTTATTGTTTTCAAAATTTTTCAAATGAATGATCCCCGGAACTATTTTTGACGCATTATCGAGTCCAATAAATTGATATTAAATCACTTAGCTTTAAAATATTGACTCTTAAAATTTTATTTTGATATTGACTTCGAAAATATTTTAATTATAGTACTAATTTACAGTATTTAAATATTCATCTATAAAATCATACGCGTTTTAGTTTAAGCTATGGTTTGTTATATTAAATTAAATTAAATTAAATTCCATTTACATTTTTAATTGAATAAAATAAACTATCTGGTATATATATGGATAGAAATTGTTTTTTAATTTCAGGTTAGTTTTTCTCATACTGTGTTTTTCTGATGCAAATGCATTTTTTAAGCAGAAAAGTTCTTTTCTAGATGATTAAATTTATTCGAAGAAATGCACCACGTAGAGTAATTTTGTTACTAAAAACTGTATTTTTTTCAAAGATTAAAATGTTTAATTTGCATATATAAGTGTTTTGTATAGATGGACGCATCCGAATTTCTTTTCAAACAAATTAATATTCATTAAAATTGTATTCGTTCCTTAGGTTTGCCTATCATTTTTGTTTACACTACCTGTTATTATTATTTTTCAAAGAATTAATACGTATCTATTTTTAATTTCAATAGAATATTTAAGAGGTCTGTTTCTGCACTTTTTCCTTATTTTTTTAATACATTTTTGCTTTAAAGTAACAAATTAGTTATTTTGCATCTTAAGGAGCTTAAGGAGCAGAAAAATATGATTATGTAATTTTCCATAACAATCAACTGTGTGTATAAGTGATTTTACCTTGCTACATAAGCAATGCAAATTTTAAACTTGACTTTTAGGTTATAGTTTTTTTCTATTATTTTTTTGAAGAAACATAAGCAGAAGACTCATAATTTAACACAGTTAAATACTTAAAATTTGTGCTCAAAAAAGTTACAAATATATTTCTTAATTTTTTATTCAAGAATTCTTATTACAGTTTTTAATATCAATTAAAACAGTGGTTTTTTACAAAAATATCATAATATTCGTTCTAATTTTTTTAATATTAGTGCTTATGAAATTATGAAGTTTATTTTTTTCTATTTATTAATTTGTTTTTAAAAAATTAAACAAAAGATAATATCTGACGAAAGCTGTAAGATACATTGAAAACAAATATATTTGAAAAGCCTAGCATATTTTAGGTAATTTTAAATTTTTAAAATTTATAACTGCCAGATTTTGTGACTTTATTTTTTATAAAGGTTAAAAAAATAGTGGCTACATTATGTGAGATATTTAAGAACTAAGACATAAAAATGAGAAATATGATCCTTAAAAAATTAAAACTTATATTTCAAATTACAGAATACATATTTTACACTTTATTTACATTTGTAAATTATTTACAACGTTACGCACTGTAAGTGAATGAATAAAATAATCGATAAACACATACTATTTAATAACTTATTGCATTATTTTCTGCAGTTTATACTTTGATTCATTCACAAATTCACAGTTAAAGAAAAATATTTATTTCTTAAAAAAATTACTATTTTTATTACATATATATATTTGCGTGGGTGTATATATGGATAAAAAAGACGTTAGAAAATTAAAAGTATGTATAAAATTGAATAACTTAATTGTTATATTAAGAATGCGCTTTTATTTTCAGTTTATTTTAGCAGGTTTTGTAGACAATATTTCCAATATGTTTTTTTTTCTTGTATGTTCTGATAGAGAATATTAAAGTATTAAAACCATAATGGAGCTGTCACGTTTCTCTTAACGCAGTTATTATATATAATGTAATATTCTGAAAATTGAAATTTAAAATTTTTTATTGCTAGCTATAATTGTGCAAATATTATAAAGTTGTGCAGAAAATTACTGCACAAAACTTTACTCTTTTATATTTTCTTATACTTGTTTAGAGATGCTCTCAAATTTTTAACTTATTTTTAAATTTATTGTCTTACATGTGAAAAAGAGAAAAGATATCAAATCAATAAAATATTATTAAGATGAAATTTTAAATTTATTAATTTCGTACTGCTTTAAATGTAAACTAATTATATAAGTGAGAATTTAGTCTTTGAAAAGTTAAAAAATTCTGATCCTTAATCAAAAGAAAGGCATTTGATGCACAGCATCAGAGCATTACTATTGGGTGTCTGGGACAAAATCGAGAAATAACTGAGCTTATAGTTTTTTATAAATTGTTCTGAATTTAAAAAAAACAATGAAAAGTGAGCTAGCTTTCTTTTCCGTATTTAATCATGGTAGAAACACTAGAAGGGCTGTGTTAGCCTATGATTTCGCAACGGTCTTCCATTCGGAAGGGTGGGGGTTCGATTCCCAATGCAACCAAAGACCCACCGAGAACATGCGATAATCGTACTCGTTAAATCTGTGGAATCAAAAGTCCTGTGGTCGGCCATTGACAGTTACCATGGGTACAATGGTCCGGAGAAAATTTCCTCCCCCTTCAGTTCAACGTCAAAATTGAGGGAGTGGATGATCTAATGGTGCCACCTATCGGAGGATTTAAAAAAGAGCAAACACGTATTTTTATCTTCGTAGTGCTCTGATAAAAACGAAAAACGCTTCCTATTGACTTAAATTCGCATAGCCAAGGCATAGCAAGCTTAGCTTATCCAAGTGTCATAAGCAACAACAACAATAGCAGAATCACTAGATTGTAAATCGCATTATAGTTTTTTTGTAATTTCATGCAAAATTTATGACATGAATATAACACAGTATAAAATATTGAAAACTCGCATGGAATCAATATGGCTAACTCAATCTACGAATTGGGATTTGATCGATTACGCGTACTGAAAAATTAAGTTCTTTATTAAGAATGATGAAGTTTCATAGAAGAGATATTTTTCCCTATGCAATCTTAATTTATTGAAATTAATATATTCCTTATAATTTCACGTAAAATTCATGAAAAGAATTGAACATGGAACATATCATAAAATCTAGAACATAGAATGAACTCTATGGATCTGAAATGGTAGAGTATATCTAGAGTATTTAAAAGAATGAAATAAAAACATTCAGTCACTTCCAAAGATGGTTGTTTATAATGCGGCTGATTTATATTTACTTCATTATACACAGACGGTCATAACTTTAAAAAGGTATGTGAGTTCAAATACCTCGGAACAATTATAAATGATAAAAAAACTAAAGCTGAAATCACCAACAGAATCAAATCAGCTAATAAATGCTTTTTTTGGACATAAAAAGCAACTAAGATCTAAACTTATCAGCAGAAAAACAGAACTGTGTATTTATAATACATTCATACTACCCGTGCTGCTGTATAAACCAAAACGTGGATATTTAATATTGATATACAGCGAACCATGGAAAACTATGAAAGGAAGGTTTTAAGAACTATCTATGGGCCTGTATAAGAACAGGGTTGCTGGCGAACCAGATATAATTCTGAATTGTATAGGCTGTAGATTACCCAGGTTAAGGACCAAGAAAGAAGCAACAGGCTAAAATGGCTTGGCTATGTATGGAGAAGAGGGGAAAATAACCCAATTAGAATATCAACGTTTAAGGAACCCGAAGGATCCCGTGCTCGAGGAAGACCACCAATAAGATGACTCTTTGACACTGAAAATAATCTCAAGATACTGAAATTTGGGAACTGGCAAAGTGTCACTCTGGACAGACTGGGCTGGAAACAGCGTACTGTAGAGGCAGCTAAGATCTGTAATAGCTTGTTACGCTATTAAAGAAGAAAAAGACGATTTATATTCAATATATTCAAGATTATGGCCTTAATTTACTAAAACAAATGTTTCTTTTAACTTCATGAAACATTTATGAAAGGAATGGAACGAAATACAGAACACACTGCATTAATATGGCCAACTTATTTAATTGTTGAGAATTTAACTCACGCCTGAATTAATTTAGTGATGCATTGGTTAGTTCCACAATTCTCCGAGATATTTCGTTAACGGGATACAATTTTACATGACGATATTTCTATTATATACCTTGAATTGTTAAATTGCAATACATTTCTGTAATGTTTCCTTAATTTGCTGAAAATAATATATTTCTAAATACTTTGTGTCAGATTATTAAAATAAAGAATTGGTCTGTATGAAGTATATATTAATTACAATAATTATAAAGTATGAATAATTACAAATGAAAATTCATTATTTTTTAGTAAAATAAACTCTTGTCCATAAATTAAAGATAATGCAAGTTCAGGCAAAGAAGAGACAGAAGCAAAACAAATGTGACTTATTTGTAAAGTCTATTTATTAAACAGAAAGTAAAGAGCAAAAAAATGCTATATGTTTGATTTCATTAAAACAAATTGCGATTCTTACTCCCTGGAGGAAATTTCAAAAATGAACCTATTTACAAAAACCAATATAACATGCTTAGTATGATGGTTAATACATAGTATGCCCCCAGACGATGCAATACAGGCCGTACGATGTCTAGGTATTCTGAGTATCAAATTATTGATTTGATTTTGGGGAATATTACACCACTCATCAGGCAATGCTCTCCGAAGTTCCGGTAGACATACGGGAGGGGGTTGATGGGCTGCAATTCATCGACCAAGCATGTGCCACACATGCTTTATTGGACTCGAATCAAGAGTATGCTGGCCAGTCCATACGGGTGATATCCTCCGATTGAAGGCATTCGTCTATAATGCTTCCACGATGAGGACTGGCGTTGTCATCCACAAACAGAACTTCTGCACCCATGGCGTCTCGAAACAAACGTACATGTTGTTCCAGAATGACATCCCAATAGATGTTGCGTGTCATGGTTACATTCTGAACATGCAGGTTAGCTCTGGAACCCAGAATAATTCCTCCCCAAACGAGCAATCCTGCATCACCGTAATGGTGTCGTTCAATTGTGTTCTCTTGGTGGTAACGGGTACCCGACCATTTCCAAATTAAAGTCCGGCGAGAATCAGACTGTAACCTAAACCTGGACTCATCGGAAAACATCACACAAGACCACTGTTGCGGTGTCCACAATGCATGCTCTCTACTCCAGGCAAATCGCAGGCGACAGTGAGCTGCGGTAAGTGGAACACATCTGACAGGCCTACAAGCATATAGATCAATGTGCCCTAAGAGTGTGCACATGGTCTCCCTTGAAACTGTCGTACCGGTTGCTGAAGAGAGCTGACGAGATAGGTCTGATGCTGTGCTCCGACTGTTTACATTTGGCAGTAACTGCCAAACACCGGTACTCATTCGGCGTTGTAACTCGAGGGCGGCCCTGAATTATAACGTCAACTCACATCACCATCATCTTGGAACCATTGACAAAGCCTGGAGATGACACTCTGGGCGATTCAAAATTCCTCGGATGCTTTCAGATGGTTACGTCCACATTCCAGATGGCCGATAATTCTACCACGATAAAACATCTACACCGATAAAACATCAGCTAAATGCTTCCTTTGTGCCATAACTATGCGGTTATTGCACTGAAAAGCTTTTAAAGCGCTTGTGAAAAATTTTACTTCTTTGCAATCATTCCTTATATACCCCTCACTTACATTCTCGTCATTGTGACGAACTGTTGGCGTCATCTGGTGGTTTCTTGTAATTTGCATACTATTCTTCAAGATGTGTGTGATAATTCTATATGGGAAATTTTCATTTTAGAGTTCAATTTCTCTGTGTGATTCTGAATTATCCTTAATTTATGGACATGGTTGCAAATTCGCAGGAAAAAAGACATTTGATAAAAGTGCGCTTAAATATTTCTAGATCAAGTTAAATAGCTTTCAATTGAAAATCTAATTCTTGCAATGACTATTTTTAATCTCGCTCACTTTACTTTACTCTAACTAAGCACTGTGAAATAAATGAGGAAAGTAATTAACTGAGTACAAAATTGCAATGAGCTTCGAGGGTATTGTATTATTTTGTTTATCGGAAGCAGTGTATCTCATTTGTAAAAATAATATCAATCACAACTTAAGTAAATAATAAACATGAAATTCATAAACATTTAGATTCATTTTCTATGCATTTTAGTCTTTGGAATGAAATATATACTCCTGATAATAAAGATATTGGTTAGAATAGTAATAAAGAAAAGTTTTGAAATGTCAATACTTGAAATGGTCTTAAGCCAAATTTATGTCATGTCATATTCTGTAATATAAAATCAATATTATAAGCATCTACTAAGATAAGAAAATTTAAAATCAGGACGAGAAGAGAATATTGTTTGTTGAGAAGATAAACAGGATTATTCAAATAAGATTATACAAAGATTTTGATATATTTCAATAAACTTATGAAACTAGATTTCAAACAAAATAGTAAAACTTAACTATTCTTCTTAGTTCTTTTCTTATGAAACTAAAAATTCATAACTTTTTACATAATAGAGCTCATTTTTTACTCATAATAATACAGTTAATAAGGTTTATTTGAAAATGTTCCATTTAGTTATAATTTTCTTCTCATGCTCTCATAACATACATAATTGTATTTAATAAAGTTTGCTTTATAATGAAATTAATTAGATTAATTTATCATGTATTTCTGTAATTTATTCATGTGATTTAAAAGATATTTGAATTTCTTTTTATTTCAAATGTTAGTTTCTTATTTAAAATGGAAAACTACATCAATTATAGTTACATTTAAAATATCAAACTTAAACTCCGTAGATATTATGTAGTCATTTTGTAAGTGTCTGTACCAGAAACCAATTAGTATACATGTATTCAGTTAAAATTTGAACTCAGATCTGTTGAATTGTAAAATTAAAATTAACTTTGAATCACGGGAAATAATATTTTATAATAAATTCACTTTAAAATAAATTTATTAGTTTTAAAACTATTGTTAAAAACATTTATGCATAAGGTAGTGTAATATATATATATATATATATATATATATATATATATATATATATATATATATATATATATATATATATATATATATATATATATACATACTTTTCTGCAGAACCAGTTTTAAATCCACTGTGTGTAAAAACTGCCCACTTACCATGAAAGATTAATTAGCCTTCTGAATAAAAATTTTGACGGTTTTTTTGGAAAAACTCGAAAGTCGGAAAATGTTAGCTAAATAATTGTCGTAAAACACCCTCAAAATATAAAAAAAATTAAAATTTGAAGATTGTATGGTTGGCATTATGTGAGTAGAAAATAATTTATTTACTTTTTGATACTTAAATATATTTCCCTTAAAAATCCTCTTATAAAAAGGCATTCTAGTATAATCATTTTGACAAAGAAAGCTATTTGTTTTTCAATTTTCACTGTTCTAATAGAAATAAATATCAGTATGAAATATATTTTTAAAGTGTTTGAATCATTTTCTGTGATATATTTAATTGAATCTTTTTCACTACAAGTGGGTTTAATAATAAATACTTCCAATTCATCTATGTACAAAAGTCGAGTTTAATTCAATATAAAAATGCTAGTATTCTAAATTACTAAATTTTATTTCAATATATTCCATTCAAATTGTAATATTTTCTTACAAATTTTTGAATACTGATGTTGAGCCCAGCACTAGTAATGCAAAGCATATATTTTAACTAGTTTGTTAATCATTTTAATAAAAATATCTTAAATAAATTCAGTATTCCACAATGAGCTATTCTGTAAATAACTAAAATGCTTTTGTGATACAACCATCTGTGACATTATGTTATTTTCACAGCAAAATAAATAATTCATCTGTATTTATTTTTCAAATACTTATGAAGTAAAACATAACTATGCAAAAATTGTGGTTCGAAAATAATTCCATAAGAAATTGAAAAAATAAAATATAGAGTCAATGACATAAATATAAATTCCATTATTCGTACATCTTTAAGAAGAGAATAATATTTTATGGATATATATGATAGATATAGAAAATTTTAATTATAATGCGCTAATTTGCGCTACCAAAGAGTATTAATTTTATTTCAAATCGATGCAGAAGATAAGAACATTTTTATTCTTTAAAATTAAAGTTTTCAGTTTAAAAAATGAAATTAAAGAATACAAATTTTAGAGATTAAACTCTGGAGATTGATTGACGCATATAATACTTTACAAATATTTTATGTGGAGAAACATATATTCCTAGTGAGAAAAATAACTTATTAAAACAATGTTTCATGCTATAGCTGTGTTTGAGATAAGGTTTCGGAATCATATTGTCTTAAGAGTTGCATAATAACTTTATAACGCAGGCTCAAGATTGTTGATTTCATATTAATTGCGAGATATCATTATATATTTAAGTATGTTATGTTACGAGAATAATGCTAACAGTTTGTAACATGTATCAATTTTCTAAATTTTTAATTTTATTTTTAATTATAGAAAGTATTTTCCGATTTCTAGAACAACTATTATTCTAATATCTTATTATGTGAATTACTTGTGTGTATTCTATAACTCTAGTTATTCCTATTTATAATTTTTATTCTCTAGCATTAAATATAATAATATATTTATAATAATAATATGCAGTATATAATAATAATATTCAATACTTATGAAAGTGTATATTTTGTTGTATTAAAAACTATTATTAACATATTCAATGATTATATTTATTTCAGTATCATATTCAATGAGTATATTTATTTAGCATCTTTTGTAATATATTTAAAGGCGTTTTATTGCTTTATTTATGTAAGTCTTCTGAATCTAAGATCAAACTCTTTCTTTTACCTGAAGATAATATTTTAATCAAAGCGTTTTCAGAGATTGAAAGCTAAAAACGTAAAACTGGAATCAAAATATTAAACTAAACTTTTCTGAGAAAAATACCTTTCAGGGAAACACATTTTAATCACGTTTATTTCATTACAAAAATATGTCACAGAATGTTGCACTTTAGTAGCTCCATGACTTCAACGATTTGTAAAGTTTATGCTTTATATTTTTTTAGTATTAGTGCATGAAAGTTTTAAATTTACGATTACGTTTTTTCTTTACCTGTGCCAATAGAAAAAAAAATTGCATTTTTATTTAATAATTTAAATTAAAACTTCTCATGTTCTTAAATAAAAATGTAAAAAAATTATGTGATAAATAATTAAGATTATTATTCGATTAATTTTTACTAAATAAAAATTTGGAGTTAATAATAATCGTGGTTAATTCAAACGATGTGAAGCTGTTTGACGTTAAACCGCAATATTTGTCACAACATATTTTTTGGCTAAATTATTCAACTTAATGGTAAGATCAAACTTTGTTTTTAGAAAAATTAAGAAATGTTGTAGAAATATTTAACTTTTTACATATTTTCTCTTATATCATTATTAGTTATCAAAAATGTATTCACCTATTGCTAAGTACACAATATTGGTAGAAAAATGTAATGATAAAATTGATAAAAATGTATACGGTGAGAATAATGTGAAGAAAACTAAAGAAAAAGTAACAAGTATTTGAAAGATCAGAGAAATTTTAAAAGAACAGTTAAGAAGTGAAATAAACAAATGAAGTTCAAGTATTATCTAGTAGTTCATTAACATAAAAATATGTCACCAAATATTTCAGTTTAATGATCAAACATTTTACACATTTTTATTTCATTTAAGTACACATTTTTTATATGCTTTAGTTTTAGCACACAAGTTTTAAATTTCTCATCAAAACGATTGGAATCAAAAATAAATAAAATTCTTAAACTCCCCTTTTTTTTCCTTAAATTTTCAGAAAACTAATTAAAATTTGCTTTGTTTGTCAGCATATTTCTTTTATCAAAAATATGAGTTGCATTATGGTATATGAATACCAAGTAAACTTCATTCCGCTAATTAAACACATTTCACTAGCAAATAGTAAACTCATATACATAATTAAAATTCCATTGTAATCATCTGTGTAGAACAATGCTCCAATAAATAAAAAAATCATTTGAACTTCTTGGCGATGTTAGTAAAATAATTGGCGTTGTGTGTGAATCATTTTTACTTTAACAAAAAGAGTACCGCTTAATTTAATGAATTATTAAGGCAAATAAATTCAAAATAGATCAAGATAAAGCTATGTATAGATTATTTTGATAAAGTTAATCACAATAATATATGTATAATGTTTCCTTTATTATTTCAACTGTCTTGTTTGAAACTAAGAAAATTAAGAAAAGCTAATATAAAACAAAGAAAATAACAAACTTATCGAAAAATAAAGGAAAACATAATACCTGATTTTTTTAATATCTGAAAAAAATGAAATTGTGAATTTTGAAGAAATAAAGTGACATGGAAATATGCATCATATTAGAGACATTGAGGTTTAAAATAAAGAATGGAATTTCTGTGTAATGTTTCAGATAAAGAAAACAAACATATGACAAGATTTGGATTGCTTTCATCATAAATCAACAAATATTTTAAGGCAAATAAATATTTTTTTAATGTAATACTAATAAAAAATCTAATGTATTAACTAATTTAATGATTTTTTCATCACTAATCATCAAACTCATTTATGGTAATGGATGATACGAATCTAAAAGAAGTTTTGTAAATGGTATAAAAACTGCATTACATCACATTACATACAAAGAGATTCAAGATTAAACATTTCTTTCTTGAATACAATGAGATTTATAGGAAATTATTTTTTAATAAATTGTTAGTAAAAATTTTCACTCGTTTACCAAATTTGGGTACTACAGCTACATCAAAAACGAAACAATTACAACCCTATGCAAAACTTGTTGAAAAAAAATTAAAAAATTTTGCCTGATTTAGCAAATAATATTAAAATGAATCCCTTTCAACAGGGTGAAATTGTTCATTATCGATATTAAAATAAACAAATATCGGAGATTCTTCATTCAAAAAGATAATATCAAACAATTTTTGCTCTAAAATATGTTCTCAATCCTATTTAAAATTTTTGAATAAAAGAAACTCCTTTTATAGAAACAATAAGAAAACGAAATAAAATGAGTAAAATATTTTTGGTATCTAATCAATTAACTTTGTTTCGGATGAAAATATCATTTGAGAAATTAAAAACAATAAGTAAACATTTTAAATATTTATAGGAACTATTTTAATCATATTCCAATCATATTTAGAAATTTTGAATAAAAAATAACTCCTTTTATAGAAACGATAAGAAAACAAAATAAAATGAATAAAATATGTTTATCTAGTAAATCAACTTTATTACTGATGAAATATCTTTTGAGAAAATAAAAATTTAAAAAAATTTTAACTATTTATAGGAAATACTTAATATTACAAAAGAAGAAATAAAAGTGAAATATATTTATTTATAATTTACATTATATTCCAAATTAGACAATATATGCTGAAGAAATCCTTTCTTAGCTTAGCTTACTTTTAAACTATTTAGAATTAATTTAAATAAGTAAAATGTTTTATGACACATAGCGGTAGATATCATTGATATCACATATTAGTCAATAAACAGACTTTAGAAATGGACTAATTATTGCTAAAAGCAGCTGTAAAGCTGTTTAATATCCATTTTCGGAAACTTTTAACAATTACTAGATAATATTCCCGATTCACAAGCCGATCTGGCAGCCGAATGGTTAGCACTCTTGCCTTCGGTTCAACAGTTCCTGGATTCGAATTTCAGCTTGAGCATGGATGTTTGTAGTAGTTAGGAATCCACTTTAAACCATAGGTTCCGGTCTAACTAGCCCTCGTGTGCAAAAAATAACCGTTGAGCGATAAGCAAACCAATCCCAAATTCACAAAGAAAGAAACCAAAGAAATTTTTAAGCACCACGAGGCCTATCGCAGAATAAGATCAGAAGATCACTCTTCAGTATAGAATGTATCAAGTTCATTCTTAGCTACTGTTGAACGTCTGTCTTCTACAGGAATGTCTGGGGAGTGGGTGCTTGGGAGTTTTTCGGATTTCCTACCTTGGAGCAGGTGAAGACAATCCGCTATCAAAGAAAAGTTCTTCCGGAGGGTATTTTATACTGTGAATAGTAAAATTCTCAACAATGGCCTTCGGCTTTAAGATATCTGCTACATGGTATCAAAGCACTCGTCTTTAGATGTATGGATGCTGAAGGTAAAACTTCCCATTTCTGTTTTTTAATAATGGCATAACCAGAATCTGAGATCTTTTGCTCCATTCAGCACAGTCTTACCTCTAAGTAATCGTACATATCTGCAATAGCCATCCTGTAATTATCTAAAAATTAAATGAATCAGATGATGGAAGTAAAATTTTGAAAACTACTCTCAAGCTGTAACATTTTCATAAATCTTTATTTCATTTCTTTTGAGAAAAAATTCTTGTTAAACTTTTCTTAGGAATCTACATTTAAGTATCCCTCTTGTAATAATCTAAAAAATAAATAATCTAAAAATATCATGAAACAGCGAATATACAATAAAGAGAAACGATAAACTATCTGAAATTTGGTGTGTATTATTAGTTTAATTAAACTTTATTCTAAATTTAGAATTTAACAAGACATATGTGAATGTTTTTGTATTTCAGTAAATAAGTAATATTTTAACTTAGATATACACTTTCTTTTTTTGACAAATTATAATATTGTATAATAGTGGTAAACTGAATAGAAAAAGAAATTTTAAATATCGCAAAATTGATTTCATTATGTGTGGATGCCTTATTTTTAAATTTCAATGCAACAGAATTCAAATTTAAATAATTTTAGCATGCAATCTTATAATTATTATTATTTTTAAGTGGAATAAGTGAATTATAATAAAAAAGTAATTTAAATAAAAAAAATAAGTTTGATAATAAAAAATAAATTAATAAAAAAGTAATTTAAATAAATATTATTCTTGGTAACACAAAAAAATCGGATTTATATTGCTTTCACGTTAACAAGTAATTTTAAAATGTAATGAAAAAAATTAAATTATAATATAATTATTAAATGTATCATTATTTGAAGATGAACTGACGAAAAAAGCAGGAAAAGTGCTAAATATTATCTAAAGGTATGTTTCATAACATCATATTTAAATTTCGTGAAAATGAAAACAACAGTCAAACAATTTTGGTTAGTTTATTTATGATTAAGTTTGTGGAAAATAGTTTATATATATATATATATATATATATATATATATATATATATATATATATATATATATATATATATATATATATATATATATATATATATATATATATATATATATATATATATATATATATATATATATATATATATATATATATATATATATATATATATATATATATATATATATATATATATATATATATATATATATATATATATATACATAATTTATCCAGGTTTTTCATTTTAAAGCATTTTAAATATGTATAACTAAATAAAGCTCTTATCCCGTTTGTCTAACGAAATATTTCCAAATTCTCACTATATTTATATATAATTTAACATTAATTTAAGAGAATGTCATTTATTCAATAGTTTATGGAAATGTAACTTTCTTAGTTAACTCATCTCTGAAAATTAAAAATATAAAATAAATTAAAATCACTAAAAATTAGAGAAATTATATTAGTAAATTTTAATTCAATTCAAAAATTTGATGTAAAAAACATTCAAAATTCTGATAAAAGTTTTTAGGGTATGTTTTAATCATGAAATGAAATAAAACGAATATTAATGAAGTAAGATATTCTTTGTTGGATGCCGATGATTGATAAAGGATTTTTTTTTAATGAAAACCAAATATATCCCAATTAAATAGCAAATGGAAAATAAGGCCTAAGAAAATATAATGAAAAATAGCTTTTAAAAATAAAAGTATTTATATTTCCTAGTAATTTTTCTCCCACAAAATTGGAAACAATGAAAGATATAAGTAACTCAGATGTTATCAAATATCTTATATATATAAAGATATTTTAGAATAATTTAGAATAAAAAAGTGTGAAGCATGGATATTTAATTTAACTCATTCCAAGGAACATATTTTTTCACGTTAACAGGTTTGAAAGTAAAAAAATAAATCCAAAGTTTTTTTTTTTAAGTTAGATCCACATTTGTGGTTAATGTTGATAGACATATGAACAAAAAAAAACAAGTAACACTTAAAATTTCCATGTCTAAACAAAAATTGAGTTTACTTAAAGTCGATATTAAAACGCTTATGAATTTATATTATGGGGCGTGATGTGTATGTGTCTAAAATAGGAAATAAGTGCAACAACATTAAATATGGTATATAAGTGAATAACACCTTTAAAAAAATCACTCTTTCATAGTTAACTATCCCTCTGTGTCCCCGAATATGAGTTAATTCAATGATCTGGACACGTAATCTGGAAAATATTTACAGGCTACTACTTACTCCAGAAATGACGTATAAGAAATATCAATAACACATAAGAGATAAATACACATTTGTCAACTCTTAATCATTTTGTCACATTTTATTGATGTTTATATGAATATCAATTTGGGTCCCACATTTTTAGTTCAAAGCACGTAATGCGATCATTTTGATTGGTTCCTTCTCTTCGGTGTAAATCATTTTCCATAGTTTCGACTGCAAAGTTGATGATGCTTTCATAAATTACTGAAAAAAATACGTTGTTGTGTATAGTAGCTGTTACAAACAAATGTTCATTTTACATTGAATTTAGTAAACATAAAGATATTTTAACGTTACTTAATGAAACTGATATTCAATTTATGGCAATTCTCGGTATATTACCACAATGAAGCAAAACATATATATATGTATTTATATACATAACATTTTATATAACCATAAGAATATTTATTTCAATGCGTTTTTCGATAAAGCAGTATTCACTCTTTATGAATATTTAAATGAAATAGCACTATGTTAAAATTAATTTTATGGGGGAAATTATGATAGAGATTTTATGATCTTTATTTGTGTTTAATAAAACGCAAATCTTATTTTAATGCGTTTAAATTCTCATCAAATTAAGAAATATTTTATTAAATTATTATTAAAATAATAAATTAAAATTAATAATTATTAAGATAATAAAATTATATTTTAATAATTATTAAAATGTTTTATTATTTTTATAATTATTAAAATAATAAGTTTAAAAAGCCGATGTTTTATTATTTTTATAATTATTAAAATAATAAAATATGTTTATCGAGTGAATCAAATTTATTACTGATGAAATATCTTTTGAGAAAATAAAAATTTAAAAAAATTTAAACTATTTATAGGAAATACTTAATATTACAAAAGAAGAAATAAAGGTGAAATATATTTATTTATAATTTACATTATATTCCAAATTAGACAATATATGCTGAAGAAATTCTTTCTTAGCTTAGCTTACTTTTAAACTATTTAGAATTAATTTAAATAAGTAAAATGTTTTATGACACATAGCGTTAGATATCATTGATATCACATATTAGTCAATAAACAGCCTTTAGAAATGGACTAATTATTGCTAAAAGCAGCTGTAAAGCTGTTTAATATCCAGTTTCGGAAAGACTTTTAACAATTACTAGATCCTACTCCCGATTCACAAGCCGATCTGGCAGCCGAATGGTTAGCACTCTTGCCTTCGATTCAACAGTTCCTGGATTCGAATTTCACCTTGAGCATGGATGTTTGTAGTTGTTAGGAATCCACTTTAAACCATAGGTTCCGGTCTAACTAGCCCTCGTGTGCAAAAAATAACCGTTGAGCGACAAGCAAACCAATCCCGATTCACAAAGAAAGAAATCAAAGAAATTTTCAAGCACCACGAGGCCTATCGCAGAATAGAGTCAGATGATCACTCTTCAGTTTATAATGTATCAAGTTCATTCTTAGCTACTGTTGAACGTCTGTCTTCTGCATGAATGTCTGTGGAGTGGGTGCTTGGGAGTTTTTCGGATTTCCTACCTTGGAGCACGTGAAGACAATCCACTATCAAAGAAAAGATCTTCCAGAGAGTAATTTATACTCTGAAAGTAAAATTCTCAACAATGGCCTTCGGCTTTAAGAAATCTGCTACATGGTATCAAAGCACTCGTCTTTAGATGTATGGATGCTGAAGGTAAAACTTCCCATTTCTGTTTTTTAATAATGGCATAACCAGAATCTGGGGTCTTTTGCTCCATTCAGCACAGTCTTACCTCTAAGTAATCGTACATATCTGCAATAGCCATCTTGTAATTATCTAAAAATTAAATGAATCAGATGATGTAAGTAAAATTTTGAAAACTACTTTCAAGCTGTAACATTTTCATAAATCTTTATTTCATTTCTTTTGAGAAAAATTCTTGTTAAACTTTACTTAGGAATCTACATTTAAGTATCCCTCTTGTAAATAAATAATCTAAAAATATCATGAAACTGTGAATATACAATGAAGATAAACGATAAACTATCTGAAATTTGGTGTGTATTATTAGTTTAATTAAACTTCATTCTAAATTTAGATTTTAACAAGACATATGTGAATGCTTTTGTGTTTCAGTAAATAAATAATATTTTAACTTAGATATACATGTTCTTTTTTTGACAAATTATAATATTGTATAATAGAATGGTAAACTGAATAGAAAAAGAAATTTTAAATATCGCAAAATTGATTTCATTATGTGTGGATGCCTTATTTTTAAATTTCAATGCAACAGAATTCAAATTTAAATAATTTTAGCATGCAATCTTATAATTATTATTATTTTTAAGTGGAATAAGAGAATTATAATAAAAAAGTAATTTAAATAAATATTATTCTTGTTAACACAAAAAAATAGGATTTATATTGCTTTCACGTTAACAAGAAATTTTGAAATGTAATGAAGAAAATTAAATTATAATATAATTATTAAATGTATCATTATTTGAAGATGAACTGACAAAAAAAAGCAGGAAAAGTGCTAAATATTATCTAAAGGTATGTTTCATTACATCATATTTAAATTTCGTGAAAATGAAAACAAAAGTCAAACAATTTTTGTTAGTTCATTTATGATTCAGTTTGTGGAAAATAGTTTATATATATATATATATATATATATATATATATATATATATATATATATATATATATATATATATATATATATATATATATATATATATATATATATATATATATATACATATATATATATATATATAAAATTTATCCAGGTTTTTTATTTTAAAGCATTTTAAATATGTATGACTAAATAAAGCTCTTATCCCGTTTGTCTAACGAAACATTTCCAAATTCTCACTATATTTATATATAATTTAACATTAATTTAAGAGAATGTCATTTATTCAATAGTTTATGGAAATGTAACTTTCTTAGTTAACTCATCTCTGAAAATTAAAAATATAAAATAAATTAAAATCACTAAAAATTAGAGAAATTATATTAGTAAATTTTAATTCAATTCAAAATTTTGTTGTAAAAAACATTCAAAATTCTGATAAAAGTTTTTAGGGTATGTTTTAATCATGAAATGAAATAAAACGAATATTAATGAAGTAAGATGTTCTTTGTTGGATGCCAATGATTGATAAAGGATTTTTTTTAATGAAAACCAAATATATCCCAATTAAATAGCAAATGGAAAATAAGGCCTAAGAAAATATAATGAAAAATAGCTTTTAAAAATAAAAGTATTTATATTTCCTAGTAATTTTTCTCCCACAAAATTAGAAACAATGAAAGATATAAGTAACTCAGATGTTATCAAATATCTTATATATATAAAGATATTTTAGAATAATTTAGAATAAAAAAGTGTGAAGCATGGATATTTAATTTAACTCATTCCAAGGAACATATTTTTTCACGTTAACAGGTTTGAAAGTAAAAAAATAAATCCAAAGTTTTTTTTTTTAAGTTAGATCCACATTTGTGGTTAATGTTGATAGACATATGAACAAAAAAAAACAAGTAACACTTAAAATTTCCATGTCTAAACAAAAATTGAGTTTACTTAAAGTCGATATTAAAACGCTTATGAATTTATATTATGGGGCGTGATGTGTATGTGTCTAAAATAGGAAATAAGTGCAACAACATTAAATATGGTATATAAGTGAATAACACCTTTAAAAAAATCACTCTTTCATAGTTAACTATCCCTCTGTGTCCCCGAATATGAGTTAATTCAATGATCTGGACACGTAATCTGGAAAATATTTACAGGCTACTACTTACCCCAGAAATGACGTATAAGAAATATCAATAACACATAAGAGATAAATACACATTTGTCAACTCTTAATCATTTTGTCACATTTTATTGATGTTTATATGAATATCAATTTGGGTCCCACATTTTTAGTTCAAAGCACGTAATGCGATCATTTTGATTGGTTCCTTCTCTTCGGTGTAAATCATTTTCCATAGTTTCGACTGCAAAGTTGATGATGCTTCCATAAATTACTAAAAAAATACGTTGTTGTGCATAGCAGCTGTTATAAACAAATGTTCATTTTACATTGAATTTACTAAACATAACGATATTTTAACGTTACTTAATGAAACTGATATTCAATTTATGGCAATTCTCGGTGTATTACCACAATGAAGCAAAACATATGTATATGTATATATACATAACGTTTTATGTAACCATAAGAATATTTATTTCAATGCGTTTTTCGATAAAGCAGTATTCATTCTTTATGAATATTTAAATGAAAAAGCACTGTGTTAAATTGAATTTTATGGGGAAAATTATGATAGAGATTTTATGATCTTTATTTGTGTTTAATAAAACGCAAATCTTATTTTAATGCGTTTAAATTCTCATCAAATTAAGAAATATTTTATTAAATTATAATTAAAATAATTAATTAAATTAAATTAAAATCTCAAATTTGAGAAATAAATGATTATGTGTGTGTGTGTGTTTCATAAAAATATAAGAGCAATATTGCATTGGAAAAATAGGTAACTTGTCAGTATGTGTATATCATGACATATATAGTATTCACACTATAATCAGCTGGTTATACAGATCACCATGTCTGTGTGATTAAAACAATATTTCATCATACTGGAAAATTGCAGTTATGAAGGTGCTATTTCTGACCATTAAGGAAATACAGTGCTTCGGGGATGAGCATCAATTGAATAAATTATTCAAGTAGTTTGGTCGCGTTAGTCTTCCAAGGATCATTTCTGGCATCCAAGATATCACTGTTGCAAGAACTGTGTGCTTTAAAAAGCTAAATCCAAACTTCTATAAACAAACACACCTAAAGTGAGAATTGAACCCATGAGCTATTGAACTGAGTATGAAACATATCCATTCAACTGTTACCTCGGAAATAAATTCAACTGTTACCTCGAATTGACACAAAACTTTCTTCATATTATAAAATTTCTCGTTTATAGAAGCACATTTTTGCTATTTCACTTCCTTGATGGTTGGTTTGTTTATCACTCAAAGATCATTTTTTGCACACGAGGGTTAATTAGACCGGGACCTACGGCTTAAAGTGGATTCCGAACCACTACAAACAACCATGCCCAAGGTGGGATTCGAACTCACGAACTGTTGAACCGAAGGCAAGAGCGTTAACCATTCGGCTGCCAGCTCGGCTTTCACTTCCTTGAAAGGAAGTAGAAATATATTGCATCTAAATTATGGAAGTATCAAAATATTACGTAGTGATATTTCAAGTTTTTTTCAATCATAATTGAAAAAATACTGAATTGAATTACTTTTTTTAAAAGCTTATATCTACTATTGTGGGTAAATATTTTAGTTAAAAATAATTATCTTTCTTTTTACATTGCGTCAAACATTACAACAGTAAAATACATGAGTTTAAGTAAAAGTTTCTCTCGGGTTGTTATTTTTTTACAACTTTCTCACCAGTTCATTAACCCACCTGAGAATTGATTTTTCATCTATATAAACCAAAATAATATTTTAAAAATCTTATTAATTTCTTCTAAAACTGACCATGTTATTGCACATTATATTATGATACATGTACAACATGTTATTGAATTATATAATGTTCTCTAAAAGCTAAGTATCTTTTTTCACTTTTATTTTGATTCTTTAATAAAATAAATTGATGAACTTTAAAACTAAATTTAATTATTTTTAAAATAAATTAAAGACATTTGCTTTACAACGCCAATAATATATTCCAAATGACAATAAAACATTTTAATCTCATATATTTTATTTATTATTTAATGAAGTTTAGTAGTTCCCTGGAACTTTCCAAGTCAAATAAGCTTAATAAAGTTTATTGATACTAAAATATTTATTTCGTATTTTACAGTGTATTATGGTATAGAGTTTTTAGATTAATTTTCCTTTACAAATAAACAAATGACGTAATTGATACATTGCTTTAATTTAACTAAAATGCTGTTTTAAAAATTTAATAAAAGATAAATATTATATGTTAGCATTAAATATGATGTGTTCATATAATGATTAACATTTCTTTAATTATATTTTCACATTCATTGAAGATTAGGAATGACAAAAATGTTATGTTTCTCTAATATGACTGCATTCCACATTTACTAGTTTCGGTTACAAAATATGAAAATAGACCAAAAGATTTGACCAATCAGTTAAACAATCTATGAAAAATTAAACATTTAGCAAAAATTTATGCTGCGATGTCAGTAAGTTTAAGAAAAGTATTCAAGTTTGAAATTAAACATAAATCAAATGCACTTACTAAAAAAGCATAAAATCAAACTTCTGCAAAATAAACCAATTAAACATATGAACACTAGATTTAAGTAAAAAATCAAATATAACAGAACAAATGCGCTTGTAAAGAACAAAAAAAGTTAAAAAAATTTTAATGAAAAAGTAGAAATATAAGTAATGAGAATAGTAAATAATTACTTCTGTAATTTGTAAATACTTTGAATCACTTAGAATCAAGAAAATAAAAATATTTAAGAATAAGAAAGAAGTTAAAATTGTGTTTAATATTAGGTGTAGATAAATTTTTTCTGGGGTTATCTTTTAATTGTCTTTTGAAATTTTTGCTTTGAATTGTGCTGTTATTCCTTTTTGTTTTTAGAACTTATTATTTCTTTCTTGATAATATTCCCAAAACATTGAAAAAAGGACACTTTTTTGTAATTACAATTTAAGTAATATCCAGGATATATAGGAAATCCAATCTATTTTTAACATGCAAAATTGTTTGAGGGGGAAAAGGTATTTCAAATAAAAATTCATTTAATTTGAAATATTTCCAATAGTTAGATTTGATAAATTATGATTACTTTCATGTAAATGTGTGATTCCAAATTCGAAGAAAATAAATGGATCGATAATCACTCGAATACGGAGTTAATAAAAATATTTCCAATCTCGAAAGAAATATATGCACCACACATTTATAGAAATGAACCTACGATGAATTTCAGCAAGGCAGAAAATAGCGTCATGATCGATGTTCCAAAATTATGTCCTTCTATTTTTCCTAACTTCTGGTGAATCAATAAGTCTCGAATTGGAAGTGTGTAATTAAATGTAAATATGATATACAGTGAGAATCCTTGATACTTCAGTTCTCAAAGAACCTCATAGCTTTGATAACTTAAGCGGAGTGAAGACTTTATTGAGAAAAACGACAAAAAAATACCAAAGTAACTAAATTAATATCATGAATTTAAAATTTACCACTGTACATTTTTTAAACTATAAACAATTCATACGTCATCTCTCAAAGAACCTCATAACTTTGATAACTAAAGTGAATTGGCGACTTTATTGAGCAAACGATAAAAAATACCAAAGTAACTAAATTAATTTCATGAATTTTAAATTTACCCCTGTACATTTTTTAAATTATAAACAATTCATAAGAAAACATTAAGTGTCTGAAAACAATTTAGAAATACTTTCTAAATTTTCAAGATGATACTTTCGTGTTTATAATGATAGTATATATAACTTTGAGACTGCATAAATTACTAATAAAAAGAATAGTCTATAAATTATTAAAAAAATTAATTCGATACTTGCCCATTATTAACTAGTTTTACTTTTAAGATATTCCTTTATTTTTTCATTCCAAATTTTGATATGATTTCAGTATTTTTCTGGAAATTTAGTTTTTTCAGAGTTCTGTCAAGCTTTTTTGCTCTAGAATTATACTTCTATTGAGGTCTATTTTTTGCTTTTGACTTTCTCCTAATTTGGTTTTACCGATGATATTCCAACAATATATCATCGGTAAAACAAAAGTGAAATTATAATGCTTTGCTTAACAATAAAATAGTATTGTCGAAAAATGTCAAAGTATCAGGCAAATGATGAATTTTTCTAATGATAACTGACGGAGGTTTTACTGTATCTATAAAATTCACATTTCAGACATTTAAATCAAATTGCACAAATTTTCCTGGAATATCAATATAAATTTAATTTTCCCTGTCATTAATCATAGAGATGTATTTCTAATTAGAAGGAGACAACATAAGAAGCAAATTATTATGAGCTTTCGGTAAAATTTGTAAAATTATTAATTTTTTAGGAAAAACGATAGCAATTTCCTATTATGGAAATATATTTCTCTAATGATAACTATATTTAATTAATTTCTGTACACCAAAATATAGCAGCCACAGAAATTTAACAAAATACAGCAGCTTGAGAAAAGTCATTATTTTTCAGAATGCAAGAAATTGAGTTAAAAAAGTAAATTTATTATATAAGAAAATAAATAAAGAAAGTGAGCACGATTCGTTGCTAATAAATGCTACTATCATAAAGTCAAAGTTATCTGTGCAAATTATTTTTTATAATTTCAATATAAAGTTGAAAAATAAAAGATGAAAAGACATCTGAGACTAAAAGTCATTGAACTTAATTTTATGTGTTTCAAAATTTTGACGTGTATAAAAAATAAATCGGACATTTCATTTGAATACAATTACACATGTTTTTTATACCATCATTTGCAACATTTAGTTTTAATAGTTATTACCAAATATTTTTATATTAATAATTAATATTATACTTTTTTATTAAGTTGTCAAATGAAAACAATAAATGAAAAACATAAAGACCCGTCTTATGTTTAACAAAATTAAATAAGCTAATATCGATAAAAAGGTATAAGCAAGAATATTTTTGAAATTATTGAAATATTCAGTGACCTATTAAGCAGTTGAAGAAAAGCGGATATGAGGATATGAAAAAAGCATATCAGTACTGAACATCTCTATCGTTATTGAAAGTCCAAAAAAGTAATTTTATTAGATAAAATAATGTGTTACTCAATGCCTTAATAGGAATCTTCCGAAACACCAGGTCATAATCGTAAGACCACATATTCCAAAGCAAAAGTCACGGGTTGGATCTCCGCCATTATTGATTATCGATATATCAGAACAATTCTGCTTTCACCATGTATGCCTGTTGGAGTAGATGCTTAATAGTTTTTGAAGTTTCTTCTCTTGAAACACCTGAATGAGTATCATTTTTAATGCGAGTGCAAACTGCAAGGAATCAAAAAATCTTTCTCTAAATTCCTCATAACCATCTTTAGCAGTAAGGCAATTCATTTCACGGTGATAAAAAACACGAGAACCCAAACATGTAAAAAAATTAATTTCTTTTATTCCTTAATTTATTAAAAAGCGACTTCGTAATTTTTTTATTAACAAACTAAATAATTGGAAAGATAATTACCCGTGTAAAATGATTAGAATTCAAAGTATATATATTCTTGCAAATGAGCAGAGTAAAATAAAATATAAATTGTAAAATAATTTTGAATTGTTAGAATAAGAAATAAATTTTTTATTATTATAAATTATTTATAATCAAAACACGAATAAAATTCAGGTGATCGTGCTCTGCAGTAGAACCTAGAGATAAGAATTTAACAAAATATGTACAATGACTACCGAAAAGTTCTGTTGGTTTATATGACAACAATTTTTGACACAAAAGCACATAATAATTTGACGCATGTTCGATTCTCTAATTTTATCGCTTGCTTTATATCTATTGACGAGGCAAATGAACAACAACTAAATTCATTCGCGTTAGTCTTAAGTGTGAAACGATAATCATGGCTACTGCTTAAATTTATTTACAATATCGTATTTTATACGAATTTCAACAAGGGAGAAATGCTATAGAAGCATGTAGTAACTTATTGAAAGCTTTTGTTAAAGGCACAGTTTCTGATAGGACATGCAGAAGATAGTTCAAAGTATTTAAACAGGTGATTTCGACCTTTCTGATAAGTTGCGTTCTGTGCAACCATCTTTAATCGAGGAAAATGTTGTTAAAACTTTGTTAGAGAAAAATACTTTTCTGACAGCATTGGTGATAGCAGAAAGGCTTATGTAAGTGCAGCAAACCATTTTGGATCATATTCAGAAGATAAGTTTGGTATGTAAGTATTCAAGATGGGTACGGTTCAACAAAAATTAAGTCAGAAGAATTTCGATGATCGATTTGTTGTATGCTCATCTCTGTTTGCTCAGAACAAAATCATACCTTACTGAAGCCGAGAAAACATCGTAAAGGGCTTAAGGGTGCAATTTTATATATAAAGGTTGTATGTCTCTTATGTGATAATATAGAAAATCAATAATTAATAAGATGTTCATTTTCTAAATTTGTTCTTAAAGTATTAAATTTGAATTTTTAAGATATGCATTATATACATAGATATATAGTTGCATACATAATTTAAATAAGTAAGTTAAACTGTATTAAAAACTCTTTAATATTTTGATTTACGAAATGTTTATTATATATATATATATATATATATATATATATATATATATATATATATATATATATATATATATATATATATATATATATATATATATATATATATATATATATATATATATATATATATATATATATATATATAGATAGATAGATAGATAGATAGATAGATAGATAGATAGATAGATAGATAGATAGATAGATAGATAGATATAGATATATATTCACTTTTTTGCTAAATAATATTTTTGTTTCCTTATCTTATTTTTTCTTAAATAAATATTTTTTACAAAAGAATAATCTTAATTATCAATAGTCTTATTAATAATATTCAATATTCACTGAGTAAATGTTTTCGTAATATTTTTATCTACACACATATTTAATTTTTCAAAAGAGAAATCAAAATTATATATTCCTTATTTAGTAAATTTTCAAATCATTTCAACTGATTAGAAATTATTTAAAAAATGTAGTAACTAATGCAAACTGTATTTCCTTAGTTCATAGATAAAAGAAGTATTCATAATTTGACAATAGACTACAGATTTTCCTCAAAAAAATCCATCTAATAAGGAAGTAAAGTCTCTGGCTCTTCTTTTTGAGGAAAAAGTGTGTTATAATGTAATGTTAAATGTCATTTTTTATTCTTATGAAAGTCGGAACATATTTTATTTCTGTATCACTTTTTCTTAAAGTTAATCATCCAAAGATTGTGCATAAAAAAATTCGGGGAGATACAATTAAGCATTAAATTACTTAATTCTTTTCCATTTCTGTGTAAGTTTAAACAAGAGAGGTGGTTAAATATAATCATACCTCACTAAAATTGTAATTAAAATTAATTTAATTAGTTTTAAGATACATTTTAGAAAATTTATGAGATTTCAAACTTTTTAGCCTTAAATCAGATTATTTCTAGGTGTTAAGAAAAACTCTAATTATCTAAATTTGTCTAATTATGTGTGTGTGTGAAAATTTCATGTGTTTTATAAATATATCGAAGAATGATTAAACAAAGTTATAAATGTGTCCTAGCAGGTTATATCTATCAGGCTTTGTGAATCAAAGTTCCAATGCAAATTTCGTACCTTGTTTTTAAGAAAACAATTTTAGTTTTAAAGATATCGATATTTAATGTTTTTAACGACATTTAATATTTATTTATCTTTGCTCAAACCAAGGATACGGGAAACATCTTTTCGTTTGATTTTGTCAGTATTAGCCTCAGAATAGTAACATTTTAGAGAAACAAAGAAACCACAAAGATATCTTACAATGAAAAAAGCATCATGGTTATTAAAGTGTGCCGTGAGTGACAAACATTTTGAGAAAGGGATAATATATTTATTCTGAATTAATTTCACAGTGCCATTTCATATTAATACCAGGGGTTGCGGAGGCCTGGTTGATAAATGGGTCGTTTTCATGATAAAAATTGTGAGTTCTACTTCCGACCTACACGACGATACATTGTATTCACTAATGGCGGCAGAGTATGCAAACCAAATAATAATCTGAATGTCCTCCGAGTGAAATAGTACCTCCGAGGGTATCTGACCACTTCTGTGGTTCCATGAGTATTCATATGAGCTTCTAAATTACATAGATATAGCCACCTTTGAGATACAATGTATCACCCATTTTATATTAAGAATGCCATGAATTTCACCTTCGCAGTGTTAAAATGTGAAATATTTCTATTAGCAGGGCATTAGAAATAAATACTGATACCTGTGGTGAATAGTTTTTCGTTGAATATTGCTCTACACTACGTTTGCGAATTCAGAATGAATTATGCTAGTTAAGAGAGGCCCCATTACAAATTAAAAATGATAATCAGATAAAGTTAGAAATACTTTTTACTGCAGCTTTATTGCGATACAAAAATATCTAGGCTTCAAAGGCAACAAATTTCCATTAAGAAATATGTCATGTGGCTTTGAGTACATGTAGAAACTTAAAAAGTTATCACGGTTATATCAGATATTAGAGCTAGCAACATTTTCCATTTATTAATTTTTGAATTAATTGTTTTAATGAAATTTGAATTCAAATAATTGAGCTTATTTAATTATAAATTTCGTTTGTTTATTTTTGATGTTCTTTTACACATTATTTCTAATTTTTTAACTCATTTTTAATACTGGTTTACGATGTCTGGTATTCACACTATAACTATTTAACACATCTATTAAGTACCGCATAAATCTATACATAATTCATAATTTTGCATACTGTCTGTGAATCTTAAACGAAATTTACTTTAATACTAAGAATTTATTGTGTACTCATAGTATAGTTATTCTTAAATTTAATGAATTGTAAATTGTAAATATTCTTCGTTAAATAATGAAATATTGTAAAAATGTACTTCAATAAAATATAAATCTGATATCATGTTAAGATAATTTTGACACAACAATGTACTATTTAAACTAGATTATTATTTCTAAAACATAAAATTTACATTTATAGTTGTCCCTCTAAGTTGCTGTTGTTGCTTATTCCTCAAAATATAGTTGTAAGCTAGACTATGTCCAGGAGATCGGGAATTTTCAAAACTTCATAAGCATTAGTGCTCAAAATGCTTTATGGAATTATGTATAAAGTCTGATTTGATCAAAACATAGGAAGCAAAATTATATTTGAGTAGCTAACGAGAACTTAATGTTAAAAATCAAAGCTCACTGTAACTTATTGTAAAGGGACTTAGTTTTTAATAAATGATCTATGTTTAAAATATAGATGCAATAATTTACTTTGAATTTCAGGAATTAAATTTTTTTATAATTTTTCGTTCTAATTAATATTTTTCACAAGCATTAATTCTTCCAAATGAATAATTCAATTGATTTCAAAAGTTAATGTAAATTTTTTTCTCTGGTTACAAAAATAATTCATATATTTTTCATCACTTCCATTCACTTAATTACCAGAATAGATTTTCCAGCTTAATGATTCTTCAATCCAAGATTATCATAAATTCGCAGTTTTTTCTGTGTTTTATGATTTGCAAAACTTCAGAATTTACAACCCTCCATAAATGAACATTTGAGACCAGTTTACTAAATCTGCGTCAAACATAATATCCATGACTTTTACGCTCTACATGTCGAATCTGAAATTCTGCTCATTTGACTTGGAAGAGTGCCAAAATATATCAAAACAAGAAAAGAAAAACTTTCATGAGTCAGTACATGCTATTGTTAGACGAAAAACTTTTACGCCGTTTTCAAGCAAAATAAACTTGAAATGGTTACATGAAGTATTTTTCACACAATAACATTTCACTGTAAAATTTTACTATGTATAATTTAAAAAGTCTAAATAATATAATACAGCAGCATTTAACGTTGAAATGAAATTTCATCAATAGAGGAAGAGAAACGGGAAAAAGCGATTTTCCTATCGCCTGCACAATTATTGATTTTTCTTCAATAATAAAGAAGTTCTAAAGAGAAACAAAAATAAACATGTGGGCTTCTTAAGGTGGATAGTCTAAAAATAAATAAAACCAAAATATTTTTTCTCTTCCATAACATTAAAACGAAAAAACTGTAAACATAGTTTTAACGAAGCACTCTTATTTCCTTTATAAATTAATTAATAATAATTTTAAATTAAAATATAAATTGATAGTATAGATTCATTATAATATAAAACTTTAAACCGTTAAAAATAATTATATTATAAAGATATAAATTTTCTATACAAAATAATTTTAAAAAAACATATATTTGAACAGTAGAAGAGATCAAACAATGGGAAAGTATTTCTATAAACTAAGTATTCATAATATAAAAGCATCGGAAATTTTAAGTTTTTATGAAAATAGAATTAAAACAAAATTTAAATAAATATTTGCTGTCGTTATATTTATTATTTGAATTCTCAATTGTGAATACTACTTCTTGAATATCAAAATTTTTTAATACATTTTAAAGAATAATTTCATTAAATATGATTAATATTTTTCTGCAAAATTCGTTAAGTTGCTAGAGTATTTTTATATATTATATTATTTAGATTTGATATCAATAACCCTAAACGAAAAGAAAAAAAGAAATATAGATTGAAAATAAACATAACATTATTATTTTTATAATATAAATTACCATTATTTTATGCTTTATCATAGATTAAAAAACTTAAATGTGTAACTTTAATTAACTTAGTCACTTCATTCAATACGAGGGTTACTCTGAAATTTTTGAGATACGCGCAGACGAGAATTTACAAAATAAAAATAACGGTTTAATTTTAAAGTACAAAGTATTGTAACACAGAAGACGTTTTTTTAACTGACTTACTTCACCTTATTTAGCGTGGAATTAATTTTAAACAGAAGAGAAAATGGAGTTTACGCGAGAACATTTTCGCGCTATGATTTTCTACGATTTCAAATCAGGATTAAATCAAGAAGAATGCGTTCAACGGTTGCAATTAGCATTTGGTGATGAATCTCCAGCTCGTGCTATTGTATTCAGATGGTTTAGAGAATTTAGAAGAGGTCGCAAGTTTCTTCAGAATGAAGAACACACAGGAAGGCCCCCGTCGGCAATAATCCCGGATAATGTGTCTGCCATACGAAAAATGTTAATGGATGATAATCGCTGAGTAATCTAACTGAGCATCAAAAAGAGGAGCGTGTCAGAATCAGTAAAGAAACTTAATATGCTGAATGATGGTGGCCACCGCATCATTTCTAAAATTGTAACAGGTGATGAAACGGACATACCTTTTTTGACATTCCAATACGTCTAGAAAGCAAAGTATGGGTCTTTGCAGATGATCCCACGCCGACAATGGTGAAAAAACAACGCGCTCTGAAAAAAGTGATGTAAGCCATATTCTTCAGAAGTACGGGGTTGGTCAAAGCCATCAAGTTGGAAGGACAGAAGACAGTAACAGCAAACTGGTATACCACTAAATGTCTTCCAGAAATTCTACAAGAACTGAATGTTAGCGAATAATGCTTCACCATGAAAATGCATCTTCACATACAGCCGGATTAACAGTTGAGTTTCTAAAACAAAAACAAATTAAAGTGATCGAATATCCGCCGTATTTAACTGATCTAGTTATGTGTGACTTTTGGTTATTCTTTAATCTAATGAAGAATTTACCTGGACGTCGTTTTCATTCAGAAGAAGAGATTGATGTGGCTATAAATGCATTTTTTTCATCTATTCGAAGAAATGAATGGCTTGAGGCATTTAATCTATGGAAAATTCGTCTAAAAAAGTGCATTGATGCTGGAGGAGACTACTTTGAACACACCTAAAATTTTGTAAGTATAACTTTAAAAGCCTAGTTGTATCTCAAAAATTTCAGAGTGACCTTCGTATAAGAGACAGGCATTTGTTTGATTAATAGGAGTAAAACATGCTTAAAGCTGTAATGCATTTATTGGTTCTAAATATTCAACAGCTATTTTTTTCACACCAGAAATAATTCAAACAGATTACAGTTTAAATGCACCCACAACACTAAAATCATAACTCTACAATCTGGAAATAAAAAGCTATTAACTTTCGATTCAATAATGCTAGATAGATAAGTATTTATCTACATACTTTTTCCCATACAAGAGCATGAATATAATAAATATATAAGAAAACTTATTTGGGATTAACTTTAAAAAAAAGACATGGCCAAAGACATGGCAAAAGACTAGGATAGTCTTCATTCCAAAACCTGGCAAGGACACTTATGACCAGGCCAAGTCATACAGACCAATCAGTCTTTCTTCATTCTTTCTTAAAATTATGGAGAAAATCATTGATCGGCATATTAGAGATTACTTGGGTAGAAATAGTCCCTTGCATGCTCTTCAATTTGCCTATCAACCTGGTAAATCTACAGAGACTGCTCTACATCAGCTAGTTTCCAAGATTGAAGCCACTCTGGATCAAAAGGATATTGCCTTGGCAACTTTCCTCGACATCCAGGGTGCTTTTGATAATACTTCCCATCCATCCATCCTCAATGCACTTAGAGGGGCAGGGATTAATCAAACCCTGTGTACTTGGATTGAGGCCTTAATTTCGGATAGATATATACAAATGAACATCTTCGGTGAATCATTTGAAAAAAGACTACTAGAGGTTGTCCTCAAGGAGGTGTTCTGTCACCATTACTTTGGAACCTAGTTGTAAATAGCCTTATAAAACATCTAAATGATAAGGGTTATTATACGCAGGGATATGCTGATGACATTGTCATCCTTATCCTTGGTAAAGATTTTGACATAACTTGTCATCTCATGCAGGATGCTCTAAGTTATGTAGGTCAATGGTGCAAGGATAGGGACCTGATGGTTAATCCTCAGAAAACCTACCTCGTACCTTTTACACGCAAAAAGAAACGGAAAGGTTTTTTCATACCAAGACTTTTTGATGTTGAAATCAATGTGGCTTCAGAGGTGAAGTATCTGGGCATCTATTTAGACCAGAAACTCACCTGGAATAAGCACATTGATGATAGGATCAACCGAGCAAAGAAAAGCATTGTGATTTGCAGGCGAATGCTTGGTAAGAACTGGGGTTTACATCCAAAACTGATGTTATGGATGTACACAGCTTTTGTCAGGCCCATTTTCACATATGCCTGTGTGATCTGGTGGCATAAGGTGGAACAGAAGACTGTGATTGACAGATTGAGGAGTCTACAAAGACTAGCCTGTCTCTGCATCACAGGAGCAATCTCCACCACGCCAACCAGAGCATTGGAGGTTGTGTTGGATCTGACTCCCTTGGACATCTTCATATGCAGCGTTGCAAGATTGAATGCATATAGAATGAAGCTGCAAAACCACTGGTATGACCAGCCTGTTGCCAAAGGGCACAAGGGCATCACCAGGAAATTTCAAGACCCTATTTTTCTGATGCCATCTGACATCATGGAAAAAACATACATGTTTGACAAGACATTTGATGTAGTTTTTCCAACTAGAGAGGAATGGGATAACAACATGTTTGGAACTAAAACAGGAGATCTAATCTGGTACACAGATGGATCACTGAAGAACAGCCTCTCAGGTCTGGGAGTTTGTGGCGTGTCACCAAGAATCAGCTTGTCTGTAAGCCTTGGGCGATACGCTTCGGTCTTCCAGGCAGAAGTTTTGGCCATTATCCACTGTCTGCGACTGAATATGAAGAAGGGCTACTACGATAAGCGGATTCTCATTTTCAGTGACAGTCAAGCCGCTTTAAAAGCGCTTAATTCCTTCGAAATCAAATCTAAAATGATTCTGGAGTGTAGAAACCTTCTTACAGAACTGGCAACTAGAAACAGGGTGATCCTTGTATGGGTGCCAGGGCATAAAGGTATCGAAGGCAATGAAAAGGCTGATGAGCTTGCTAAACAAGGATCGTCTTTTGTTCCCATTGGTCCAGAACCTTTTTGTGGGATCAATTTGAAGACCGCAAAAACCAATGTTCGCAGATGGGAAAACGGAAGATGTATGAAGCTTGGCTCAAATCTCCTGGTCAAACCCACGCTAAAGGTATGATCTGTAGGTCATCAGCGAGGATTTCCTATGAAATTCTTAGATGCTCTAGGCAGAAGATACGTTTAATCGTAGGCTTCATAACTGGGCACTACTATTTCAGAAAACATCTCCATAAAATGGGACTGTTTCAGCAAGATCCTATCTGCAGGAAATGTCATATGCAAGAGGAAACGGCCAAGCATATCATTTATGAATGCGAGGCTCTTGCCCTCCCTAGATTAACCTCTTTAGGCATCATCCATACTAGAGAGTTACACCTAGATTCCATTAAAGGGTTATCAGACTTTATTAATAAAGTGGGTGATCCGAGCAAATGGAACTAAGAAACATTGGGTTTGGAGTTAACAGTACAAAATGCTGATAAAAGCAGAGGTGCTCAATGACATACAAACCCAACTCGAAGAAGAAGAAGAAGAACTTTAAAAAACTTTTTAATAACTTTATTTTTCTGTGATTATTTTAAAATATTTATTTCCGTATTTCTTGTAAATTTTACATGAATATTTTTTGCATTGTATTTTATAGCTTCAACATGGTTTCGTATTCCTTACAAATATTTTAACACGTACAAAATCCTCTAAAATATTCGATGTAAATATAAATACAAAAAGCATTTGAGTTAACATGCAAGAATATAAAGCTCATATTCCGTTTTTCTCAACCTACTATTATTGAATATTTATTACATTCAGTTGAAATTTGCTTCTAAGACTTAATGCATTTTATATATTGAGTAATCAATCTATTGTTAAAATTCTTATGAGTCAATTATATGCAACATAAATTTATGTTTATAAGTTTAATTTCCTTTGCCTTGTTTTTTAAAAAAAACATTATAAATGATAGAGGATAATAGTAGAATATTACTAAGTATTTTAACAATACTAAATATTTGAAATAATTACATGGACATAATAACTGAATAGTTTTATTTAATTTATAATATAATAAATATTTTCATTTTAAAGTAATTAAAAAAACAAAAAATAGAACATTTTATTTTGAATTTATGTGAGATTCAAAGAAGGGATAATATTTGTATTCTCTTCTATGAATTTATGTCCTCTTAGAGTTGGGTTTGTATGTCATTGAGCACCTCTGCTTTTATCAGCATTATGAATTTATGTAGACTTTGCTTCTAAAATTGCACTAAGCCAATAGCCACATTATATATAAAAACCCATTGGCACTTCTTGCACATGTTTTTTTTTTTTTGGTTTGTTTTATGTTCCAGAAATGAGATAGATGAAAAGCAATGAAACACTGTCCAATAAAGATTTTTATTAAAGATCAATAACCTTAACACTCATCATTGAGATTTATGAGGTTGTCAGTACTTCCCTCAGGGCAAACAACTGTATTATATTTATCGTGTTAATCATGTTATTAGTGATGTTAAAGTGAATTTATCTTGGAAGAATTATCACAAAGACTTCTTGCAAACTATAGTAGTTATTTTCTAAATATGTAATCACAAATTTCCGACTGTGGCTTTAACATGTAAAAAGGTCAATATACTCTAACTATACTATTAAAAATCTTACTAAATTTATTTGTAAAATTATTCAAAATATTAAAAAGAAAATAGTCCTTTATCTACGACATGTTCTCCTGGAAAGAGTGGTGTAGCTGATGTTTTAAAATAATTAAATTGTAAACTTATTTTTTTCAAATATCCTTGAGAGTGAAGTTGAAGAATATTCCTGTAATTATAGGGGATTTAATTTTTGTGAAGAGAAGCAAGATTTATTTTTGCATTCTTTGAAAAATTATGTGAGTAATATACGTAGAAAATACTTTGTCTTTAAAAACGAGAGAGAGAGAGTAATTTTGAAATTATGTATTATACGTGTAGGGTTTAAGCTTTGTAAAGTGATCATATTAATCATTTAATAATTTAATTAAAAATAATTAAATTATTAATATGTTAAAAATTTATGAATTAAACACATAGAATTCCATTTTTATTTTTTTATTATTATTTTTGTATAATGTAAAAACATTTATATATATATATATATATATATATATATATATATATATATATATATATATATATATATATATATATATATATATATATATATATATATATATATATATATATATATATATATATATATATATATATATATATATATATATATACGTATACTTTATTTGCTTAGTTAAAATTTGATAGAATGATAGAAAATAGAAATGGAACGATTTAATCCTTAAGGCAAACGAGACGATTACCTCAATTGTTAAAAAACAAAATATTCAAGAAAAGTAATATAAAATCATAAGCAAGTATCTGCATGCATAAAGTTATGTCAAGAGGAGAAAAATAACCATAGTATAAATACTTATATTCAGAAATAAATTATCTAAGATTAATTTACACAGAAAAATATTTAATAATGATAAATATAATAATGTGCTTAATTTTATATAATTTTATATAACTTAATATCCCTTAACTTATAGAAAAGGATATGTTCAATTTATTTTGCAATTTAATTTGAGTTCAATTTTTTATATTTTACTTACAAGATTTCTAAATTTACGTTCAAGAAATTAAACTTAAATATAAGTACAAAATAATTCATTAAAAACCCCTTAAAATACTATAGTAATTTATGAGGTATATAATGAAAACTTAAATTACATGTTTATTGGAATTTAGTGATTAAAGATTAATAAATTACCTACGATCACTTAGCTAAATTTAGATAAATAGAAAATGTTAAAAAAACTGCTAAGTTAAAGCAAAATTAAATCTCATCATATTAAATATATTAGAGTTATTATTACATTATGAAGATACATTTATGAAAACGCAACAAATGTGAATTTAAAATGAGGTACATTGTTATAATTGCTTTAACAGATGTTTATCATAAATCATTCTGTGCAAGTAATATCTTTCTTAATTTGCTGAGAAACATCGCTATTAAGTAATGAAGAATCCCCATAAATAATGCTTATCGTGTCGTCTTCTATTTTTGATTAATGATTTTAAATAAATTTCTCAGAAGTTGCACATTTTACCTATTCTTTTTTCCCAATTAGTACTTCCAGAGATGAACTCGATTCAGACAGCATTTTTCTTTAAGAAGAATTCAATTTTTAATTATATTGTCCTATTCTAAATTTCTTTCATTTTTAACAAAAAAATATCTTCAAACTCAGCTTGTTAAAGGAATTTGGACTTTAATATTTCTTAGTTTAGTACATTATGAAAACTAGCTTAGCATAAAAAATATCAGTTAATTCAAGTTATTTGCTTGGCTTAGTCCAACTGAATCCAGTAAAAAGTGAAAAAACTGAAAAATAGAAATTTCAGCAAATGAGTACATATATTTTCAAGGTAAATATCTTGTATTCAACTTAAAATTAAATGGTGAAACTTCATAAATCTTAAATGTTAATTGAACTATGAAATTGTAAATAAAACACATAAGTATTTTAGAAACACACTTGTTTTTCTATTATAAAATTTAATACTTGTTTAAATATATTAGTTTGAGCATAAATTAATTAAAATATATATAATTATGACTGATATATTAATAAAATATATCTATTATATTTATATATATTGTCTGAATTCTCTATATTAATTTACATTTATTTCAGTTTTAAAATTTTTCAACTCAAACAATAATCCTTTTTTGAAAACAGACATAAATGTTCAAATTTATATGATTATTTACTTAACTGCAAAATGTTATTTGCAATGTATCAAATATTCAGATTTATCAAATAGTCTATGAAAAAAATGAAATGTAATGATTTTGAAAAATCAATCAATTTTTAAATATCGAAATAATAAATTTGGAAAAATTATGTTAAAGTAATAAAAGGAATCAAAATTGTTTGAAGAAAAAATATAAAAAGCAAATTAATAATTAAACTCAAAAAATATTTATATGTTTTTCAATAATAGTTTCATTTTTAAAAAGACATTAAGAAACTTTGAATTATCTTAAATATAACTAAATTTAAAGCACACAATTGAAAAATATGTTTAATAAATTATGTGAATGTTTCGACAAAAAATATGTGATAATGAATTCAAACAATTTGAACTTTATAATTTAGCTGTACTTAGGGGATTAAATTTATACATTTAAATATTTTCCCTCTACCAATTACTACTGAACATTTATTTTTGTATTTCTTAACTTCATATCAGCTTTAAGATCAATTATTTATTCAACAATTATTTAATGCGGCTTCATAAATTCTTTCATAAATAATAAAATATTTAATTGATTTAAAGCAATTTAATTTTCAAAAATGTTTTCATTGATTTATTATCGGATTCTTTTCAAAAATGCTCGAATAACATTTTTAAATATTAGTAAGTTTTACAAAAGTTTCAGAAGTATACATTCATTGATCCTGTAAGTATGATTGGAAGTGACCTATTCTGAAAAGTCTTGTGATGATGGGTTTTGTGCGTGTTAATTAGTTTCTGTCAAATGCTGTCAGCATTTAAAGATAGAAATAATTTGAATGAAAACTTCATTACTAGACGGTAGTTCAGAGTTTCCAAGAAAATTGGGACGCTTAGAACGTTTCAGTCAACAGTAACAGGCAGCTGGAATCTTTTTGAAGGTCAAAGGTGAAAAAATATTTTTTCTACTCCAAACAAATTTCCATCATTATGGTTATTATGAGTTTCTTGAAACTCAGGATAACTAAATTAAAAAATAATGCGTAACACAAATTTAAAATATAATAGTAAATTTTTAAGAGGATGTGTGGGGCTGTGTAAAAATTTTGTTGTTCAAATTGTTAAGTAAATAAGTACATTATTTAAACTCTATTACTCTGTCACCTATTATTTCCTCTAATTATGTTTTTTATTTATTCCATTCTTGAACCGCAAATTTAGTTATTAAATTTAAAAAAAATTTGTATAAAGTTGAGTTAACTTAATTACAGTGTTTGTTAGAAGTATAAATTTTATACTAAATTTACTAAATAAATAGTTAACAATTTTGTAGTGAATCATCTGGTGAATTTGAAGTTGATTTGTACAATTGATAAAGCTTCCGTAATATTTTTTTGTGTTTTGTTTACATATTAATAAAAGCAAATGAGAAATATGAAATCGTAACAAAAATCTTAAAGAGTTATTAGTATTATTTTAATTAGTATTCTATGAAAAATATAGAACAAGGAGGTTTCATTGGCCATCGTTTTGCTAAAACCGCCAAACTAATATAATGTCGATATTTTTCTGTATAAGAATGACGATTTAATAAGTTAATTTCATTGGGTTTTCGTTTATTATGGATATAAATTAAAAACTTGTTTGAGGAAATGTATTTGAGAGAAATTTTGGAAAATCGAAGAGATACTCTTTTTAATAAAAAAAAATGTGTGTGTATAAGAAACCGCGTAATATCAAAATATAATTTAATTCAGGAAAGCAATAGTTCAGTTTAAAATAATTTTAATTATTTGAATATCTGTCGTTTTTCTTAGATTTTTTCACTCTGATTGTACTATAAATGTTTTGGGGATTATTTTTATGCTTCGAATTTTCAACCAAATATTGATGATTTAGTCAAATTTAATTTTGGTCAGAAAAACAGAAATATGTCAATTTATTTTATTAAAATAACATTGTTGAAGGGCGGTTGATAACCTAAGGGATAAAAATTAAGCAGAATTATCAATATTGAAAAATATGATTTAGTTAACTAATTCACAAGTTCAGAGGCAGTAGTGTTTACATTAGATTTAAGCTTAAAAAAACCAAGGAATGGTTATGCTGTTTTCAGCAACAAATGGCCGATATTTCCTCAACGATAAAATCAAAACAGTACAAATGCTAGAATATATAACAGAATTTTTCGCTTTGGAGCTAAAAATTACAATTTTTAACATTACTACTGGCAGAAGAATCTTCCGCTATGATTGTTATAAATGCGATTAGCAGATTGGAGTGTACAGATTATGTTTAGTTAAAAAACAGTTCGATGGAAACGTCAGTAGTGAAATCTGTCTTCTTTTATGAAAGTTCAAGATTTAACACCCAACAGCTACTTAGAGTGAAAATAGAATATTCATAATTATGATTCCTTACTTTTTCATTAGCGACATTATAAATAATCCGAATTTCTAGAAAAGACGAATCTTACATACATACTTATTGAATGGGTATTTAACCACTTCTCAAATTAAGATTTATGTATATTTCAGTTAATTATTATTATGATATTTAGTTGAATAATGTCTGGTAACATTAGTTTTTATCGTTCTTACTTTTTACTCCACTTTGAGTTTAAAATTATGGCAAATTTATTACACCTAAACTGAAAAGATTGTTTTAAATATTTTAACAATTTTTTAATCTTGAATTGAATTCGTAAGAAAAGAAATTTTCTATAAATCTCCTGAAAATATGCACGATATTGAAAAGAATCTATGTACATTTGGATGTTGACTTTACGATAAGAAATAAAAAAGTAATGAATCTGTAATGTAAATTCTTATAACCGTAAGGTAAGAGAAAGAATTTGGCAAAGAAAAAATATTCTTTAAAGGATTTACCCACATTTTCCAATTTCAAATTCTTATCTTTTGAAACGGTATGCATTAATTTTGAAAGAGCAAGACTAAATAACAAATTTTTCAGATTATTTTAAATTTTAGAAATGTTTATATCATGAATGGATCTACTAACAATCTATTCCTCAGTACTTAACGGAAAAGTTGAAACATATAGATGATTGCGAAAATATTTAAGATTTTTATATAGCGACGATACTACACAAGTACACTCATTTCACTGAAATTAATCATACAAAATGTTTTATCCATAAAGGAAATTGGTGACTTCATATGAATGTTTTGGCATTTTTAGTAAAATATACCAAGAAATCTCGTTCTATTAATAAAAAAATTGAATAATGTACATTTGATTCTGACAAATTTCAAATGCTGAATGACATCCCGTACTTAAAAATCTTTAAATTTTATCGCTAAACTTTGAATATGAATATCTGAAAACATTCTCAAAACGAAAGAGAGAGAAAAGACAAATGATTGTCATTATTAACTGTGTGCGATTTAACATTCAAACAATTTATTGATTCAATTCAAAACTATGAAAATATATTACTGTTAAAAATATATTTTATTGAATAACTTTCCGGAGAGTTTGTTTCATGAAAATAACACCAAGTTATTCCTTAAGTTTTAAACTATTATCTCCAGAAAATTGTAAAACTCGAATATTTATCTTTCGGCAGCCTCATTTATTATGAAAACTAAATAAGAGAGGCACACCTGTAGGAAAGAGCAAAATTATTTGGAAGGGAATATCTTTTGAGGAATATTAAAAGTATAAGGCTGGAAAATATTAATCAGAAAGACTACTATCCTTAAAAAAAAGATAGAGTTAAAGATTTAATATTTTGAAAACTGAATAGAAAATAATTAATAGATTTATTTCTAAATATACAATCACAACTGATTATACATTTATAGTTCAAATTTAATATAGTGTATCATACATATAGTTAGTAGTTACGTTTCAGGATAAGATTTAAATGAAATTTAATTCAAAATTCAAATGAATGATAAATTAAAGGGCCCTCTTTAACTATGCTTATACCATAATTTCTTTAAATATGTATGCTTAGTATATTTATTTTCATATTTTCTTGTTTACTTTTTCTTAGATTCAGGTATAAAATGTCCTATTTTTTAAAATCAAAAAAATATTGCTGAAATGTCTTCATAAATTTTTCGTGTACTGTGTCCAAAACGTAACCTAAATAATGACATGAAACAAACGACCTCAGTTTATTACTCGAAATTTCTTTCATCTTAAAAATACTCTCCTGTGACTTCAATACATTTTTGCTAGTGTTTTCCAATCATCAAAATATGACTCAAAACAATTTTCGTGAATACCTGTCTTCACAGTGAGTTTGATTTTTTGCATCGAATAAATAGATTCAAAATAATGACCCATGAAAAAGCATATTTTAGTCATTACTATAAAAACCTTTTACAGGTTGTGATATACTAGAATACACAATACTTATTTTTACCAAATATTCATATTGCTGTGTGAGAATCAAAGAAAATTGTCAGCAATAAATGATATATTTTTCCGATTTTGGCGTGCTCTTTTCGGACTCGCTTCACCTTTCAAGAATTGCTTACTAGTTATTGAATTTTTTCTGTGTCAAAAAAAAAACAATATTTCCTTCACTAGTAATAATATGTTTCTGAATGGAATTGCCTTGTGACAAACAATTCTGACTCCATTTGGACGTATTATTTTCGGAGAGAATTTTTGGACTACAATTCAACCTACGATGAATAGCAAAATTAAATATTCTATTAAAATTTATACCCTGTAACCAAATGATTATAGAAATATCTTATTCAATATAGTCTGTTATTTTAATACGATGTTCACCGAATTTTCATTTTTTGACTTGATCATGATTGATGGAAGTGGATGATTTGCTCCATCATCTCTATTATCTTTTGTATCAAGCAACTACTCATGATTTTGATAAACGGACATTCTTAACAGTGTCTTGCAACATTTTTACAGATTTTGTAACAAAGATTTCATTATGAAAAAGAAATTTAATTCATGTTCATTGACAAATCAAATTTGCCATTTTTGAAAATTGTCAAAATGAAATTCTTTTTTCACTAAAAACTAATTTATTATCGAATGACAAAAATAAATAACATTCTGTTTGTTTCTAAATGTTCATAGAATTTATATTTACAAATTCTATAAACATAATTGATAAAAATTTTTAAGTTAAATATTTATTTTAAATTAAACATTTTGGATATTTTTTGTTTCATAAGTTCTTCAAGGTATTATTTAATGATGAAAGCACATAATTACTTTAAAGTATGCTGAAGGAGTTCATTGATATTTATTGTAATCTTAATTAAAATGAAACTTCAAGTATCAATTTTTAATTATTCTTTTAAATAGGGCAATATGAATTCGTGAATTTAACAGTGTTTTTAATAAACTAGTATAAATTTATTTTTCGATGCAGATAAAAATTATTAATAAATTATTTGCATTTAGTTTTAAACATTCCTAAAATTCTTAAGTTTAATTTAAATAATTGCTTTTCTAAATGAAAGAATTGAGCAAATGACTTTTGATATTAAAGGTTTTTAATTTTTCTTTTCTCTTCTTTTTCCATTCGAAATTATAGAGTAGTCGTAATCCTTTATTAAAAACTTCTATCAGTGAACTTGATCATCTTAATATGAATTATAAATATTATACAGCATGTGCTTTAATAATAAGAAAAATATGTTTATTTTCCTAAGAAATTTAAAATTGTCTGTGATACTTACAGAGTTAAAAATATATCAAACTGAAAGAGTATAAAATAAATCAAACTGAATAAAACACAGTGGACAAAAAACAAATTTTGACTATTTAGAATAAATAACGAGAAATTATTCAATTTTATTACTTTTTCCTTCAGTATTCATTTATTACTTATTTCTCTTAATATTTTATCAATGCTTATTTAAGAGTATAAAGTTCTTGATAATTATAACCTCGGTAATATATCAATAATTCTATAAACTGAAACGTCATTTGCGTCAACTCAATTAAAGACTAGAATCATATAAAGTAAGCAGAAATTACACACACATATGAACTTGATTATTTTATAAAAAATTGTTTCTATACCTTCCTTAAGAAAAAAGGAATACTTACTATACATATATACAGATTTCTGACTTCGATGAAGTAGAATTGTAGCCTGCTGGAGAAGGGTGGTTTATCTTATCATAGTATTGCAGCCCACATCGGTCGATATTCCATGATTGACTGCAGAATATGGAATTGATGAACTCTGCAAACTTATAGCAGAAGTCAGGTAAATGTAGAAGTTAGAGAGTTTGAGATTTTTCAAATTTATAAAATTTTAACATGGATGTAAAAACTTGTAATGAAACTAACTTTTAATGCAAATGTGAAAGTAATCTCTTCGAAGACATTGGGGAATTTTTTAAAGAAAAATTTCTTACAATTAATACAAAGGTTAAATTATCCTTTCTAGCGATAGTTATATCCATATAAATTCTTATTTTAATATCCCGGATTTTTGGTGCACGCTCCAACCAGATTTTAATCTTTCAATCAATAAAATGCGTTCGATAACTGGCCAATAAAATCAATATGATAATTTACTGATTAAATATTGGTTTAAATGTAAATAATCATATTTTCAATGAAAGTAATTTGACTTTTATTTGAATTTGATTTAATGAAATAGCTCCATTATTGTAAGGACGTTATACGTAATATAATATCACAACATTTGCGGATCTATGTAAAACTTTTATGGAATATAAGAGTGCGTGTGTGAGAATATATATAGTTTATTATCAATAGAAATCCTCTTTTAAATTAAAATATCTTTTCTAGAGTTTTAACTATAACTGTGAATAAATTGCTGTGATATGGAATTTAACATGTTGCATTGTATATAATTTCGTTATGTATTTTTAACAGTTTGGTTATTTTTAAAGTTAATTTATTTTTTGTGTTTGCGAATAACATTTATAACATTTTCATTTTTCGTTGGTGTTTACGTATGTATATTATCTTAATTTGTTGCTGAAAAGTTTTATTTTAATCCCAACCTTCATTTGAAATGGCATGAAAAAAGAGCATATAACAGCTAATTATAAAAAAAAATGTTCTTTGTTTTGGTAAATGTGTCAGAACTATAGTTATATATGACCATCAAGATATAAATCAAATCACTGTAAAAATTTGAAACTAAAGAATGTAAAGAAAATTGGGAAAAGGATTTAATACATAAATTATTAAGAAGTGAAATAAAAGGAGAAACTTTTATTTTTAATAAATCACTACTAAAAGTGTTAAAATTTAAAAATGTTCAAAAAATAATTAGATTTACATTTTATTAAAAAGGAAAATTTCATACTGAGCAATTGTTTACCTGACATAATTAGTATAACTATTGATTGAATAATTTTTATGATATCCAATTTAGAAAAAGAGAAATTTATCTTGGCTTACAATTTATGAATTCAAAATTTACAAAGGACATTATGTTCCAGTTTTTGAAAAAACGTTAAAACTTTCTCTTCAAGTAATTACTGTTTTTTTAAATAAGTAGCACAAGAATTATGAATAATATGAACAGAAAAATTATGCTTTAATTTATTTTTATTGAAAGGTTTCCTATTTTTTTCCTCAAATTTTATAATTTATTTACTCGTTCGTTGATTTTTTCGAAGGATAGTTATTCTCCAACATCTATAAATACCTGTCATTCTATAAATTTTACATCATGTTTTTACATTGTCAATATCTATAAATTTTACGTATAGCATATATAACTTAAAACTGCATTATAAAACTCTGCACTTGCATTATACATGAAACATATTTATTTTTATAAGTTATTATGATTAAAATATTTAAGAAAACACATTACACTGATTTAGAGAATGAGATGAACAAAAAATGATTTTTTAAGTACAATTTCATTCTTTTTCAATTTTATTTTTTAAATTTACATTTTCAATTTTGATTATTACCTATCTCTTATTTTCATTTCGCAGTTTATTTCTATTTCTTACATTATTTGTATTCAAAGTACAATTGCTTAATTAGATAAGACCTTACATTTTCTTATTTTATAAAATCTTTGTAATCAATCTCAAACTTTCGAAAGTTCTTAATTTTATTATATGTTTCATTGAGAAAAAGTGTTGACTTAATCTTATTTATTTATTTCTCAGTTTTTTTGGGGAAAATTTGTTTTTCAACCTAATTATACTTTACTTAAGCCATTTGTTATACATTTCAAAAATGTTCTTGCTTTTATGTTTGAAAAACCATTGTATGAGGATCTCTTAATCTATCTTAAATCTGTCAAGACAAATTTAAATCAGTCAGATGAAAATGATTTGGTTTTGTGAAGGAACTGACTCTTTATATTCAACAATCTTTTTTATTTTTCAAATATTCATTTAGCCGAAAGAAATTTAATTTATGTTAGCTTTTGGGAAACTCTTTATTTTTAATATTAAGGAATTGTTTTAAAATAATTAGATCGGTTTAATATATTAACTACTCCTGTTAACACTGTGCTTTTCTCAATAGATATTTTATTCCTGAATGTTTAAAAATAAATATTGCAAAAATAAAAAAATTATACCATAAAGAAGACATTTAATTGACCAATTTTATAAAGATTATGTATCAAAACACTTAAGTATAATCCACTTTATATTCTTTATTTATAAAAAGTATTAAGCTTTAAATTCGCTTCTATAATTTAAAATGTTCTAGTTTTGAATTCTTTTTTTCTATATTCTAAAGTGGTGCTTAACCGTAGTGTACAAAGGAATTTATCTGAAAAATAAAACTCTAAACCATCCCTTAGAGATTAGAACGGAAGATACACTGAAGATATGAAAAACAAGTGTAACCAGAAAAGCTTTTAACATTAAAAATTGAAATCAATACTACTTAATGCAAAATTTAAAATTCAAACTCTTTTTTTAGCAGGAAGAATACCGTCAGTAGCTATTTTTGAATACTGCTATTTAATACTGGACTTTTTTCTTGCGTTACTATTTTGAAATTTTAACTAGAATGCTATAAATTTAACTGATTTTCAGCGCCGTGCTATAAAAAATATTTAATCCTCATGTGTTAAAATTATTAGATTTCATAAAATTCCTGTTCGTTTACAATGCTGGAAATATTTTATATCAAGTAATGATTTTATGTGTTTTCCCTTGGTGTACCAGTATGACCTTAATTTTCTAAGACGTCTCAGCTTCAATTCCAGCTATTCTGGAGCAATGAAATATTTGATGTGTTTTCTTCATGAACAGTTATGAATAAAAGAGCAAGGAAAATCTTCAGGTCTATCTTTTCGAATAAGCCGGCAGATGGCTGAGTGGTTAGCGTTCCTGACTCTTGAGCTGTGAGTCCCGGGCTCGAATCCCGGCTGGGGTATGGATGTTACTTTCTCTCTGTACTTCTCTGTCCCTTTCTTCTGAGGTGATGTATGAATGTGGCCCACCCTATAAACGGGTATGTGGTAGTATGGCGTGGATTATTCTACTCGTCAGTTTCCGGCCTTGTTGTGGTGAAGGGTTGGTCACCAAAGAGCCTGCTGTTATTAAAGAAAATCTTTGCGAATATAAGGTCTATTATTTATGAAAATGGCTTTCCAGGTGGTAAAGCTGGAATGTATGTTCAAGATCATTACGTCATTTGCTCAAGATAGTCTTTGGCTGCTAGGTACAGTGGTTTCTGTAATATTCTCTGCATGAAGACTAATTAAAGAAAGCTTCTTTCCTATTTAGTGAAATTAAAGTTCAGTTTTCCAAATTAAAGCAATCAAATTGAATGACATATTTCCTAATATAATGTTCCGTGTAAATTTTGCAATCTATTTATAATTTCTTCAGAAAAATAATTTTCCCGAAGAGACCTTTCCAAACTAATTAAAAATTTATTATTATCTATGTCTTCATTTTTAAATCTCTTATTTCAGGAAAATTTAATTTTTATTCGCATGATTTACGTTTTGTGAATGTTAAAGCATCTAAAATTAGTGTATAAATAAATTAAAATACTTCAAAGTTACAGTTTAATTACAATTTTATTTGAATGATTTGTGTTTTGTGTACATCAAATGTTTCTTAAATTACTATAAATAAATTAAATTACTTTAAAATTACAGCATTAAACGTTAATATATTTTCTTTCGTATTGATATAATAGTGTTTCGTACAAATATTTTTTTATTTTCAAATATTTAAAAGTTTTTAATCCTTTAATTATTTTATTATTATAAATTAGTATATATTTGGCAATATTTAAGGATTGTTTTAAATAAAACTACTTTATATAAGATCAAATGTTAAATTAATTCTCATAAAAGTTATTAAACGAAAAATCGTAATAAATTATTACCTTATACTCATCATACACTTAAAATAGTTAAATGATCATTAAAATATAATAAAAAGTTATCAATGTATATATAATAAATAATCGAATAATTTTGTTAATCAATATTTGTAAGAAATGTTAGCATTTACAACAGATTTTAGATGCCTGTGCAAAACATTTCAATGTTTTCCCACTCTTCAACTAATGTATTTTTACATCATATTTTGTTTGAATTTCCTATTTTAGAGTCTTTATTTTTAAATCTCTCCAAATATGATCGATTGATTTTAAATCATGTAATTTACAAGTATTTAAAAAAAAACGTTAGAGAACAGCTATGGAGATTTTAAGCATATTGTGAGCGGTTTACTTAAAGTTATGTTATGTCGATAAAAAATGTTATTTCTATTACTAAAGTTTAAGCTTCTATTTTTAAATTGTTTATAAAATATTTTTAATATTTATTAGGGGTACATAATGAAAGAAATTATTTACTACAATCCTAATATATTTGAAATTATTTAGTTCTGATGCATACATATGCAGAATCTCCATCACGCAATACCTTATTTTACCAACTAAATTCTCTACATTGATTTCTTTTCATTCTCTCATTTTTTTTTCTTTCTTATAACACGTGCATAGAGTCATCTATAGTTAAAATAATTTCTCTAGAAAAATGTAATTAATAATAAAATATCTCTTACAAGAGCTAAACAATATTAAACAATCCACGTGTTGCATCATAAAATTGTTAGACAGAAAACATATTAGCTGATGAAATTTTCATAGTTATTCTTAACATTAAAATAAAAACTCTTTTTAATTAATTGTATTTCAAATATTCTTTGCATCTAGTATTTATAGTATTGACTTTTTCTATATCATTGACGTGGAATAAGAAAATTCAGGTGATAATAATAATTAATAATTATCATAATTCATAATAATTATTAAGTATTTATGAGAAATAATAATTTCCATAAAGTTATATTAATTTTAAAAAAAGTTACACGAGCAGATAAAACTTCACAGCCAAGTCAATAATTTATCATAAATCCAGCGCGTTTTTGAGGATTTGCAAAACTTCAAATTTTATTGCACCCGAGAGAGCCATTTCGAAAATGTTCACTAGATTTGCATAGAAATTCATTTTGCAGATTTTATATGCAACATATCCAAAAACAGATCTCAGATCTTTGGAAATTTGCCAATATAGCAATTTCTAATAGAAGAGCAAATTCTTATGACGCTGTAAGCACACTTTGCTGACAATATACGACGTTATTTCCATTTATCACTCCTAATATGGTAAATATTTAGACTTTTGCTGATGTTTTGTTCATATATTAAAATCGCGTTCTAAATCTTACTGTGCAACTGAACTATATTGAAGTAATATTATATAAAGAAAGGAAAAACATAACATCAATAATATTTAAAAAATACATAGCCAATGAAATATAAGAATCTAAAATACACAAATGTACATGAAATTATTTTTTCACAAACAATAATTGATTTTCCATGCTACATTTATGATAAAGAATATTTCAAAAATTTATAAACAAATAGTGGCTATTTGTAAATAATTATCTACTCATAAAGTTATTATAGCTTGCTTAAATTAACACAATTTAAAGTTACAGATAAAACATATCAGAGGGTTTTAAGCAGATACAATTGTATTATTGAAATTTTGGTTTCAAAGTTGTTAAATAATGTGTCATTACATTACACATTCTTAGAAAATTTTGGTAAAAAATATTTTCCACATATTTTCCACACTTTTAATTTCATTCTTCTTTTCTCAAAATCGTTCTTTGTCGTACGACGCAATTTTATACAACGTTATCTACATTTTATTCTTATAATTACTTTTTGAAAATACAGTAATATGATTTCTTCATTAGAATATTACATGTAAAATGTGATATATATGTCTTACGACACATTATATCAGCCGAATAATTATTTATTTTGCCTTTTAACACATTTACGAGAAGGAAAGTTTGTTATGAAAACATGTTTGTAGTACAAATATGTAATTAATATAGAAATTCAAAAATAAAAGTGTTACTTTCTATAATTCAATAAATTATTATTTTCTTTATTTGTAATAGTGAACACCTAATCAAATATTTTCATCAAAAATCCAAAGCTGAAGGTGGAGTGGAAATTTTAGACCGAGATGGAATGTCTGCCAATGCTTTTTAAACTCTTAGATTATGTTTTGTATTCTCTTTACAAGAGTATATTCTAAATTATAAAAGATCTCTGAAACACATATTTACACATAATTTCTGTAAATATATAACTTTTACATTCCTCATATTTTGACGAAAGATATCAATTTATTAAGATTCCTTTATTAGAGAGAGTAAGATTAGAAATCAATATTATTTAATAATTCAATGGCTTAATAGTATTAAAATTTGAAAACAATATACTAATATATTACATAAAATACTACATGTAATCATATTGTATTATATTCATTGCATGCTTGTTAAAAATTGATGCGTCAAAAGTTACATCTTTTTTGTAACATGTTGGCAGAATATGTCACAAATATACAATTTCTTAAGTAAATGTTATAATAAAAGTGATTAATCCGGTGATTATGTATAATAACTGCTGATTATTCATAATTGTCACTAAACTTGGTAAATGAGATAAATAGCTGAATATTTATCACTTTTACCGGTAAATTTATAAAATCCCCTTCTCGTGACAGGGAACATAATTAATTCAGATTATTTTGTTGAGAAATGATATTTTAATTCGAAAAAAAAATATCAAATTATATTAAATATTTTGTTCTTAAGAATTCGAAGAGCATCATGATTACTTAGAATAAAACTAATTATAATATTTCAATTAAATAACAGTATCACTTTGGTACGTTGATTTCAGTAAACATTTTGACTCAGATGTATTAAATAATAGAATAAATTATATAATATAAGTCATAAAAGTAATTGAAAAATACAAAATGATCAAAATTATTGAAAGTAAAATAAATCCTAGCTAATTATTTCAGTAAATATTTTTTATACCTTAACAAAAAAAGAACTTTAAATTGAGAAACAACTATCACTTATTGATTATATATATATAATTTTTATGTCTTATTAACTAAAAGACCTGGAAAAAGAAAATAGTTAAGATTTTAAAAACTTATGAAAACTGTTTCATGTCAAAAAATTAAACCTACATTCTGAAACTTATACTTTTATTGTTACTTGTAAGCTTACTTATTCAGACAAATTAGACAATTATAATTATTAGACTATTACACAGTTTTCTGAATTTTATATTCGCTTTTATCAGATTGCATTCTCCCTTGAAAGCACATCATTAATATAAATCACTTTCAGAAAGATAATTTTTTAACTCAGCTCGAAGTGATATTGCTTTTAATCTGGAAAACGTTCAAGCAAAATTAATTTCTTTTGAAAATTGTGATTATATTTCTGGTATAGCACAATAAAAATTTTCTCTGTTTTGTTCTTACAGAAATAAATATCTCCATTTTGAATTTCCGATACCATCAACTAATAAGTTTCATAAATGAATCACCTTTTCCTGAGCCTAGATCTAGTATTCGTAGTTTCATTGTATACAAAAAAGTCACTATTATTTACATTTTAAATTAAAATAATATTGAAAGTTTATTTTTCTAAGTCATCAAGATATCTCCAAATTTTTCAGAAAAAAAATGTTTATATTATTTGAAAATATTAATTTTCTAAAATTAAGATAACATCTCTCCACAAAATAATCTGAATTAATTACATTACGAGTTGGGGATTTTATAATTTTACCGGTAAAAGTGATAATAGTTCAATAATTTGTCCACATTTACCAAATTCAGTGGTGTCTGTTTATTATACATAATTATCAATTAATCACTTTTACCATAATACGTATAACTAAATATTGGTCTGAACGATTCTGATCTGAAATTTATCGTGAAATGGAGTCACACTTTGGGTGTGAAAGTTTCTAATAGTTCGATATGTACATGAAAATCAAATTTCAGAATCATCATTTTGAGGTAAATGTGAATAAGTACTTTTTAGGGAAAATACAAGAAAATAACAGTAAATAATTTATCAAATAAAATAATAATGTTTTCGCTGTAATGTTATAAAAACATATTTCCTTCGTGAACTTAATTTTCAGTCACAAATATTAAATAAATTTGCGCTTTGCGTAAAAAATGTTGAATTAAAAATTATCATACCGAAGCAGTAATTTTCATTTGCGAATTTAACCGTATTCAATTTTGAGAGGAAATTTATAATTAAATATGTAACACGCCTTTATTAGCATTGTTAAATATTTTAACAATTGTCAATTTACATAAATATTCCCGTGTTTAATCCTTGAATATTTATATCAAATTTACCAGTGAAATAATTTAAAATATTCTACAATGAGTGAATGGAATATTAGAAACTAGTAAAAAGAATATTTAAAATATTTAACTTTCACCAATTTGCATTCTTTCAAAGCTTTAAGTTTGTAAAAAGAATACATTTTCTGTTTTATAATTTATTCTTATGTTGAATTGACATAATTGATAATATGAATCAAAAGAAACATTGCCATATCATTTTGAAAAACGTTTATCACACATTTTTTCCAGAATTTTCAAAAATTGCAGAGCAATAAAGAAAGTTTATGAGCAATTGAGATAATTTTAATGTAACAAAAGGGAGCCAAGCTAGCTTCTATTAATAATATAACGAATAAAGATTTTAATGGAAAAAATTTTATGTATATCATAAACTTCTCTTTATTCCTGAGTTTTCATGAAAGATTTCGGTTGGCATACTATAAATGATGTATGAAAAAATATATTTTCTCTGTTAATGCAGTATTTTCTTATATGTACACATATAAGAAGCTTATATGCTTATGTAAATGCGATATTTCTTTCTGCAGCCGTTGAATCTATTAATTAATGCAATATCAATTATTCTTAATTCCACAAGTACAACTAACAAAACTACCTGCATGAGACAAATATTATTACTAACATTTTCATAAAAACTGATATGCATGCAGAATCTAATGACATTTAAGTAATAATTGTGAAAAATACTCCCATATGCTTTTTCTAAATGCAATACTTAAAATGGCATTTTAGTTGTATATATCATTATTTTTCAATAAAGTAGTCTTTAAAAACTTTATACAATTTTTTAATACGTAATCTAATATCTTTCAAACTAGTTCTTCTTATAATTAATCGCATTTAAAATTTAAAATTATGAATGAAATTATTGTGCGTCTGATTAAGATGTACCCAATAAATGTTTTTGGTAACTGGTTTACCTTTACTATATTAATATTTTCAAGCCCTTTTGCAATTAAATAAATGCAAATAAAGCAAATCAGAAATTAAAGGAGAAATGGGAACAAATGTATAAATATAAAAATCATTGCATCTGAATCTAGAACATTTCAATCTAATGCTTCAAATATGTTGGAAAAGGATTGAAATTGTTTGATTGATTCAGAAATAGTTTTTGAAAATGAAGCAATCATCTACTTTAAATATATATTCCAATATAATATTAAACAATTCAGTGTTATATCAAGTTTTCAAAAAATATTGAATTTTTATCCAAAAAATAGTGCAAATAAAATGAAAATTAACAATGACATTTTTATCATAAAATTCAACTTATTGATTTAAAGAATAGAGAGGCATGACTGAATAGTTCAATTTGTTAGAAAAAGAGCTAAAAAAGTAAGAAATATATGTGAAACTAAAATCGAGTTGATAGAATTAAAAAAGCAATTTCACATCTAGTTACGAAATCATAGTAGGAAAGAATTAACTTTAAGAAACCGCAGAAAAACAAATAATTTAAGAAGAAAATAAGGAAAAAACGATTTAAAAAAGTCAAAAATATGAACACAACAAACTTCATTTAAAAGAAAAATAATTAATAGAATAAATGCTATTATGTTTTATTTCATGTTATTTCAAATATGAACTAAAAATAAGAAATTGTACATCTTTTTGAAGAAATAACTCTATATGAATTTTTACAAAAGCGCTTATTATTATGTTATTATAAAACTGCACCGGCAGCATGATTGATAATATGAATGTGTCGTCATTCGGCAACAACTTCAGAAAGGGGAAGAAAATTTAAGCAAAATTCAACATCAAGAATTACAGTAAATGCAATTCACAGGAATAACTGTTATTCTTTGTTAGCTATTGTCTTATTTAGTTATTAAATTTACTCAGTTCTTTAATTAATTACGAATAACAATTACTGGATTTAATTGTGTGTTTGTGTGCGTTAAATTGCAATTTGGGAATTGTTTATTTAGTTAAATTGCAAATTAGGAATTTGCATTATTTTTAAAGATATTTACTTTAGTTTTGTCCAAAGCAGAGTTTTATTTTGTGAAATTAGCTCTTGTATCCATTAGCTACAAACAGATCGAATGATGCATGCAACACTTGAAAATTAATTTTTATTATAAAAAATATTAATTATGCTGTTGTTACTTATGACATTTGGACAAGTTAAGCTCGCAATGCCATTGGTTTTGCGAATTTAATTCATTAAGGCGCGTCTTTCGTTTAACCAGAGCATCACGAAAGTGAAAGTACGACTTTGCTCGAAACTCCTCCGATACCACCCTCAATTTTGAGCATTGATCTAGCGAGGAAGGAAATATTCTCTAGACCATTACACCCAGAGTAACGGCTCAACGAACGACCACAGGGCTTTCGTTTCCATATATTTATAAAGCACTTATATCGCATGTACTCGGTGGGCGTTTGGAGGCATTGGGAATCGAACTCCGCCCTTCCGGAAGGAAGACTAATGCTCTAACCACTAGGTAACCAATAGGCTAACCATTAGGCTATTATTGGGTAGCAAAAATATTTGTCATTTAATGAAAATCGCACAAGTTTAGATTTTATTTAAAGCTATTAGAAATACCCTCAAACGATTGTTTTTTATCATCATTACTGTGACAATTAGAGGTTGACAAAGCATCGAGAAATTCTTCTGCATAATTATATTTAATATAATATTCGAAATACATTAAAAATTTATTAGAAAATTTCCATCGTGTATAAAATTTTTCCAGTACAAGAAAAAATAAATTCGGGATATCTTTCTTTATTTACATGCATTATAAATTACATTATGTTTGCAGTACTATTGAAAACATTTAAAAAACCCAATAATTCAATTATTAGGAATCTTTCTTTCTTTTGAAATTTAAGTGAAAATGTACAGAAATGTTAAATTTTATAAAATTAATTTCTATGCAAGATACTTGGTAAACTGTTTTTCATTTTTGTAACAATTCGTTACATCATTTTAAATAATGAATTCAAGAAAATTTATGTTGGAGGATACAGCAAGTTGAACACATTGTTATAAATTTCTATGCATTAATTATTTTGAACAATTTAAAATTGAATTTTTTTCATTCAGCAAAGAAATTTAATACCAGACGTCTTTAGCGAAGAAAATAAAAGTAGTTTAAGGTGATTTCTAACTGCCCATTTCATTATACTTGTATTCAGAGTTTTCTAAAGCTGATTGTAACATATGTAAAATATGTTACAATCAGCTTTAGAAAATTCAAGGTTTTTCAATACGAATTGTTTTCGCGATTTACACTAAATGAAAAAGAAAAATTATTCCATTTTAAAGTCAAAATTTAAAAATTTAAGAAAGGAATTATAAAAAGTAATTATCATTAATTAATGCAAAAAAATAAATAATAATATTTAATATAAAGCAAAAGGAGATTGAAATTTTCCCTTAATTTTAACAGCAGGGTTGTGGGAAACAAAAACAATAATTATGAGTAAAGATTGATTATTAGACAACAATCGGAGGCTGCCTTCTTTGCTTTAATTTTAACTAAATTATTTTTGTAACTCTTTAAAACAAAACTCAATATTCTATATTTTAAATTATTCCTTACAACTAAGCAACTCGAGTGAAAAATATTAGTTTTTTTTTATAAAGACTTGAAATTTCTATTAGTTAAAATGAAAATACCAAAAACATTATAGAGAACTTCTATAAAAATATTTTTGATTTTTCTAACAAAATTAAAAATCAGAGAACTATTTAAAAATGAAAATATAACATAATTTTGATAGTCATTTAAAATACAATGTGAATATTGATATTTTCTTTAAAACAGTGATTCCGCAAAAAAGAGAAAGAATCAACACCATTTACAAAAAAAGTGTTCTAATTTAAAATATTTTACAAAAATTACCAAAGGCTTACTTTTTTAAACTTTAAAATAAAAACTGTTGGTAAATTTTAAAACATGAGAGAAAAAATTAATACTATTATGTAAAACGCTAAAGTAATTAACTCATTAATGCTTCAAAAAAATCAGAAAATCTGTAAAAAGCTTAAATATTTCTACCATTACATAAATGCACTTTTCACATATATAAACATAGTTGACGTTGGAGATAAATGAGATTTTGAAAGCATAAAAAAGGATTTCACATTAAATTTTAATAGCAAATAATAGAAATTTCTAAGGCAGCTGAATTATTTGTCGACTTTATGAATTACTATAAAAATAAGAACTGTATCCAAAATACAAATTAAAAGCAAAAAAATATTTTCCATACAAAAGAAAAACTGTTTTAACTTTTTTACGTCAGAAGTTAACCATAAATCTTCAAAACAAAAAAAAAACCTGAAAAGACAATTATTTATATACTAGTGTTAAAAAACTGAAATAAGAAAAACAACTTTTTTATTTTAATCATTAATTTAGTAACTTATAGGTACAGAACGAAGCTTTATTTTCATTAAAGAAAATACCATTAAGAAAGGAATATATAAGGACGAAAAAGATAGCTGTATTTATCATCTTACAATCAGTATTCAACTTTTATATTTTTATGATTAGATCGAAAATTGCCATTATTTTCTTTTTAGAGTGAAAATATTTTGTTTAAAATATTCATTATGTATATATATATATATATATATATATATATATATATATATATATATATATATATATATATATATATATATATATATATATATATATATATATATATATATATATATATATATATATATATATATATATATATATATATATATATATATATATATATATATATATATATATATATATATATATATATATATATATATATATATATATATATATATATATATATATATATATATATATATATATATATATATATATATATATATATATATATATATATATATTAAGATTGTAAAGTTTTAATAGAAATTTGTGTAGATCAATAAACAATTACCTAGAGCTATAATAAATTTTAAAGTATGTAAACTATCAATTTAATATTACGAAAAAAACCTTTATAATGATCATCAGAGTAAGGAGCACACATAGAAAACAAAGGAGTTCCACTATACATTCCGGCAACAAGCTCATCTTGCCGTTAAATTGATTTGCTCCCTCAGCAAAGCCTCAGGACAGAGGATCAAATGCCTGATTGTATCAGTATGAACCTTATTGAATGAAAAAGCAGATTTTTCCTTTCTTTCCATCCCTTGATCCTGCTGTAATCCTTCTTATTTAGAGATATTCGGCATTCAGATGTAGTTCTCTTCCGTTTCATCAAAGACAGGCAGCCAACTTCTTACACTCCGGACTTTTCGTATTTACATCGAATAAATTTCTTAAAACCGCCAACAAGTTTCTTTAAATTAATTTAAAAATATTTTTACTTTTAGATATTATAATTTTCACTTATTTTAATTTTATTATTAATATCTTTAATAATTTGTTTGAGATAAAAACATTTTTAAGTTTGAGTTATAAAAAGTTTGAGATTAAAAAAAAAGTTTTTTTTTGCTCATTATTAACATTATATATATATATATATATATATATATATATATATATATATATATATATATAATTAAAAACTGTAGTACAACAAAAAGACAATTTTATATTTAGATTACACATATTCTGAGGATGATTTATGTGGCAAAACTATTTTATATACGTATATTTCTTAAAAATATTCATCAACCTTATAAAGGAACTACGAAAGATAAGAGAATTTACTACATGTTGAAAAAATAAACATCAACGTTTATGTCCTAATATTTATTTTAAAAGGCTATTTTTACTACACTAGTGCAATTTATAAATATTCAACTTATAAAATTATATAAAAATAAATCTCATTCAGTGAAAAATATTTTGTTTGACGGAAATATTCCCCCCCCATAATTATAAATTACTAATATCTAGACATATTTCTCCTAATTGAACTGCTTATGTGAACAGTCTGAATATTAATTATGTGACTGCCAACTCGTTGAGGTCTTGGCAGCCTAGTAGTTACAGCGTCATCCTCACACGACGGACTCGAAACTCAGAGGAACAAATTTAAAAAATAAATAAATTATATATTTATATATATATATATATATATAGATATATATATAGTATAAATAAGCATATTTTAATCATGAGTCACTTTAACCTTTGCAGTTTAATATTAACTAAGTTAAATATTAACGAAAATTAGGATTATGATCTTACGGACTGTATAATTACGGCTAGTCTTAATACAGTATTAATTTATTTACCATGCTTTAATATTAATTTACATATTTTGTTGTTAATAAATATTAAAGCACGGTATTTAAATTATTTTAAATGACACTAATACATACCCAATTAATTTACAATTCTATTTTTAATGTTCCTATGAACATTTGATATTTAACTTTTATTCATTATTTACAATAGTTTTACAAATACGAATTAATTACTGTACTTTATGTATCAACTTGTTTATTTTCTAGTTGTGAAGCTATTATTCGGCATAACAAAAGTAAAAAAAAATAATTTTATATTTTATTTCGTTACTCAATTTAACATATTAATCTATACAATTTGATATTACTACAAAATTATTATATTTTTTATTTATATTTAATTTGAATTCATATGTTTCATGATGCATTTTAAGTTAAAGTGCACTATGGTTGTTAAAATTTACAACCTTGCTCCTGATAGTGCCTTGCGTCGACATTCACTGTACAGTAAAACCATCTCACAATACTCAGCTTTGGAACACTCCGCCATGACCATGAGCATCAAGATACTACCGCCCCATGAAGATGTCTCTTTTATAACTGTCTCAGGTGAAAAGGCGCGACGACGTTTCTTACATATTTGCATATTGCATACAAATTGTTGGAATTATTTTTAATACTTCCGTTCTTTCCATTTCGAAATAAAAGTGAAAAGTATAATCACGAAAAAATTTTTTTGTTTTTTCAAATATGCACACGTACGATGTGCTACGTCACAGCACGAAACAACAAATGCGCGTTTTAACCGTAGTATTCTTCACATTAATGCTTACAAGGTATCTTTTCGTACTAAATCGAGGATGCTCTACAACTTTGTAAATCACTTTTTTTTCTATCTCATTTCGTTTTCGAGATACGAATGCTAACTCAACAGTTTTCCAGCAGGTGGCGCGGTTGGTGGTTTCATTTAGTAGCGCATGGCTACTTTACTATACCTAGACACCACTTTTAGGAATATAGCAGCAGTCGTTCCTAAGTTAAGAGGGGGGCAAGGGACTTTTGTGGACATACTGCATATATATGTATGTATGTACGTATGTAAGTATGTATATGTATGTAAGTTTTGTGCATAAAAATTACATTTTAATTTCTTTCTTAAAGCATTTTTAAAAATTTTTCAAAAATATCACAATTTCTTTTGAAACAAATATCTGATTTTTAAAATCAGCATCAATATGTATGGAGATACTGTGATTGTATATTTAATGTGTTAACCCAAGCAGACTAATAAAACAAAGTTCTTCGTGAAAATTTAATTCTATGTTATTTTCAAGAAAATTACTTCCTTATCCAGGGACGTTGAATGCTCTTTATTGCATCAACAATTTTAAGTTAACTAATTGGATGATGTAAATATTTGCCTTGGAGTAATTTCACCTCCTAGAGAAATTTGTGTTAATTACATATTATTTGGGGATGCGTAAGTGAAGCATTTCTTATCTTACATGACAGTTATTTTGACTGTATAATCACTCTACAACAACATATCTGGGTTAAATACTTACTAAATTGTATCTTCTCATGCAAACTACTTATTTGGCTCTTCTAACTTTGAAGGCGAAAGTGAGAAGATTTATTGGAAAAAATCAGAGCATTCTCTAGAAGAATATTTTATCGGTATATCTTCACGTATTTAAATATGCTTATTTATTATATGTGTTGCTTAATTAATACATTAGAAGTTTTGTATTAAACAATTTTACATCATATATATTATAGACTTTATTTTAGATTTATTTAAATATGAATAATACAAATTTCCCTTTACTATTGACCATATTCAAATAGATTTAAACTAATTACTTTTTTATATTTCAGTTTATTATTCATCCAAAATTTAAGACATTTTTTATATATGAACAACAAAACGATTAATTATTCTTAAAAATATATAAAATTAATGTACTTTTGTAAAACATCTGCAAAATCTTCATTTATTAAGTGCCACCACTTTAGAATTGAAACCTCAGATAACAGGAAGAATACATGAAGGATAAAAAGGTTGATATACAAAAAACAGCTCACTTAAGCAAGCCAAAAGTTTTGCACTATTATGACATGGAGCTCAAAATAGAACTGCAGTTCAAAATTAATTAAAAGATATGTAATATAAGCAGTTTCATTAAAGTACGTCTTAAGTATGCATTATATAACTTGTGGAAAATGTGTGAATTGAATAGTGAATATCAACTTACACTAAACATTTTTACAGATAAAACTAATTAAATCAGTGCAAGGTTAGTTGTCAATGTAAGAACTAAAATTTCTTGGGATCGTGGCAAAAATATTGATTCCTTGCCATTATAATCTACATGGTAACCATCAATTAGATTTTCTCTCTGAAAATAAGAAGATATAATAATACACTAGAAAATGAAAGAAACTATTTTCCCCATTTCGAAATATTTTTACTGGACATTTTGGTATAAGTACGGTATATCCCTCCCAAGAAATTTCTCAACGTTACTTTTAATTCATTTAATTAAAAAATATTTCTTCCATTTTTCATTTAATTATATATTTTAAAATATGTATAAAAATAAAATAAAATGGTAATTTTTCTTCCATATATATTTTTAACGTTTGTCTTAGCATTTTGTTGAATGATATGCAATCCAATTATGACATTTTAACATTTTTTCTGATTTTTTATTATTTACAACAATTTTTTTAATTTAAAATAATTTACAATTACACCAATAGGACTGCTGCGTTTATCACGAAAAACTACTTAATAAAATTACATTGTATATAGTACCTAATTTTTATTACCAGTAACACTGCTTAGATAGTGTTAATAGTAATTATTAAGAATAAAGTTAAGTGATTTCTGTAATGCATCAGTATCGTTGTGAGTATTTTATTGGAAACATTTTTATTTACTACAAATTGAAATGGCAAATCAATTTATGATTAATTATTGTGACAAAAACTTGACTTTAACTCTTATATAACAATGATATGTCTCATAAAGTATAGTTCTTCCAGAGGTTACGATATTATTTAATGACTGCTAAAAGTAGAATTCTTGTTTAATATTCTACGGAAAACTAGCTATTATTTGAGGATTAAAATCAATTTTGATTTTATTTTTTAAATGATTTATAAATTAATCTCTCATGAAAAACTTACAAATTATAAATAATATGGTAATTTTGAATATCATTAAATTACCATATTTTCATAGTTATTTGATCAGAATATTTAACTGCAAATTCTCATAAAATTTTCAATACATTTCATATACCATGAATGCAGCTTGTTGCTCATTTTTCTGGTAAAAAGAAAATCATTATTAATATCTAGTCAGACTTAGCAATCGATGGCAAAATAATTAATAAAAGAAAAAGTTTTATTAAAAAACTCTGAAAAAATTCTTTTTTTCCTTTTCCCAATCAATTTTATTTCTGATAAAATTCTGCGGAAGAATATAAAGCATTTCTAATCATTAATTAAATCTGTGAAACGTTATTAGCTTTAAACTCTTAAAACTATTATTTTTATTTCAATTCATTGGTGATAAAATTTTGAAAGTAAAAATCATTTCAATAAATATTATCTTTTCCAGAAATGTTCCAACTTTCATCCCATTTTTATTGTAAAAAACATTTATTTTATTTTTAGAAAACTCTGAACATTATATTTACATGAATATAGAAAAAGTTAATTAAGTTTTTTTACATTTTATTCTTGACTTCTCTTTCTAATTTCTTAACAAAATATTCTTAACTTTCTGTCTTTCGAAATTTTACAATGACTGAAAATTTATTTTTACATTTTGATTTCTCTCATAAAATATCCAGAGAATGGAGTGTTCACTATTTATACAAAAGTTGTCTTAAAATGAAACGAGATAAATTTAATCAATATTTAGGAAGTCTCTAATCCAGTTTACTTTATTTTATAACAAAAGGAGTTCGAATATTTTTAAGTTAAATAATTTAATAGAAGCAGATAAGAAAAATAAAATTTTTATTTGACAAAAACTATCTAAGTAAATAAAATTAAAAAGTTTCATTTTTCCTAAAACATTTATTATTCATCATTTGCTACTTTGTATTATTCTCACACCAATACGTTTAGGGTTCATAAAGGCCTAGAGATAGAAGTATAACTTTCAGTATAGAAAGTCATTAGTTCAAATTTAATTGCTGTTAAATTCTTCACTAGAGTATTTTTGTATTTTCATTTCCTTTGTGTGAAGCATTTGTTAGGAAAATGTACAAATTTTTGGTTCACCCCTGATGAAATTTCATATGAAATTCTCTTTTTATCGAATGTTCCAATGCATTACAACCTAGAGATACAAGCATGCTTTTCATTATAAAACATTATTGGTTCAATTCTAGGTGCTGTTAAATTACGAATACGATGTTGTATTTTCATTTTAGTTGTGTACATTAGTTGGTAGAAAAATCTAGAACTTTTTTATTCCTCCCAGATGAAATTATTTATTAAATTGTATTTCTGTCGAATGTTCCAATGCTTTACAACAACTACCATTTGTAAATGTATCCACAACATGTTAAATGATAACACTTGTAAAATTTTGTGTTAAATGTTTCCATTTTAATAAAAAAATGAGATATATATGAAAAAAGTTTACTTTTTTAAATTATTGTGTTGAGGATGTAGCACATAAATAACCGAATTAGATTGCGTTCTGTTTTTCATTTCACATGTTCATGACTTTGATTCCCACGTACAGAATCAATATTTACAAAAGCCCTGAACCAATTTTAAACTGTATATCCCAATTATTTTAATATAAATTAATAAAAGAATGGATTTTAGTTAATATCTACTACTTTAGTGCCCGTTGTCTCAATGCATATGGTTATTAATCAGTTTGTTTTTCGATGATTGCACAGTTTCCATACTAAAAGTAGGACAGAAGAATACATTACAGCCAATACATTAGCTTACTATCGATAATGAAAGCTAATCTAATGATTTTATTAATATGATAATTCTTACAGTTTATATAGAAATTGGTATTATAAGCACAGAAATTGAAAAATTAAATATCATCTATAAATATGGTAAAGAATAATTTTAATTAAATTGAGATGAAATGATGTATAGAAGGAAATTTGTTTTCAGACAACAAATTTTCCATGATTAACAAAATCATTGAAAATAATAAAGTGTTCGGATATATGTCCATTTGATCAAAAATAGTTATCAAGGTCCATTTCAACTCATTCTAACATAAAATCAGCAAACACATACAGAGAAATGTAGATTTCATAAAATAAATTAATAGGCATAAACTTGCCTTTATTTTACAAAATACTTGTAAGTAATATACATATTAGAACAGTTTTATAAATGAATAGCAGTTTTGGCATGCATTCATGAAATCAAAAATATAATTCCAAGTTCATTAAATGCGATATAAGTTATTTTCCTAGTAACTTCAGTAATTTCTAATCTAAATAACACATCATGTTTATTTCCATAAAACTTATACATTTCAAGAAAGTATAATTTTACATGCAAATTTTATTTTATACAAGACTTGCATTTTTAAAATCTACCTTTTAAATCAAATTCAACCTAGTTTAAATTTTTTTGATTTGGTGTAAGCATCAGTTTTGTGAAATATTAAAAACAATTGTGCGTGTAACGCTTAAAAAATCACACTTTATTCCAAAGCTATTTACCATTACACATCCTTCCTAGTTATTTGTTTCTTTTGTGTTTGAGCGAAGGAAAATATTACCTCCTTAAAGAATTCTATTTTCACGAAGAATCAAATTACAAAAAATACAAGTGAAAGAACATTCTACTTTGCTTATTCAATTACGTATTTCAGCACAAAAGTCTGCACTCTTGCTGACTGAAACCCTTTAAATAAATTGGGCTGGTTTTACAAACTCTCGTGATTTACTTTTTTTTATATAATAAAAAAATAACAAACTTAATTTTTTTTATTTCAACCATATTAATGTAGAATAAAAAAAAATTCCCATGAAAAAAATTCTTACGAATCCTTAAGAATATTCTTATTTAAGAAAAATCTTTTTGATAAGAAAATAAATATTTAGTTCCATTTTATAAAGCGAAAGCGGATAAAAAGATTTTCTTTTATGATCATAAGTCTAAACCACAAAAAATTATTTCATTTATATACATACAGAATTTTTTTTAGAAATTAAATTTCAAAATATTAGATTTTGAAATATTATTGTAATTTAATGAGTTTACTGCTAATGATACATAAAAAAGTTTTCCTAACAATGATTTATCAAATGTTTATTTATAAAGTTTTGAACTAAGTGTAAAATCCAATTTAAATACATTTGCATACTTAATTTGTTTAATTACGGTTTCATTTTTCCTTTAAATTTTGAATTCATTTAAGCATAATGTGATTCTAAAAATACAGCAATTTTTTTAATTATTTCAACAATACCATGAAAATATTTAATAGAAGAAAGGATTTTAATGGTATTTGAAAGATACATACATCATTAATAAATTTTTACAGATAATTGTGCAAACAATATTGCAATACTAATTCACTAAATAAACTCAAAAGGCTGATCTGAATTTGCTTTATAATTGATTTAACTGTCATTATCCAAAGAAAAAGCAACGGTTGATTATAGTTACATTATTCAAAGATGTAATGTTTCATTTATAATGAACAACACAATTTTAGATTCATATTAATATATTAAACTCAATAAACTAATATGCTTAACATTCAGTTAAAATATCGAATCCAGATAATCAACAGTTTGTGTATATTGAATCTAAGTGGATTATATTTGGAATTTTATTATGTTTTCCAAATCCATAAAGTAGATATCCAATTTCAAAAACAAACCAATGTACAAGATAACCATAGTTATAGTAGTCGACAGACGAAACCATTAATCAAAATTTTATGACGTGTGTATCACATAAATAGATAATATTGAAAGAATAAAAAAATTTGTTTGTGGAAATAAAACATTTAAAATTACGCCGTCATGAAGTATTTTTAAATAAATTATGTATTTAGATTAGTTCAACAGAGCATTTTTTTTAAATTTTGTGGCAGATGCCGTTTTCAGCATTCTTATTATTTTCAGCTGCCATCTGGAATTCTAATATAAGATATTACATAATTGACCACAGTGTATTCTGGAAAATGCAATGAACCTGACGTAAAAGGCTGTTTTTAAGATCGTATGGAATTCTTACATTACTATGATTTAAGAGATGTTTCAAATACCACTAATTCAAAGGCCACATGAATTGAATTCAAAGGATCGGGGAATGACAAAAGTGGCAACTGATGTCACGTTCTTCAGTGAAGGGAATTTTGGAAATATCTTTAACATAAAAGCGCATGTGTGGAGGTATTCCATGTTGCATGAAAAGTATGCGTGAAAGACTCTAACATACCAACATATAAGGAAATGTTCTTTCTGGTGATTGAACACATTACTAAATCCCAGTCCCTTGTTTCCATGTGAAAAAATAGTAGCCTAAAATAACGAGAGAAAACCACACCACATTGTTACATTTGCTGATTTCTGGTAGCTCCCCAAATTGACAGTGTTTACTGAACCATCCAAATAAAATTTCTGTCCAGATGATATTATTAAGCTATTTTGAATCAACATCAAAGCGAGCAAGAAATTGAAATGAGAGCGATGTCGAAATCATCGGGAATCATCCTTTGCTTAATTTAAAACTTTTAAATATAATGATTGAGAGTACTTAGCATGATATTCTTAAAATTGAATGTTAAATACTGAATTCTTCTTTTATATGAAAGGTACTGGTTTTACTATTGAGTGCACTGGATACTTTTTTTTCACCTTTAATGCAAAATTTCGTTTTGTTTTTACCGAAACTGGTTTTCTTCCTCTTCCAGAACTGATATACATATATCTGGTTTCCTCAAATTCAACTACCCTTAATCGAAGTTCTTGAATAACTTACGCCTTTCAGAAACAAAATATCTTTAAAGCAATTATAGCAGAATTTCAATTTTGGTAAAAAAAATAAACTAACAATCTTGATCTGAGGAATATTCTGATTAGCAATAATGAGCACTTTAAAAAAGAAAATGTGTGATTTTTTTTAGATTTTAAAACAATTTCGTGTGATGAAGACACAAATTCGCAATTTTTCTACGCAGTTTCTCATGCATTCAAACATAAATTTCGTGAAGAGAAATTCAAATTTTTGTATCGAAAAACTTTTTTTATGTTAACAGCTCTATTTTTTAAGTTACAGTTGAAAGCACTATTTTATAATGTGATCAATAGCAACTGCTGATGAACGAGTAGCTCAATGAGTTTTTAATATTTTAATTCAAATTTTAAGTTCCTTTTAGAGAATGCATAATCTAATAAATAAGAGCCATTTCGTTAAAATTGCTCCTGGATAAAAAGATGGTGAAATCTATAAAGAAAGGACGTGTCGGTGAATTACACTCAAATCTGAAAAAAAAAATTCCATTCTTTTATTACGTTCTAAATAAAACTTTCGCAACAGCAGTTTTCAAGTATAGAAACTTTTAAAAAAGAATTGTGTTTATGATCTTTATGTATGTGTTGAATTTCTGATTTTAGAAATAAAATAGAATTCATGAATTATTCTCCTATATAATGAGTAAATTTAATTTCACTTCTTCTTAAATTAATAATTTATATATAGCTTATATCTATTAAATTAATTATTTTTCTATATAATTATTCGTCATAATTTACAATATTTTTTGCTTTGTATAAAAATAATTAAAGTTATAAAAGACACCAATTTTTAGGATTATAGGTGTAATACCTTTATTAGGTTAATCAATACTACCAAGTAAATTTTTATTTAATATTCCGATAAATGTCTCTATTTGCACTAAATATAAGCATTTAAAGTGAAATTTGTTGGCTTTTGTGATATTCACACAACCGTTATAATATTCCAACACTCTCTTGATATCACATGCCTTCTATTCATTGAATTTGTTCATCTGTAATTTGAATATAAAAATTACAGACTTAAAAGTTATTTTTTTACAAGTAAAATAAAATTTATGGAAATCATGTTCCAATTTAGTATTCTCAATCAAAAATAGATAATTCTTATTTTATGTTAGGGCTGTAATCAAGAAGATGTGCACATGGTGCTCATTTGTTGAATTATTCTTTTATTGTAATTGTATTTGCTACATTTGAAGGAAAACACTTTCCATGACTTATTTAAATTTATTAAGGAAATAAATTAATTAATTTAAATAATTAATGTCACCCTACGGTATCCTCTAAAGACAATCTTAGTTCAGATGCCTACCTCGATGATGACAATGGTGCAAATTTACGAATCATTATCCTCTTTTGTTGCTTAACCCCTCAATCAACAACGCTAGAGTTAGGAATCCAAGTATATTCAAGATATATATTTAGAGAGAGAGATATTTAGACATTTTTATATGTATCTTAAGAATTAAACATATTTCGTCAAATATTTAATCACAGTTTATGAGCACGATGTTTGCTCATTAAAATGTACTTTCATTATACAGAAAATCGCAACATTATTTCATATAAAAATGAAAGTTGAATACATTTTTTCTTTACTTTATTTAAATCCATTATAAAATTTACACATTTTCTTGATTTTAATTTGAAAACTTTCTCAAAATTGAAGCGTTGACTCTGATAATTCTTTAATGTTAGATTAAATTTAAATTTTTTAAAAATCAAAAGGAAATTTACAATTATTTTGGAACACAGGAATTCTAAAGATGTTTTTTTATCCAATTGAAGGTACATATCTGTAAGGATATTATTCTACATTGTAAAAAGGAAAAGAATTTTAATTCTAGAATATTCACTGTATTTCTAAAGAATGTATTTCAAGACAGCCAAATGTTCGAAAATAGCCTGATATTTTCTAAAATTGCGAAACTAACAAATTAAAATGTGAATTAGAGATGGATACTGAATTAATGAAATTAATGACTTTATTTTAATTGGGTTTGCTATTTTAAGGAGATTTGATTAACAACTTTCGCACATATGCAAATATATACAAATTAGCAGATTCAATTTTCTTCAATTTTATTTTCTTTCTATCTGGAAGCAATTTTTTATTACTAGTTAACAAATAATCTTATTATATTGAAGTAATCTAGTGAGAATTTCATTGGATAATGCCAATTAGAGTATTTTCTCCACAAATTACAATAGTCCTATCTGCAATTGAGTCACATCAAAAGAATACATGGAAAGAAATACTTTTAACTTTCACCATTTTTCGATTCCCTCATATATATTATAAAGATGCTAATTAAATGAAAATTTATTGGAATGTGATAAATGATACTAATTATTTTTACTCCAAAATTATATAAAGGAATTCGTCAAAATACATTCCTATGCAGAAAATAGGAACAGTATAGATACAATAATAAGCAAAAAGGTGTATCTTTCTCCCAAATAAATCCTATTTATATTTACTAATTTAACCCATTTGTATCATCCTACTCGATTAAATGGAAGAAAATTTATGACAGTGAAAAAAATGCTGGTTAGATTAAGAATGTATGTGAAAGGTAAAATGAGACAAAGAAGCTATTTTTTGAAATTACAAATTTATTAATATTGTGATCTGATACAGTTTTTTCCTTAAAAACAACAATTTTATTGCATTAAGTGATATAGCTCATTTTTTTAATCGAAATGTATTTTGTAAAGTATATAATTAATATATGATTATTTCACTTAAATTTGAGCATAGAGTTTGAATATAATGATTTTATTCAGGGATTTAAAACATTTATAGTAACTTGTAAAGTAACATTAAAAACATTTTGCTTATGGCTGATAAATGATTCTTGAATCCTTAGTAATTAAATTTTCATTAATGTCATTTTACTATTAGTAAATAAAAGTAATATATTTTGAATAATATTTAATTTTTTAGATTTAAATTAGAAAGCTTAACTATCGGATTTATGAATTACTTTTTATCACGAATTTTAACTTTTTAATGTGCTTTCTTCAGAACGTTAAATGGAGAAATAAGATCATGCAAAACAATGTTCAGCTTTACAAATGAAATTGAAAAAAAAAAACTTTTTGTTAATAGCTTTTTTAATGCATTTTTAAAGAATTAGCTACAAATTTGTAGATTCCTTTCAAGAAAACCCAACAAAAGGTAATTAATATGGTCTTTATTATGTCATAAAAAATTTATTTTTGAATAACTAATCAAATAATGTGGTCTTCAAATAAGAATGAGGAGAAGAGAGTATTTTAAATTATTTAATTATTTAACTAGATTAAGGTTTATTTTAAAATTAATACGATAAAATTTAATATTTTTTATGCGAATTATTTTTGTCAATATATAAAACGAGTAAATTCAGAGTTTTAAAATTAATGTAAATGAAACTATTTGCTGCATTTGAAAAAAATATTTTAAGTTATTTAATTATTTAAATATATTAATGTTTATTTTGAAGTTAATATTATAAAATAAAATATTTTTTTAAATTTTTATGTGAATTATTTTTGTCAATATATAAAATGAGTAAATTCAGAGTTTTAAAATTAATGTAAAGGTAACTATTTGAAGCATTTGAAAAAAATATTTTAAGTTATTTAACTATTTAAATAGATTAATGTTTATTTTGAAGTTAATATTATAAAATAAAATATTTTTTTAGTTTTTATGCGAATTATTTTTGTCAATATATAAAACGAGTAAATTCAGAGTTTTAAAATTAATGTAAAGGGAACTATTTGCAGCATTTGAAAAGAACATTTCCACATAGAAGCCTGAATCAAAATGATAAATATTAGGAATTTAAATGTATCACGATATAAAAAAAACTGTACATTCAACGTAATTTCTATCAGATATTTATATTTTCAGATACGTTTTAATACTAATAATATATTAATACTAATTAAAATGGATATTTTTTATTCCAAGTAAGTTATACATATAAAAACTTTACACTTATGATTTCAATTTCTTTTTGCAGAAAGCAATATCCAAAATTCTATTAAAATTATTAACCCCTAGTTCTCTTGATGCAACTTAGCAAAGAAAACCCTTTGAAAGTAACCTGCAGTTCCGAGATAAGTTTTATTCTTTGCTGAGCTGAAAAATATATTTTCATGCAAATTTAGTGATACTTCAATACCTTTTCATCCGCTGAGAATCAAAATATATAAAGCTTCTAAGTCTTGAAGAGCATACAAATTTGAAAAAGAAATATTTGAGAGCTATATTTTCTGGAAAAAAATATCTAATAATTTATTGTGGTTTTAGCTAAATTTGAAGACAACACATTCACACATATATGATTGTGTGTGTATATAAGAAGAATATATATTTTATAAGACATATTTGGGTATTGAAAAAGAAAATAGAAGAAGCCAAAAGAGTGAATAAATGGCAGTCAATTTTCTGTTTCAATTCATCTATTTTCCTGATATCACTAACCGTACATTTTAGCATCAGTCTTAAGAGTTCCAGCATTGTTAATTATTTTAGTTAAGAATATTATTTCTAGTTAAGAAAAAAAACCTGAAAAATAACACAAAAATATGTAGATTATTAATGAACTCAATTTTTCCGAGGTGCATTTGTTCACATTAATGTGAAAGTAGTGAAGAAGAGCCTTCGTCCTGTTGTTATATTAAATAGTATTCTAAATTTTAATCCGTAAGAAAGCCCTAAGTACAGTCGCTTTTAAAAACAAGATCTTTTTTTGTTTACATGAACTTACTTTACAGAACTTTATTTTTTGTTGTAAATGGTTCGCAATCAGAAAAATAAAAACATGATTAATCTCATTTATTCTAGGTTTTGTTTCATATCAGTATATCTATAGAAAATCGATACTTTTTTCCTTTTCTTATTAGTTTAGATGCTTAGAAATGTCTCACTGATCCAAATGAAGTATTGTTATCTTTTCCTGTAGATTTTCTAGTATCTCTAAAAGTTATTGAAAGCAGTAAGCATTTAAGTATGACGCTATGATCTGTTGAGTGAAAGATATCCACAAAATATAACAATATCAAGATATCTAAATGTCGTTTTTAAGATCATATGTTGGGACTTTTAAAACTAATTGCTGGATTGAGACTGAAAGAAGGGTTTTATGTAAATGCTTTTACTAATTATGTGTATATTTTTATATATCTTCTTCTTTACTATTTATTATTAATATTATTCTACATATATGTTTCCACACATCAAACTATTTATTATAAGAATGCTTATTATGTGTAATAAGAAATTATATATTGTGTTTTTATAAATTTAAAAGGCGTTTCAGAAAGAAAATCAAAATACATTTAACGCATCTAATTATAAAATTATGGGAATGTCCAGCAAAATATAAGTGATTTCCAACTTTAACTTTCTAATGAAGCAGAACATTTCAATAGTTCTTACAACGATGAAGATAGTTGTGATAAAAACTACTGAACTGTTCTGCTACATTAAAAGGTTGGCACTTAAACAGCACTTAAATAGAATTCTAGCCTTGCCTAAAACTTTTAACCTAAAAATATTTTAACTTTTGTCTGCAATTTACGATTTCATTTCGAGTGAGGTGCATTAACTATGAAGTATGCACTAAAATGTACTTATGGTAATTTTTATTCCAAAGTATTCTCTAAACTGTATTCCTCGCAATTAAGTTTCCTCACTAATATTAAGTTTTGTTTGCCTATCAATAGCTTTAGAAAATTTTTTGTGACAACATATTATTTATAATTTTGCTACATTCGGCTACTTTTTGACTTGACCTTAAAGAGTTAAACTTGTAGCCGTAATGTTTACTTTAACCAAATTTTGGACACAACTATTACATCATAGTTTCTTCCTAGTTTGGTAAATTATATTAAATTAGTAATAAGAAACATATATAAAATGGTGCAGTATTAGACTTCATTCAAGGAAATTCACTTCAATTATCTTAACAAGAATTCAAATGAAATTACGTTGTTAAAACGGAATGTTCTAAATTGACCTTCATTCACATATAAACTAAAATTGTCAAAATAAGTGCAGCTGAATGTCCTTAATATTCACAAAAAGAATTTGTAGCAATAAGAAGTCTATGTTGCCAGAAAAACAACAAAATCCTTTAAAAAATTTCCAAATTGCATGATGCGTTGGCATCTATGTCAAAATTTGTTTCCCATTTAAAATTAATAGCATAATTTGTTATTATAATGAGTCAGGTTAATAACATACATTTCCAAGCACCTTTTCAATAGATCATAAACGAAACCAACCGCTTTGAATGTCAAACGACTTAGTAGCTACTTGATTTCGCGACTACTTTTACGCAATACACCAATGAGGGAACATTGAACTTAAAATTTTGGCATGCAAACGTTTGTTGTTCGGCACAAAACTCACTACTTATGTAAATAAAAATGGCGAATAAATTCAAGCAGTTCTGCTATTATGTTATTAAAATTTTTTATTTTTGAAAATATAAAACCAATGATATTTATTTAAGATACATAAACTCATTAGAAAAAATCTATTTAATTTACTAAACAAATTTTCTTTTCTAAGTCAAGAAAACTATATTGCTAGACATTTATGTTGTCTCTCAATTATCAAAATATTTCTTGTAGCTATAGGAGCCATATCAAAAATGACGTCGTGCTGAAAAACCAAATTAATAAAGATTCAATAAAAAATTGTTCATCTTTAGATAGAACTAATGATGAATGAAGAAACAATGGAATCTTGTTATAAACTTTTATTCTTGGAACAAAATTAATAACATGATGTTGTTTAAACGTTATTACAATTTTCATATCGAAAGTATGATTAAATCGTTTGTAATTGTTTTTTAAGACGAACTTAATAACAATATAAAACCACTGCAAAATAACTTATCCCCTAAATACACTTTGAAATCTGATGGCTTTAAAAATCAAGATATAAGTTTGCATGGAGAAATACTGTAAGACTTTGAATATCTTTATCTTCCTATCAAGTATTTTTATTGAAAAAAGATTTATTGTTTTTACCGATTTTTTTAAAAAAGTATATTTTTGGAAAAATATATTCATTATGTTTCAAACGAGTTTGCAGCTTTTCCAAACAAAAACCGGTTGGAAATACATTAGAAAGAGTATGAAATGAATACGTATTTAATTATTTAATTATCGTAGATAAAGACAATTTTCATCTAAACACAAAACAAAGTGTTTTACGCTTCATTTGATTTGCTCTCTGCTGATCTAAACGACGAATCTTATTCTATTGTGCAAAATAGCCTTTTGAAAGAAGTTACGTATGTGAATATTTTGAATAAAATAATAAGTATCATAACTTTTCGTAATCACAATTTTTTCCTGAAAACTAGATACACGATTTATGTTGGAAGGCATATCCTGCGAAAGCTGATATGTTTGTCCCTCTAGAATAATTAATTTTAGTTTTAAAATTATCCCAGAGAAATACATTACAATATCTGTTTTGCTTAATACACTTCATATATTGCAATATTATATTTATCTATATTTTTTGTTCTATCTCTACATTAAAGTCAATTGCATGTCTTAGAAATTTATTGAGAATTATTTTTTTTACCTTGAACAACAGTTTAGCAGAATTTTGTGAAAAAACACATTCGGTATGAAACAGTAAGAAGAAAATTATTATCTGTGTATATTGCTCTTTTAGCAATAAAATATGATTTACGCAAGAAAAAATCTTGAACTTAAGATACTGTAATAAAAGAATGTCATCTTTTAATTGAGGTGAATATGGAAAAATATTATTTAATTCACTTTTTATCTTTATTAAAATACATGTATTTAATAATGTATGTAAGAATTACTTTAAGCATTAGTAATGAATTCTAGAATTTTCCGTAAATCATATGATATAATTATGTTATTCCACGCTCACAAAATTTGAATACCTGGGGAAAATTTCATCAGTTTGTTGCTGATGTTACAGATGACTGAATTTGAAGTTTATTGATAGTTGTTTCTACCTATAAAGGGCGTGCGTAAGTTTACTTCCCCATGTATACTCTAATCTCCAATGAACTATTAAGTTCCGTTAACATAATCAAGAAAATAGAATAATGTCATGCTTAGTGTACACACATTTTCACTTTATAATGCAATTTACTGTAGAAAGGAATTCAAACAATATGAATAAAATTTACAAGCTGCTCTGATAATTCCGTTACATTCAATATTAATTAATTCCTTAAGGCAAATAACATTGCCCTACTAAATAATACAAACTCACAGTAATGTTAATTTACTACTTCAAAATTAATTAGAAATCCAACACACCCATTTAGTCATAAGGATTATACTGAAAGAGAAAGGAGAATACATATCTAACATTAAAAAATAATCATGATATATTTTTTTCATTTTTTATAATATTTAAAATCATATTTCTTCTTACTCCATATATATATATATATATATATATATATATATATATATATATATATATATATATATATATATATATATATATATATATATATATATATATATATATATATATCCTTTTTTTAAAAGTATATCGCTGAAGTATAGAAACGAGTATTAAGAAAATAAACGCGGTGTTCTTTAAAACATATTTCATAGAAATTTCAAAACAATATTAAAATTATCGAAGTAATAGAATGATATTCAATATAATGATAAATATTAAAGGCAACAGTAACAACAATATTATTGTAGCTTTTAATGATTATCGTTCCGATCAATATTAAATATCTTAATCTCATAATAACTAATAAATGAAATAATATTTAAACACATGACATTATAAACTATGCAAGTTTCTATCGCATAAACAGAATAATTAACTCAATACCGATAAAAACATTATTAGGATTATTAGGATGTGGTTTTGGTTGTGATCTCTTTATTAAAGATGAAAAAACCAATAAAGGCTTTTTGATATTCTATCTGTATACTTATGTGACTTTACATCGTTTATTTGATTCGAAAACTACTACAGCTTTAAGAATGATCTGTTTACACCTTAATTTTACATGACTAGCGTAGAAATTTAATCTTGCAATTTTTACTTTAAAATTGATTGATTCCGTACTACCAATTTTTCATATAACAATTGTTCAATTGTTTCTTTAAATAACAATGGCATCAAATAATAAATGATTGTGAATTTTTTAAAGATCATCTCAAAACTTTTGAAATGTGTGTGTGTGTGTGTGTGTGTGTTTGTGTGTGTTTGTGCGTGTGTGTCTGTCTGTCTGTCTGTCTTTATCAGTTAAGTAATTATAAAATAACTGCCCATAAATTCAATAGTCAAAGGAATTCATTATTTGACATCAGTATTTTATTCAAATAATCATATTGTTTAATGTTAAGTATTGAATTCAGCTCCTTTTCCTCCTCTTTGGATCAAAATAGAGGTGATTTTCAGCAGAAAATTCCAATTCAACGATATCCATTGGAGAATCATTCTTAACTTCAGTTACAATCTCGCACTTTGATCAACACGAATTGTTCTCTGATGCGTACAGGAACAAAATGAAGTCATCCTCTTGAGAAATTTCCCGGTCATTTTCTACCAAGCTAGTTGTGTCCGTCCGACCGAAATATCATAGCTTGGCAGATTGTCAAGAAGAGCAGGTTCGGAGGATTTTTCGCAATTAAGGGCTTCGACTGGATGGTTCTGAAACTGAAAGAGAGGTTCCAGAATCAGCAAAACAGTATTTCCTCCAATCACGGAAGAAATCGAATTTCTCGCATCGATGGCGCCATTTTAAATGCCGCCATCTCAAAAGCGATGAAAGATGTAACTTCAAACATAGTTTCAAATGGAAAACATTTTCAAAACGTTTTTCTACCGAAAATGCAGCCTTGAGAATGAATAAATTTATTTTCCGATGAAAGAAAGCTGTTTAACAATGAAAAAATATCTTTTAACAAGAAGGAATAAATTCAATTTGAATGCATGAAATTAACAACATTAAAAATTACTTCAGGTATTACATTGTATAATAGCTATGATCATTTCATTATCATATAGAATCAATTATTGACGTTACACAAATTAATGATCCCGTTTTCATATCTTTTCTTCAACAGTTTTTTATTCGTGAATTTTTTTATTATTAAATCACTTTTCTAAAATGAAATTTTATTACCTCATATCGATATGTGTGTAATTATCTTTTGAAATCTTGCCCTTCTCTTCCGTGTTATCTAGATGGTATTCTCGTGTTCGAGAGGTAAGTGATTCGATACCCTCTTTAACAGAAGATAATCATGCTATGAGAGTATATACAGGTCAAATGTTCTGCGGAATTCAACTTTCCTGCATTGGTATAGCGTGGTGGAGAGAAATTTGAAAACCCCGTACTTCATCATTTGAGGGTAATTAGATATTACAAGGTTTGTTTGTCGCTCAACGATCATTTTTTACACACGAGGGCTAATTAGACCGGGACCTACGGTTTAAAATCGATACCGAACCACTACAAACATCCATGCCCAAGATGGGATTCGAACCCACGAACTGCTGAATCGAAGGCAAGAGCGCTAACCATTCGGCTGCCAGTTCGGCCGATTAGATATTACAAGAAGGTTGTCTGAGTTTAGCAATATCGGAAATGTACTACACAATTACGTAAGCTAAACTAACATTATTTTCATTAGTCATTTAATGCTCAGAAGTGAAAAAAATTTTACGACGTGTCAATAATTTTATGTATGAGACAATTAATATAGCTGTATTTTAATTTTTAAAACATTTATTAAATAAAGAAAACATTATTTACATCATGAAAGTTTCTCTTTTAATACTCTAACAAACTTTTTTTTCTTTTTTAATGAGGTCAACTTTTTTAACCTCTTCTTTCCACATTATAAGAGACATATCCTGGAGCAGATATAACCAATTAGGAAACGTCTTTTATTACTCATGACAGTTATTGCACGTTGGTAAGATAATGTAAATATTGATTTTCTTGGCGGATGATATTTGGCGCACAACATTATTAAATAAAGTATTTATTTCACCTTCCTCCAACCACAATAAAAAAGTAAGAAATGACAGGCTGTGTCTCATTACAGAGCTTTTCTAAAGAAAGAAAAATTATATTTGGGTAGACATTAATTAAATTTCATTCTAACATTAATTTTTATAATTTTACCTATGTTTATATCTTATCTAATTAAGATACAATGTTTGCTTATACTTTGAAACTGATATTTTATTAAAAGGAATTTTGATGAAAGGAATTTTCCTAATTTGTGGCATTAAAGAATGAATTTAATATTCTAACATTGGAAATTAAATTAAATATTTAATAAGTAAATGAGCAGAAGATAATATATTCGATTTTTTTCAAAGTTAGAGAGAAAGTCGGTTTTTAAACAGAAAAACAAATTTCTAGTTTTTTATCAATAAAAATAAATTATTTCTCTTACAACCAGAAATTTAGAAAACTCAGTTGCATAAATATAAGAAATATTTTCTCGTTTTAATTTCTTAACAAGTGTTCTTTATTCTTATTCACTTGTTATGCTCTACCCAATTGGTTATTCTCAGAGAAATTTAATTTCCAAGACAACAAAGAAAAGTGACAACTTCTTTTTTTATCATATGATTTAAATTAATCTTATAATAAAGAAGGAAATCTCTCGGAATTTCCATAATTCTGAAGAAGTGAATATAATATTATCTCTCAAATTCCTATCATTTCACTGTCTAGGACATTACAATCCTGACATATTTCCAGTATTTATCGACACAATGGATCTCCAGCGGGGTCCGGTACAGATCCTGCTGCTTCTTTGTAAAGGGAACAACGTCTTTCCTAACCAAAACACAGTGGCTTGCCAAATCATTTTTCAAGCATTTATGAGAAAATATTTTAATAATGGAATCAAATTTGATTAGGAAATTTTTTTTAATTTATAAACTTTCAAAATTTGATTCTTAATCTCTTGTAATTTTTATATTGTTTGACAACAGATGATTACAAAACAAGTGACCAATTTTCTATCCAATAAATAATAATAATAATAATATGTCATTTTGAAGAAAATGTTGAATTAGTAAGTATATATATATATATATATATATATATATATTATATATATATATATATATATATATATATATATATATATATATAGATAGATAGATAGATAGATAGATAGATAGATAGATAGATAGATAGATAGATAGATAGATATGTATATTTAGAAGTTGAGATATAATTCATGAATTATATATTCAAGAATAATAAACATTCATTTTTAAAATTAAAATTCATTATTTAAAAATTATATAATTTGCAATTTTATAAACATTTTTATAAAACGAAGCTCCTACACTATTTTACAAATTTCCCATTCGTTTTCTCTTAAAATTCTACAAAAGAGTAATTTTTAACTCTCATTAACTATATTATTTTGACACTTTTTTGCCTATGTGAATTGTATCGGCACTTAAATTGTGCTTTATTACTTACATTGACAGTAATTTATATACACAGTTTAAGTTCTGAAATCAAAAATATTTCAAATGATAAATGGAGGAAAATATTCCTCTTCCAAGCTTACGATACAATTTCATAATTAGGATATTTTGTAACATAAATTTTTAAACAATTGGAGGTGTAGAATCACTGTTGAAAAATAAAACTCTAGGATTTTTTTCCCAATTATTACTATACTAATGTTTTTATTTTTAACATGACATTTAACAATTTCAAGTCCTTTCTTAGCAAAGGTAAATTTCTTATATATTTTGATTTAATTCTTTAAAAAGTTATTTGAATTTTTAATTATATAAAATCTTAAAGGCATTTTAAAAATATTAAAATGTTATCTTTGAAGATTGTTAATAGGCACGTGTAGGCACGTTTTGAGTTAATAAAGAAAAATTATTCAGGTTCTTATCACAAGATCTCAATAACTCGTGCTAACGTGACCAAGTTGTTGAACTACAGTCTTCGAAACCGAGGATCTAGTGCTCTGTTTTAGCCACTATTTCTCAATGGGAGATGAGAGCAGCATTTTTGCTATGTGTTGATGTGAGTGCTTAGGAGTTTTCCTGTCTTCCATAGGTATTTGGTTATTAAAGAGGCTTTATTACGTGGTTGACATTAAAATGCCTCAAAAGATCCAGTTACACACAAGATCCAGTTTAGTCGGAAATCCAATTATACTGTTATATAATTCAGCATCTCTGGTGCATTTGTTTTTTTAAGAAATTGTTTAGATGTCTCGTGTCGAAAATACAGAAATTCCAAATCTTTTGTAACACAAGTCATTTTTGATACCAATGCCAACATTTCTAAGGCCAAACTTCAGTTAAAAAAACAAGAAATGGAGATTTATTTATATTTCTTGCAACAAAAGAAACATGTATAAAGATGGATTTAATTTAATATTCCTCATTTTTAATCAATTATTGTAATACAATGCATTTCATTTTGTATAGTATAAAATAATATTTGTTATTAAAAACAGCTTAAGAGAGTGTTTATAAGCTTATGTAATAAATCCATTAAAATCTCTAACATTTATTTAAATTTCTAACATTTGTTAAAAAAATTATCAAAATATGTTGTATGTGTGTGCTCTCTTATGCAATAAATTCATTCAATTTTAAGAAAATTCTGCCATATATTGATCGATTTTAAATTATCTAAGCAATTTCTAATTAATTAAAATATATACAGAATTGTATGATTTATTAGTTTTCTTTCCTGTTTTACTCTAAGGGACAATTTATAATTTCTAAAAAAATGTCAGATCATTATTTATTTTCCCTTTCAATGTTTCTGAGCAGAATTGAAATGAAAATCCTAATTCTTTACTTTTTTAAAAAATATAACAATTAATGTGAGACGAAAATATTTGTTAAAATTTAATTTGCATAGAAAGAATATAATTCTGTCCAAAAACCTGAAATTAAAATTTCAGTGTATGCCATGACTTTAAACTAAATATAAACAATGTACCTAACTATTTTTAAGAAGCTCATATTTCGTTTAATGTATACAATATAAAATATTTCTGCTTTTAATTTTAATATATATATATATATATATATATATATATATATATATATATATATATATATATATATATATATATATATACATATATATATATATATATATATATATATATACATATATATATATATATATATATATATATATATATATATATATATATATATATATATATATATATATATATATATATATATATATATATACATATATATATATATATATATATATATATATATATATATATATATATATTTCCTGATTATATTTTTCCTGAAAATCTATTAAAATTAATTAATAAATTCAATATTTTCTATTATAAAATATTTCTTATTTGCAATTAATTCTATTTAAATGTAGTTTTAATACAAAAAATTTTTGTTAATAATACAATTTAAAAGTGTTGAATCTTTTATTTTTAAAAATCATAACATTTTAACTTACAAATAAAATTTTAAAAAACCAGCAATGAAGAGCATAAATTGTCATTGAAATTAATTAAAATTAAACTAAACAATTTTAGGAGCAAAGCCAATAAAACAGAACATAAAAATTGATATCTACCAAACATCATCGACTTAATAATTAGTCTATGCTCAGGCCGTTTTATGAATGCTACTATTCCAAAGACATTTATATTTTATATTAATTATAAGCCTATTTCTAGACAATAACAGTTGAAAATGATTTTAAACAATCAGCGATTACATAATATGTCGTAAATGTTACTGCTAAATGCCAGCAAAAACACAGCTGAATATTTGTCAGCTTTCCAGCCCGTGTCACTCTAATCACTCTTCGGATGACCCAGATTATAAACATGTGATAAAGCAATAAAAAAGCAATGAATTATTATTAGGCGTAGAAGTTTTAACTGTTACGCCAAAACTATTTAATGCAATCTTTAATAAAAAAATAATTTTTAAATTTGTTGATAATTATATATATATATATGTGTGTGTGTGTGTGTGTGTGTGTGTGTGTGTGTGTGTGTGTGTGTGTGTGTGTGTGTGTGTGTGTGTGTGTGTGTGTGTGTGTGTGTGTGTGTGTGTGTGTGTGTGTGTGTGTGTGTGTGTGTGTGTGTGTGTGTATACAGGGTGATCTTTTTTAAAGTGACAGTGTTTGGAGCGTCCTGTAGCACGATCTAATAACCGAAATGGAACCTAAATTGGTATTTAGACTAATCAAGACACGGGAAAAAGGATTCCGTGAAAAAAATTTTAGTCCCAAAAATCGCCGATAGGGCATTTTATGGCGCTTTACAATGTATAAAATGTGAGAAAAGAAAAATACAAACACATACAGTCGTAAAGTTAAATTATTAATGTTTATTTATTACTTTAACTTCCCCATTGAGGAATTAGACCACATTCAATGTGAGCATGGTTCTCGGAAATAATACCGTGCATTCTGCTCACAACGTTTTCCACAGCCGTATGTAACACATCACGAGGAATATTCAGCATCGTCTTTGTTATGTTATCCTTTAGAATAGAGAAATTTGATACTCCACCAACATAAGCGCACGTCCGGTAACGTGAGAGGCATGTCACTTGAACCTCGTTTACTTCAACTGAGATTATTTGTCGGACATGTCCACTACTTGCTTTTATATACCCTATTACTGGCACTGTCATCGCACAACCATTGCATTTTGCTTTGATACCCGTGTTTTATACTAATTCTCGTTATTTGTAAACTACAGTAGCGCCACAAAATGGTCTAGCGGTGACTTTTGGAACTAAAACTTTATTTTTACGGAATTTTTCACCATGTCTTGATTAGTCTAAATACCAAGTTTGGTGTCATTTCGGCTATATTAGATCGCGCTATAGGACGCTCCAAATACTGTCACTTTAAGAAATATCACACTGTATGTATACATATATAAAAGAGGAGGTGTAGGTAGATATATATACTAATTCAGAGCTTTTCCAAGCATTATTATTAAAGGAAATATTTTCAAATAAACATGAATCCTTTTTACAGTTTTTGACCACCTGTTATATTTCTGCTTTGTATCAGCGTTTTCACTTAGGCTGCTTGTACCTTGTGAAATAAAAAATTAGCCAATGAACAAATATCATAAGCTTCCTTTTAGAGTTTTCCATGGAAATACTGATCGCTTAGATATTAATAGGTGAGATTTTTGGAAAGATAATGATATTTTTGGAAAAGTAAGAAAATAAGTTTATTTATTTTTATTTTGTAACAGCAGTTTTTCTCCTCTTGAGCTTATAACTAATTCTTATCTTACTCCTTTTTAAAAACCATTGAAAATAAAAATACAAATACATGAGAACGAATATTTAAATTTGTATAATAAAGATTTTTATGCATCTCAAAGGTTTGAATTTTTGATAAATTTTCATAATTTACACATAATAAGGTTCGATTGTATTATTAAAGATTTAATTAATTTTGTAAAGTTATTACCATATATTGTGAAGTCTCTCTCTCGTTCATGTAACGAAAAACTGATGATTATGAATATATGATGACAGTTAAACATTCTGCGGTCTATTCATCCCATTCTGCTGTCTAACATTCCCATTATGCGTCTTTACTATGTGTATGTTTGCATGACACCCACTCGAAGGAAATATGAGAGTGGGTATGCAGTTAATTATAAAAATATTTTCATTTCTTTTATTTACAGTGATTTGAATGGAGACTTAAAATAATAAAGTAACTCATATGATATTCCAATTATTAAGGAAATACAGTGAACTAGTCATTATTAAGATGCAAAATTTCTTTTATGTAATTATAGTTTAAAAATTTCTATAAAAAAATAAAATTTGCATCATGCCTGCTGATAGTTAAGTTATTAAAAAACTTATAAGCTACCACTCATATTTCTGGTAGAATATGTTGATGCAAAACTGTATTTTAAGTGTTAAGACTGTAAATTATTCATTCGTTTACAAAAGATTACATTTTGAAAAACCTTACTTCTCACATATAAAGGAAGAAGTATTATTTAACAATATATAAGAGATACGCGTAAATGTACAAGTATTATTTGTACACGCATAAGCGATACGTGAAAAGAACTAACTCACCAAGTTTGTACTGTGTGTTCTTGGCGTAGAACGAGTCCATTACCTTTTCAATCGAATGAAACACTTAAAAAATGGGGAAAGCGAAAAAATAATGTCTCTGTCCTTGAAGGTGTCTTGAATATTCATTGCTGAAATATAAGCAAAATTACGAACTAGTTAAGGCAAATAAATTTAATTTGAAAAACGATGGTTGGATTTACTTTTTCTTACGTAAAATATATTATTATTGTTCTTGGCGATGAAATGGGTTCAGAAAAGATCTGAACACAAGCTACTTTTTCTTTATAAAACATTTTAATAGTTTCTGCTTCATTGAATTTTATAAAAGCGGCAATGTAAGATGTTAACTTTATGTAAAATATAATTCCCTACCAACTATATCAAAATAATAAATGCATCGAATGATTCATCAATCTTATTAATTGTTTTCAAATGTTCCATTTTTAACATTTCGAATAAATTATCTGGATGGAATCAGACTTTGATCATTATTCTTCTATCTCTAGAGGTTAAAAGAAAAAAAAAGATGTACTACCTTCAGAACATAAAATAGTTTTGTAATACAACTCACATAAAATGAATCATTGTAACAGATAAGAAATTTGCAAACATTTCTAATTAAGAATTCTACATTTTTTTTATTTTTAAACCTATATTCCAGTTCCTTTTCCGATTCATGTTTTTATATTTTTAAATTTTTTTCTTTCCTACTTTCTAGTTTTAAGACGCAAAAACAATTTCCCACTGTTCCCCATTTATATTTTCATTCAAGCATAACAATTATTTTTATCAAGCATAAACATTTTATATTCTGCACTTTTTCAAGCGTACCTAACTATAATTTAAATTAGTTTTGTTTCTTCATGCTAAATGATTTGTAGTATATATAAGAATGATTTTATAAAAATGTAATTTTTAATAACTATTTTTCCTGACTAATTGGTTCTGAATGTAGCAGAAATTGTTGTTATTATATGTATATAATGCATGTGATTTAAAGACAGAATTTATTTTTGGATTAAAAATCAGTTGAAACAATCGTTTTAAATTTATTGAAGCATTTAAAATTTATGTCGGCACTAAAAATTAATAGCTTATAAAATACCCGTTTCGGGTACTATTGCATATTCTAGCGTCAATTTTTATAGACTATTTTGCTTAAATAGTAAATATATTTTCATAGAGTGACTTAAAACAATTAATAGAATGTGAAGTTCTCCATATTGCATTTTTCACTTTTCTATAAAATGGTTCAGTTTCTCTCTGCTTTATAATAGCATTTTAAACAAAATACCTCTAGATCCAAGGTAATCCAGGTTACATTGTTTTTACAATTATATGCGTACTGGTAGGTATATAGCTCTAATGAGCGCATCTATTGATATTAATTTAGAAGAAAGAAAAGTTATTTCTTTTGGATGATATTTCGATTATGGCCTATTTTACGTAGCTCAACCACCATTTGTGAAAACGATGAATCTTCAGTTGTGCCATGTATAAAACTAGTCATGGAGAGATGTCCCTTAACCAGGATTGATTCATATTGAGTAAACCGAAGCCGGAAGTAGACAATTCTATTTTCATAATAGAATTGACTTAAATTCTGTTTCCACGTTTAAATTTAAAATGAGAGTCATCGACTTCATTGTAAAAATGTATTAATTTATAGATTTTTGATACAATAATAGAACTATTTTATGTATCAATAAAGCAATGAAAAACTCTTCAATGCTTCAACTTATCTTTCAAAAGCTTCAATCTTCAATTTTTTGTTCCTTTTGTAAGCAGAAACTAAACAAGCTAATGCATTTAACTATCGAAAGGTATTTTGTGCCTCGTATTCACAAAGTTGCTTATAGTTTTGTAATAAAGTTTATATACAAAATCTAAGATAAAAATTTTATTAGACTACCTTTTGATTGGATAACAGCTTTTATTCGATTCTGCATCAAGTTTACATGCTTCTCGAAAGCATTTATGTCCAGGGAATGCCATGCATGGGTTCTGAAGCTTTTTATGTAAAAAAGAAGAGTGTTGATGAACTTATCATCCCACCATTCCTTTGCATTCTTTATGGAGCTGAGATCCGACTTCTGCTATAGCCACATAAGATGCTGGAAGTCAGTCTGATGCTCAGCCACCAATTTTATGCATTTATGGTATGATTTACAGTTTCTGAAACCCTTTGATATTTTACGGAAAAAATTAATAGTTTCCTAAATGTAGTTTGTATTAAAAATTTTAATATGGAAATTAAAAATGAACTTAAATACATTAAGAAATATTAATTTTTTTTTAAATTTTAGTGTTAAAAGAAAAATTAAAATATAATTTTACATACTGATTGCAATAATAAATTTTAAGGAATATTTCGCTGAGATAATTAATTAAAAACTGAGAGCAATGCTTTTATTCATCAAATTATTTCACATCATTACCCAATAATTCATGCTTCGTTAGAATCAGTATGAATTCAATTCAGCAGCGTAGAACGATTAAACATTCTGTTAACTTATTTTCATAAATCGTCCACATCTGGAAAGCATACAGAAGATAAGGCAATATGCATCAACAGGAACAAATGAATGTTGAATAAAGCTTTGTTTGAATTAAGCACCAAATATCCGGAAATTTCCCAGTTAAGTAATATTAATGGGTCCTTGATTATTTAGCAGGATGTTTTCCGTTATCAAGGAGGAATTTCTCAAGCCGAAAATCTTTGCGAATAAATGGATATTTCTTAACAATTTTTTCTCCAATCTCAATTATTGATTACACCAATAAAAAACTACATGTACCCATATCTCCAGCAATTCCTGACAGAAAAGACTCATATCCCACAAGATACAGAAACGAATTTTTGGGCAGAGAAAAAGTTGTTTCGCTATTGATGATGTTCTTTTAACAGAATCAATATTTTTTAGATTGAGGTTATTTATAAATGCCCATTCTTCATCTCTTCATCACACTATATAGAAAATTCTTGCACTTCAACACACACTCAATCTTATTCAACTGGTTCAATAAATATGGTTCCCCTCCTCTGTCTTCAAAACCATCCCTATTATAACAACTAAACAGTTATAAATATATACGTGCTCGTTAAATCTATGGAATCGAAAATTCTATGGTCGGTCGTTAAGCAGGTAACATGGGTGCAATGATCTGGAGAAAATTTCCTCCCCCTTTAGATCAATGTCAAAATTGAGGGAGTGGATCATTTGGTGGTGCCATCTATCGGAAGATTTGAAGAGCAAAGTCGTAATTTCACCTTCGTGGTGCTCTGATTAAGCGAAAGACGCATCTTACTGACTTAAAATCGCATAGCAAAGGCATAGCGACTTTGTCTTGTCTAAGTGCCATAAGTAACAACAACAACACAATTATAAATCTTTATTGACATGTTCCAAATTGTTTGAAAAATTCTTTTTGAGATTGGCATGGATGGTCAACGAGTATTATTTTAAAGTCCTTATGACTATGAGTAAAATTCTCTAACTCTTCGATTATTAACATCATTTTTGAAAAGTCAATATGATTAATTTTAGAATACGACTTCTTCCCAAAAGAAAAAATTAATTGATTGACGTATTTCTGCAGTATTTTTCTTTTGAAGAAATTCCCAACAAATGCATCAACGAATAATTTATTCATGACATCTTTATCGTTCAAATTTCTCTCTCTCTCTCTGTCTGTCTGTCTCTCATCTTAAATTTTTTTGAACGATAAGAATACAGTATACTAACTAATATGCTACATTTCAGTAGACTTAACACAATAATTACTTTACAATACCTTACTTAACCAAATACATGCACTAAAATTAATTTAACTAATTATGTTACAATTACATTGCTTATAGTATATGCTGACCTATTATCAAAAGTTTTTCAAATAAGTTATTAAAACTGAAACATTCTAAATCTAAAGACAGAAATTTTATTAACTCACTACAACTTAAATTGATTAATAAAACATAAATTACAATTTTTATATATATTTTTATAATTGTTTAGTATATTTAATTGTTACGGTATTTTTTCAAATGCCTTACATTTTCTATGTTAAATCATTAATATGAGTTTTATATTGTAACTTTTACTAAAAATTTATTAAATATAGCAAATCAACATCTACTATATTTGTTGATGATAGTTATAATATAAAATTGCATAATAATATAGAGAATCAAAATATTACCTTTACTTTATTATAAAAAATTCAAGACATGCTTTAAGTTAAGTAGTACTAAATTCATACAAATGACTCAAAACTTGAGCTTATAAATTTAATTTCTAACTTTCGATTTTGTGATGGTTTTAAAAATTCGTTCACCAAGTCAGAAGTTAAACTGTCAGATTTCCCGAAAGGTTCACTTAAGAAATAAAAGTTGTAAAAGTAGCGAATTTTAAGCGAATGAAAATAATTTTAATTGCATTCCCGTACGCTGATTGTTTTCTCTAAGAAATTTCTTCTCTGTCCTCTATATTGATTGGAATTCGAAGAACTTCTTAATGTGCTTTCATTGGAAATCAAACTGAAAGAGAAATTCTTTGTGTGAATCTTAATCACCGAAAGTTATTCTGTTATTTCCCATCATTTAATTAAACATCAGAAGAAACTTCAAATTTTAACATAAAGTTATAAAACTCTTACTCACATTTTAACTGATACTAATTGTTTTATATATTACATTGTATTCTTACAAATATTCTTAAAATGCTACAAATATTCTTATAATGTACACAAGTGAAACTTTCAAAGAATGTGATTTTTTAGCAAATAAGAAACTGTAAAATGTCACTTTTTCTTGGTGAGTATTTTTAACAAAAAATCTTATGATTATATGACATCAAATTTACATTATTTTTTATACTCACGATAAGTTCTCGCTAAACACAAAAATATATGACATACTTTTATTACCATTTATATAGACATAGTCTTTAATTTCATTTGAAAAATTTATAATTAACTTGTGCTAAATTTATATAATATTGTAATCTTCGTTACATTCTCATAGATGTAATAAGTTTTAAAGCATGTTTCAGATAATGCACAATGAAAAAATACTTTTTTCTATCTGAATAATTTGATATATAAAAGCATAGAACTAAGAATGTAATACTTTTTGTAAATCAAAATATTCCATATCATAACGCAACCCGCATATATGTATATGTTTGTATGAGTGTGCACGCACTCAAACATATTTTATAAGAGACAAGAACTTTTAATAAACTTTTTAATTAAAGTTAATATTTAAAATGATTTTAAAAAGACACTAAGAAAATTAATATGACAAATGTTTTCAAAAATAATTATACTTTCCCAAAGATCATCGGATTTTATTCTCATGGAGTAAAATTACATCAAATCTATTTTAGCAACAAAAGTCGACTTGCAAAATGTTGTTAAGAAAAAATAAAAATTAAAACAGTTTTAAATTATTTTTTTTATGTTTTTAAGATCATTTTTATGCATATTGAGTAGAAATTTTATTTTGTAAGCATATGAAATCGAAATAATATATTCTAAACAGCTTCTAGCATATCAAGAAAAAATAATAGACATGTCATATTATATTACAATTTTCTATCGCTTCAAATTTTATGTTATCGGGAAAAATGGTGACTCTGGTGTAACCCAGTAGCCCACGGAAGCAAAAGTTTAATGATTGCTATAGGCATGAGATTACGACATCCAAGACATGTAAGTTTTATTTGCATAAAATATATCTAAATTTTTCAAGTAGTGAGTCCATTTGCAAGCCATTACGATTTTGCATAATAACAGAAAGAGTTTCGTTTTATAAATGGCTTCGAAACATTTTACATCGAAGATTTTACTTTTTTTATTATTTTAGTGAGGTTATGCTCATTTCCGCTTTTTCCGTTGTGGTGACGCTTTGAACTTTTCTAGCAGAAAGAGAAAACAATTATGTAACTTTTTAAGATTTACTTATAATTTTATTCCAACAATTTTCTGTAAATAAAAATTAAAATTGTGTCCTGATTGTTATATATCATATATAATTAATCAATGAATCTATGTTTTAAGTTCTGTAATATAATTTGGGAAATTATGTTGCAAAAAATTCTGATTATCATTATTCAGAAATCTCAACGCATTCCTTTGCTGACTACGCATATAATTATTCCAATTATATAATATAAATACACATTTTTCAACCATACATACGAGTACTCATATTAGAGATATTCATTTTCATTTCATTATCTTAGTTGATAAAGTTAAAAATAATGTAAAAGTATTATGAATTTTTATATAATTATTAATATTAGCTTTAGATATATTCTCACACTTATTAATATTATAAATAAAAGATTTTTATATTACAAAATATGTATTGTTAAACATTAATTCAACCAGGAGTACTTGAATATTATCCTTATAAATTTCCTAAAATAAATCAAAACTTTGAGTCTTAAACACCAAAAAAATTTGGTTTGAATGTTGATTTTTCAAATACAAATCTTTAAACTTTAGTATTAGTAGATACTCCTTATATAAGATAAGAACTAGGGTTTTTATAAACCTAACCTGGCTAACCTGTCCACCAAATGGTTAATGCTCACGAGATTTCAACACAATAATTCTTGGGTTCGGTACCTACGTTGATCTTCGATATTCGTTATGACTCGAAATCTACTTTAAACTAAAAGTATTTATATAATTAATCGTCGTACTCTATAAAATTACCATTGAGTGACAAACTATCCTATGCGATAAAAAACCATAGGACAAGCCCAATCTACGATTTTTCCTACTCTATGTGCCATTTTGAATAAATTTGAAAATTATGAGTTTCGAAAATTTCTGTTAAATTAGGTATTATTCATCAAGTAGATGTAGGAATAAATAATGTGCCGAGAAGAGTCATGCTTCAGATTTAATACATACAACAATAATTTAATGAATTAAGGTGAATTGGTACAGAATTGTTTTAAACACACAAGTACTAGGTACAAAAACAGAAATATTTTACGTATTATCCTCATATACTTAATGGAAATTTGAAGCACAAATTTAATAGCAAAAATATTTATTATAGTGTAAAAACGTTCATTTATGATTGAACGAAATATTGCGTACATTTTTAAAAGATGCCATTTCTTTGCTGGATAAAATTAAACTAGTCAACTTTATAAGATTGAAATGTATAAACACGCACAAATCTATTATGCAAATATTCAGTGTTCAATACTTAGCTACACAACAAGCCTGTCCAGAGATGATCCCGTTAAAAGTATTTCCAATTCATCGACAACATTATATCAAAGACATAATAACACAACGATATCAACGAAACTGTTAAGAATTACTTGAATAATGAGTATATATTACTTACATTTAAACTTGCGAATTAAAAGGATAAAAAAAAAGATCTCTCTTCACATTTAAAACTCTTTTAATTATTCTAAAATTCTCCCAATTTTGTTTCTTCTCACTGAAACACGAAGAAGCTTTTAAGATCTCATTAATCGAGTAAATTTTATCTATTTAATGATCATTTTAATCAAAATTTCTACGAAACAGAAAACCTTATTAGTCTCAATTCATTTATACCATCATATATTTTCAGATTTTATAAAATATAAATACTGGTGAATCATTAAAAATTTTAAATTTTTTATGCTTTTTTACTCTGCCATTTCTTAATTTCTTATTATTTTTTTGATTTATTTACATAACATAGTATTGTATAGGGCCAAGAAGTCTTTAATTTTGGGCTGCTTTATTGTTTTATACTAACATTTGAACATTAGAACCATAAATCATAGTTTTTAAAACAGCAAGATGTTTAATATCGAAAATTATTAATATATCATACATCTTTATTGAAATAAAAAATTTTTAATTGATTTAAATAAACTCCGGATTTTGTGTGTGTGTTGTCTTCTTTCTACGAGAGTGATCCATAAGCCAAAATCCATTTAGTTACAAAGATGCGAAACAAATTAGAAAAACAACAGTTCTATTATATGCATGAATTTTTTTCCACTTTTATACAGAATGGTTTTCTACATTCAAATATTTATCGCATTTGGTGAAAAAAATTTAAAATTTCAGTTTGCCAAATGTTTATCGCAATGCTCCAATTATTTATCGTTTTCAAAACGCTTATTTGCACAGAATAAGCGTTTTGAAACTCTCTGCGTTCAGATTTCAACTTAGCAAAAACGTGAAAATTGCTTCAATCAAAGTCTAAACTACTAAAAAAAATTTCTGAAGTTATCCAGCAATCCTTGAGTAGGGTAACAATAATGTGACAGGGGCAGTTTTCGTGAAGATGCTTTATTCTTATAAAAATTATTCCTGGGCTTCTATTTTGAAACCATTCCCACATCTTTTTCTCAGTGTGGGAGTAAAGATCACAGAAACTTTTTCTTATAAAATGCATTAACTGACAGCATAGGAATACAGAATAAGAAAATTGAAACTTTTGACCATATATATCAAATGTTTAAATTAAGGAAGTAATTAGAAGTTTTTTTAATATATTTTTAAAATTAAAGGACTTTTTTTATATTTTAGGTGACTTTCGAATTAAAAAATATGATTAATATTATTTACATTCAACTAATCTTTCATTTTAAAGCATAAAAGTCTAAATAAATTGTTATTTATTATGATCAGAATGAGCTTGAAATATTGAAGATAAAATTCGATTCCAGTCAAAATTTCATGATAATTTTTTAAAAAAATTGTTGAAGCAATACAGAGTAGAATACATACATTTTATATATTCTAATTTCTAAAAACAAATATTCATTCAATTATTTAAATTTCTGTCTGTTCTTCAACTATCTGATTAATGAAACACTTGAAAATTTTATCTGTTATACTGACACAGGTGACATAATAATCACTAATTTTTTAAAGTCAAAGAAATCTTGTTAAATAGTTAAAATTATATTGAAAATGTATTCTATTTAGTGGACAAATTCTACAAATACAAAAATAAAAAAGTTGGTAAAATTAAATACTAACTACAAAAAGTTAACTCCTGATGCGGATATATTTTCACCTATTCCGGTTTGAAGTCAATTGTAAATACATTTGAACAAGGATGAATAAAATTACGATTTTAATATTTAATAATTTCGTAACAAAAAAATAATATTTAAACGTTTCACTTTTAATTCCTTTTCTTAGTTCATGTATTGATGAATCATCATTTTATAATACAAAACAGCATTTTGAACAAAACTAAATAAGTAAAATATCATTAAAAATAGTGATTATATCACTACTTTTCCAAATTACAATTCTTCTCCAAATGCCTAGTACATGCTTCTTTTTTTGAAAGCACTTCCAAACAAGTGATTTCCGACAAGCTAGTAGGTATGGGTCTCACTAATAATTAATAAATATTTAAATCAGTGCACAATCATTTAAAAGTACACTCAGTTACAATCTTGAATTTATCTGTATGATTATAAAATTAATGCAAATACTTTATACATAGAAAACAAATTAAGTAATTAGTAAGCAAAATAAAGTCAGTTGATAGCCAATTTGATATGTTGCATAAAAATATTTTTTATTTATAATATGGATTATATATTTGGATTTATAATTTGACTTATTATATATATATATATATATATATATATATATATATATATATATATATATATATATATATATATATATATATATATATATATATATATATATATATATATATATATATATATACAGTATGTCCACTAAAGTCCCTTGCCACCCTCTTAACTTCGGAACAACTGCTGCTATATTCATAAAAGTAGTGTCTGGATATAGTTAAGTAGTCATGCGCTAATGAATGAAATCACCTACCGCGCCATCTGGTGGAAAACAATGGAGTTAGCATTCGTATCTCGAAAACGGAACGAGATAGACAGAAAAAGTGATTTACAAAGTTGTAGAGCATCATCGATTTAGAACGAAAATATACCTTGTATTTATTAATGTGAAGAATACAACGGTTAAAACACATTTGTTGTTTCGTGCTGTGACGTAACACATCATACGTGTGCATATTTGAAAAACAAAAAATTGTTTTCTTTCACCGCGTAGCGGTGAAAAAAAAAGGATTTACATTTTCGTAATTACATTTTTCACTTTTATTTCGAAATGAAAAGAACGGAGGTATTAAAAATAATTCCAACAATTTGTATGCAGTATGCAAATACGTAAGAAACGTCACGCCAATTCACCAGAGACAGTTATAAAAGAGACATCTTCTTGGGGCTGCAGTATGTTGATGCTCATGGTCATGACTAAGTATTCCAAAGCTGAGTATTGTGAGATGGATTTACTGTACGGTGAATGTCGACGCAAGGAACTATCAGCAGCAAGGTTGTACCGCCAACGTTTCCCTGCAGGCCCGCATCCTTCTCATCAAACCATCCTACCTGTTGTTAAACGTTTAAGCGAGACAGGTTGCGTTACTAGTCGACCTCGATCTGGCAGACCAGTAAGGTAGGGCGGCAAGTTCAACATGATGAGGTATTAGCATATGCCCTCGCCTATCTGAAATGCAGCGTAAGAGAGATCACTCAACAGAGTGGTCTCTCGAAATGTCAGGTTTGGAAAATCCTAAGAGAATCAGGTGCTCATCCATAACGAACAACGCGTGAACAGGTTTTAGTGTATGGGGATACCCAGCGACGCTCTGCATAGTGCAACTTCCTCATGAATCAAATACAGGTCCAGCGAACATTCTTAGCTGATATAATGTGGAAGGGTGAGGCTTGCTTTTCAAGGAATGGCGTGTACTATAAGCAAAGCACCCATTACTGGGCGCTGGAAAATCCTAAATGTTTCGCCGACGTTCGACATCAAATGTGGTATGCTATTAACGTTTGGTGCGCAATTTACAATAACAAGCTGATATGCCCAATACTTTACAATGGCACGTTAACGGGTGCACAATATTTACAATTGGTACAGAAGGTAATACCCGATTTTGTGGAGAACCTGCCGTTGTTTAATCTTAAGAATCTATGGTTTCAACATAGCGGCGCGCCTGCTCACAAGACATCTCCAGTGAAGCAGTACCTCGTCAAGGAATTTGGCAACCAAATACTAGGCTATGGTGGTTTCGAAGAGTGGCCTCCACGTTCTCCTGATCTGACTCCACTGGACTTTTTCCTGTGGGGATACTTGAAACAGCAAGTGTATGCGACACCCTCTACAAAAATTGCAGGACCTTAAACGACGCATTACGGTCGCATTACGGTCGCGTGTTCCAATGTGTCACGCTGTATGCTCCTACGTGTGCAACGTGATCTTCAAGCGAAGATACAAATGTGCATTGCAGCTGACGGTGAGAAGTTTGAACATTTTAAATAAAGTATATTGTTTAACTATTTGTTATTTTTTTCTTTCTTAGATCATTTTGTCACGTCACAGCATGAAACAACAAATGCGCGTTTTAACCGATGTATTCTTTACATTAATGCCTACAAGGTATCTTTTAGTACTAAATCGAGGATGCTCTACAACTTTGTAAATCACTTCTTCTTTCTATCTCATTCCGTTTTCGAGATAGAAATGTTAACTCAACAGTTTTCCACCAGGTGCGCAGAAATCTGTTTCATTCAGTAGCGCATAGCTACTTTACTACACCTAGACACCAATTTTGTAAATAGTAGTAGCCGTTCCGAAGGTAAGAGGGTGACAAGGGACTTTAGTGGACATACTGTATGTATATATATATAAAATGTGGCATTCCTAGTTTCATTCCTCATTCTGGATAATTTTGGGAGAATATTATCTCTATATGAAGATGCTCACTTTTAAGCATTTCTAGACATATGTAGAAAACAGGAATTTTCTAAAAATTTATATCACCGTAATCATTTTCTTTACTACTCTTCGTTTCATAATATTATTATTTTATTCTTTTAACCTATTTCGAAGGAATTCATCAATATTTAGTTTAATTGAGTTACTATATACACATCCAATTACAACTTTCCATAATTTCTCTTGAAATGATCCATTGTTTACATGATTAAATGCTGGCGCGATTCCAACAGGAATGCATCAGTGATCTTCAGGCGTAAATTTTAGCTTTAATTAGGATTAGGAAATGAATGAATGAGATTTTCATCATGTCAGAATAGATATTATTAGTTTTTGTAGTGACATATAAATCATACAAATTAAAATATTTAATCTAAATTATAATGAATGGGAGTGAATGCAGATTTTCCTTTGACTGTTGTCATAAAAATATGTACTTGAAGAAGATTAACTTAAATGATTAAATGTATGTCTCATTAATTATATTTTGTTATGATAAAAATGTTTTAGAAAAGATTTGAATGCGTCATTTTTATAATTAGGTATACGTAAAATAAATCCCATTTTTTGTCTTGGTTATGTAAAATAAAAAATAATAAAATTAAAGCTTCAGGCACTAAAAAAGCAATGTGAAAATCCTGTTGCTTAAACTAACAAAAATATAGCCGCCCAACTTGTTTAGTGGTCAGCTTGCCTGACTGCGGATAGGGAGGTCCTGGGTTCGAATTCCGGTTCGGGCACGGATGTACTTTCTCTCTATCTATCCTGTCTTTATCCTTTCTTAGTGAGAATAGTTGCCTACCCTATAAGCGACCTATAGCATGTGTTTACTGAGGAAGTCGGACTCCACACTTAATATAGTTCAGTTGGAAAAATGGAACAGCGCACCCCATAATGCCTGCCTAGCTGGCATACAACAACAACAACAAAAATATGTATATTGGAAAATCTAGAAATAAAATCATTGTCTCTCACTTGCTGAAAAGAAAGTAATGCTGGATCAGTCGCAACAACTTAAGAACTTTTTTAAACTTCTCAAAAAAATATATAATCAAAGTCAAGTTTTCTCAATTAATTCATATAAATAGCCATCACGTGTCCTAATGGGTATACTGTATAATAGGGAGTTTTCTTATTATATATAGGTTTGAACGTCAAATTAATGAAACTTATTCCTTTATTATGATTTAAAAGTAAGAAGAAAAGATTGCAAGCATATTTTATCTCATGACAGAAACCGATTTCCTGGATGATTAACAGAATGCTAAAACTCTGGTCCATAGAAATCGAATGAAAATATAAACAATTAAATTCCATTTAGAAGACGCCTGGCATAAAACAACTTTATTTATGTAATTGAAAAGTAGCGGGCTCAATAGTTGACCCAATTGAAAGCCACAGTGGTAATAGGGCCTATGAATGTAAGGCAGCTCTTCATGCTTAAGATCCAATTCTGTTGTTGTCTTGTGGAGAATAGCATGCCAGCCCAAGTGACAACCTTGTCCAGAATAAGTTTCGACAAATTCCATTGTTGTTGATGAGCAAAGAAAACAAATTCTTTGAAATTCAAATTACAAATTAAAACTATTTTCCATTTCCTGAGAATTAAATTTCGGAATACACAATAATTATAGGAAATATGTTTAACACTCTCCAGTAAATAAATTGAGCGAAAACAAGCAGTTAAGTGACAAGATGATTCATACCCTAAATTAAGTCAACTATGATTAAATAAAATCTGCCTTAAAAATGCTAATGATGAAATTTGAATGATTACAACTTGCTAAAAGACTCATCGGAATCATTAATAATAAGTAAAGAATAAAATCCATGTAAAACAATAAAATATTAAGTGGAGTTAAATCATGTGATCATTTAAGTCTTATTCCAAGTGATTAATTATGCACAAGGCATTAATTCATTAATTTATCATTGTAGTTGCAAAATAAAGAAAAATAAATTGTTCAAAATATTCTTCCTAAATATCCTGTAATCCATAAAAGAAAAATAAGAAAATAATATTCAAGAACACGATTTTCTTAGCAATTTATATTCCCATTTGATTATTTTTCAGTTTCAACAGTAATTCTAGGAGATGCTTAGAAGCGCAAGTGAATTAATTCCCATTTCTTAAGGCAAATAAATTTTTTAACTAATTTAAAATTCTATGAATCTCTATACATTCATCAATAAAATTATATATATATATATATATATATATATATATATATATATATATATATATATATATATATATATATATATATATATACAGGGTGTCCTAAAAGGTCATGTCCAAAAGCCACACATGGTTGTATCAGTGTCAGGTCATGAGGAAGCAGAACTGCATAGGAAAGGGGGGTTGGAAACGCGATCGTAATCCGTTAGAGGGCGATAAGCGATGGCAGAGGCAAGCGCCGGCAGTTGGATCCATTCGAAGCTCTGACGTGGCAGAGAAAGGGTGAACCAGTAAAGTAATGAAGAATTGGCAGACATGCATTATGTGTAAGGTGCTGTAAATGGCAATGGACGAGCAGTGGTACATATGTAACAACAACGATTCCCGAACAGACGTGTACCCGACCATAGATTGTTCGGACAATTACATCGACGATTGCAGGACAGAATCGTTCAGAATCAGCAGCCACATCAGCCGGCAACGTAAAACATGTACACCGAATATCAAGAACGCTGTACCCAAATCGCTGGATTGGCAGAGCAGGCCCTGTACCAAGACCATCATGATCACCGGACCTAACCAGCCTTTATTTCTACTTCTGGTGATACCTGTTGTCTTTGATGTACGAGACACCCGTTCCATCGAACATGGACCTCAGGGCGCGTATCGTCAAAGTGGCGGCACGTGCCCGAGAGAGTCCTGGCCAATTCGAACTAGTTCGCGATTCCATGTATCGCCGCTGAGGGGAACAATTTTGAGCACTTACTATGAGTTGTAACATTTTTCATTTCCATTTAGTACTGTTTTGTTGTAAAATAATGATTTTTACACCGTTTGTTATCTTTTTTTGTGTGACAGTCACGATGCAATTTAACTGCCACGATAGAGTTTCTGACCCCCCTTTCCTATACAATTCTGCTTCCTCATGACCTGACACAACCATGTGTTGGTCATGACCATGTGTGCCTTTTGGGACACTCTGTGTAAATGACAAAGATGCATGGAGAACTAACTAACTAAGAGTGTGTGTAGTTAGGTAGTTAGTAGTTTGTTCCCATTGCACCTCTGTCAGGGTGAGTATGAGATTTTTTCCCTGTCCTTCGTGATATGTAAATAAGAATCAGAATCTGAGGAAACGCTTCCGATGGTAAAAAAGTAGCAGATGTCTCATTACAGATTTTATAACAGACTTCAGCAATTAGCTAATATATTGCTACACTATAATAAGTGATCAATGTTTTCAATACTATGAAGCTTTCGATACGTTACTAATATTTCTCGATTCATCTGTAATGAAATGTTAATGTATAATAATCATTGATTACATCCCAAGCAATATTAAACTTCAAGATTTCAATATCAGAATCCATAATGCTATAATGTTATTAAAATATTTCCTTGACGAATTCCCCACCTGCAGTGTAAAAACTTTTTCAAATCATCACAAATATCTATCATAGGTCTATAATGAAATGTTAACAAACAAAGCACATTCATTAATATGGTAACAACAATGTCAGCGTTTTACTGACAAAATCTGGTCATACTTCTATCTAAAAATATCAAAATATAAAGTACTTTCTTTACTGCCATCACGATTAATATTAGAGCTTCTCTACTCCTCACCATCATCCATCATAATTCCATGAAAAAACGTTGCTGAAACCATATTCATCAATACTGTAACCAACTGAATTAAAAATTCTCAATTGACCACCAATATCCCATCATGCATCTAAAAATGAACATTAATTCAAAAGTCTTATTTACTTTCTTATCATATGATTCATAGAATAAATAGAAAAATTTGGAATATTCTGAGAACAGCATTTTTTTCGACAACATTTTGAACTTTCGATTTATGAAACCACTATGCAGAAAACTTTTACGTATAAAAAGCACCTTGTTTTGATTGTATAAAGAACTTTTAGAAACAAAAAAGAACAAAGTTCAACTAGTTAAAGTTTCTCTTCTTCAAAAAATTTATAAAAAATTAGATTTTAACGATGAATTATAAAGAAGACTATTTTTAAGAACAATTAGACTAAAATAATATATAAAGGAGGAATACAGAACTAAATGGAAAGCAATGAAATCCATGAATGCTTGATACAAGTTTGTTTCATTGATATAAAACATCACGACCAGAAATTTTTAAACTACATGTTTGTAGAACTTTCATTTACAGCACTATATATCTTTAAAGGCGTAACATATTTTTATGACTTGATGTGACTGCAATAAGCCTATTTGGAAGTTTTAAACAAACAACAACAACACTGAATGAGCTTTTTGAGAGCTTCCACTTGCATGTTTAAGATTGATGAAAGTGATGATTTTATTTTAATACGATTCATATTCATATTCTTGTCCAACAACTTTTCAAATCACGTGATACACTAATTTGTATGTTCAGTGGCAAAGCAAACATGACAAAAACTTTAGTAATTATCTAGAACAAATCCAAATGTCCATTAAAAAAATTCTTTAAACTATACTAAGCAATTTATAATACGTATATACGTTTCTTAAGAAATATAGGTATCATTTTACGAATTTGGTTATTTTGTGGGATTTTTAAACAACAGTCATATTTATTAATCATAAAATGGTTGTCTTTTTTTGTTCCAGTTCCTGATTACGCCATTTTATAACAATTCTTATTAGTTTAAGGTATCCATGACGTCAGATAATGTTTCATCTACGTCACATCTAATTGAGACGGCTTCATAAATCCAACTTGTGGACGAATTTGCTGCTTGCCTTCAACTCTCATTCTTCGAGGTCAGCAAACAAGGCGAAGTTCACATCAAATGTCTTAATGTCATCGGAGATGATAAAAAATCCATTCATGATTTCTACCAGAAATAAAGAAATATCTTTTTCCGTTTGTAAAAGTTTTCAAAATCGTGAAAATTATCTGTTGTTCTAAGTAATTAATTTTCAAATCTTGCGGTATTGCTTCCGAAATGTAACACGTTGGAAATAGAATAGAAGAAAAAGCAAAATGAAAAAGACAAGATAAAACATTCACTTCATGGTTAGCTTAAGATTATTCATAACTTTAAATTTTTTTAACAATAAAATTGAATAAAATGAAATATCGAAAGCGTATTTGCTATAATTTTCCTGTTTATTCTCATATATGAGAATAACTGCATTCTCCTATATATATTTGTATGTAAAGCTAATAAAGCTATTTATTAATTTAAGGGCTATGAACATTTGGTTTGTAAAGCCTCATTATAACCAAAGAATAAATTTTCTAAATAGATAATTTTTTAATAAAAAATAAAGAATGATCCTTATGCAAGCAAACTGCAATTTGAGTACAAAGCAATAGATCAAACGATATTTACATGCTTGTTTTGTTTTGTAACATAGTTAAATATACTACTTTCATATATTATTATTATAACTATTTATAAATAACTATTTAAAGAATACTTTTGGCAGCATAGAAGTTAGAAGTAGTTAAAAATGTGATGATATTTTTTTGTCTATAACATTATACTAATAGCTAATTTGGAACTTTTAAAAGTACGATACAAAGTGAAGAATATACTAAGTCAATAAATCAATAAATTTATTCAAAGTACAATTTAACACTTTTAAATAAATATCGTAAACCAAATATTAAAAATGATTTAAATAAATTTTTATCCCTAAAATTTCACAATCTTTGATTTAATTTAATAATATTTTTCTAGTTTCATAAAAAGAGGGACTCCATTTTAATTTATTACATCCTCACACGCACATTTTTGACACTCACTTCAATAACAAAAAATTTATCCTTATTTTTCTTTCAAATTATGATCCTAGTCTTAATGCTTCTAACTATTCAATTATAAATAATTTAATCAGACTTAGCTTTTATTAAAACCCATTAAAATGTCTTATCATAAAAGCTAGTTTACTGTTTCCTTTGAATACACAAATACAAAATAAATAAAATAAAATTTGATATCCTTCATTATAAAGAAAACTAACATTTTTAATCTAGGGAGTAAATTTCAGCAAAAAGTCTTAAAAGATTTAAAATAATTTTGTTATATATTGCTTTGCTTAAAATAAACACTAATTTACAAGTATAAAGTAATAGATATTTACCTTAAATTTTAATGAAAATTAATTTAAAAAATTAAACTATTAAAAGCTCATATTTTTATCTTTTGCCCTTAAAATTCTATTAGTTGATGATTTAATGTTATCAAATTTGTTTATTTTTTACTTGTTTAAAATTAATAATAAACTAATAAAGCTATTATAAATAACTCAATGCAGTTTTGAATAGTTTACTTTATTTTAAAACATATGCTATGCGTTAAAAGATACATGTATTTTTACATTTAATGATTTATAAAATAACAAAAATTAATATAAATTAATTACACATGTGCTTAGATATGTTCAAAATATGTTATGCCTTTTTGTCAATTAATCTCCATGTGTAGGCAAATGTTGCATGCAGAATATGAAGACAATATTTCATAAATGAGAAAAAATATCGGCTATTTTGATATTAATATTAGCCTTTAGGTCATTTTTGCTACGTAGTTTTTGTAAATAAGCAATTACCTTTACAAGCCCTTCAAAAACAATGTCTTGAAATGTTATACCAGATGATCTAGGTGATCAAGAAATTAAGCCTTATCTACTTTTTGTAGGGGGGTGGTGAATGGGAAATATCTAAAACAGAGGGAAAATACCAAAAAGGAGAATCTGTTTAAAACTGAAGAAAACAAATTCTAAAAAGAAAAACGATTTGTTTAAAATTAATAATAGGAATTGCTAATATTTATGAAGAAAATTCATTCTTAAATACGATCAGGAAATCGTTGGTGAAAATCTCACGCTGTACATAAATGTCTAAAACTGAATGTAGAATAATTCTCGAAGTAATGAAGATATAGGCAATTCTAAGGCATTTGCTTATAGTGTTATTCTATAAACAAACGCTTTAGGATTGCTTATATCTTCATTACTTCGAGAATCATTCAACATCAAAATGTATCAGATATTTTGTACGCACTTCCTTTGACGAAAACCTTTAAAAAATTATAAATATTTATGCAAAAGCAAATAGCAATAATTAAATATGCATAACATATAAAATGGAGCAATTAAAAAAATTCCCTAGAATTAAAATGAAAGTGTTTGCATAAAAATAAATGTCTATTAATTGTATCAGATAACTTATTTAAAGTCTTACGAAATACATTAATGACAGGTATTCCTCGTTTATAAAACGATAACACTTTTTAAATTTCAGTTTAAATTTCGAGACCATTAAATAAAATAAAAATGATAGTATTCTTTTCAAAACAACTATTTTGAAAAACAGAGTAATCAAAAACATAAAATACTTTACTTCAAAATTTCAAAAAATTGTTGAATACTTTACCATAATTCAAAAAATAAGTTAAATCTTAATTCGCATTCTGAATTCAAATAAAGCCTAAAATAACAATCAAATTCATTTACTTCAGCTCTCTGATTGAAATAATGATATAAAATAAAGTGTTTTGCATTTCAATTCCTATTAAATAAGCTGCTGTTGTAAAATTTTGTAAAAATCAAAGCAAAATCCAGTTTTATTTATTATAACAACATTTTCAGTCTTAAGAAAAGTTTCCTTGCCTATTCAATCTTCCAAAAAATTATGCTTTAGAATCACGTTGATTGACAAATAATCAAATACCGGAAACTATCACATTGAACTTACATCTAAAATATATCCATCAAAGGAATATTTCCCTTACCACTGGGTAAAAGAAACTATATTTCACTTTTACCATGAAATGAGTACCTTTACCGAATTCCGACATGTAAGAGAAAAGAGACGGAGCATAAAATAGATGTAGGATTAGAAATTGAAAATAAATACAAAACCTCTCTGAATCATGCATCTGATATATCAAAAGGAAATGTTTTGAAGTTCACTTGACAATTTTAATGGCATGAGAAGGCTGATAAATTCCGCTTGAGAATTATATTTATCAAAATATAGTAAGCATTAAGAACGAATAATAAGAACTTATATAATAAAGTCTCATTATAATGAAATAAATAGGTCATTTAAACAAAAACTGTTTAAGCAAAATTTCGTAGTATGGAGGTTATCAATGAGAATGTGGATCATTAGAAATAAAATATGTCTTATTCTAAGATATATTCCTGATTTATCAGTTAGTAAGATATTTTTGAAAATGACTATTTCAGTGATTTTCAATTACAATCATTATAATAAACTTTTGTTAATGTATAACAGTGCTTTATTTTCACGATATTATTGCTGCAATTAAAAGCCTTATATTTTATCACCCAAACCAATTAAAATTTACCTAGGTAATTTTTTTCGTCAATAGATAATTTATAATAATCTTAGGTTACCACATTGTTCTTCAAAAAGAAATTATTTTTAACTGGCCATACAAAATATTCAATACTAGTAATGTAAGAACCACAGAATTATATAAAAATGAGAAGTAAGTTTTAATATCAAAAAAAAATAATAATAAAACTTCACTTTACAAGATGACAGACACTTCGTTATACCAAATGTATTAGAAGCAAAATAATATTTGTAATAACATACAATATATAATAATAAATAACATTTTTCCAACTAGAACAAGCAATCAGTAAGAATTTTTATTTTAAAAGAAAGTTTCAAAGGATTACTTAAAAGTAATACTAAGAGGCACTAAACAGTTTTTAATGCCTCTAAAATAAAAGCACTTATAACAAAAAAAAATCCACCATAGCTGAAATTGGTTGTGTTTAAGCACTTCTGTAGCAATTGTAAAGGAGATAACAAACTTATATTTACAGACGAGCAATATTTTTTCCACTCTCTTCCAAAAAAAAGAAGTATTACAAATATACAAAAGAGACTAAAATAGACTATAAGTTGTACAACTAGTAATGTTCTAAATTTGTTTTGTATACTTTATTGCTACTCAATACAACTTTAAATAAAGGTTCACTTTCATTTTTTAGGTGAATAAAATTTTAAAATAAGGTAAATTTTCTATTAGTTGCCTTAAATAATGAGAGTTTCGCAGCTTAATATATAAAGCATCATATATTTAAAAATAATATGCTTTGATATTACATGAGTGATTTTATTTATAAAATAATGTATTATTTCTAACCACATAAACACACAGTTTATAAAATATGAAGAAAGAAAGAGCCACTCCTTTAAAATTCACCAATTTAAATTAAACCATGGATTTTCTCTTTTTAAAATAATATAACAGAAAATTTAAAACATGATTTTATCCGCTTTAAATGTGTGTACGACACTCGGTTGGTATATGTTATTACTAAAATATTTAAAAACGAGATATTTTAATAGAATCACACTAAAGATTATAATAATGTTCTTTTATGGAGAATTTAGCAACTGAAGTCAAAATATTGAAAAAGTTGAAGTGATTTGATAACTGAAGGTAATTTTTAAATACTCCATGCCTCTTTCAATTTACTTTTAATAGATAAATTCGTTAAACTTCATTTCGTGAAGCAAAACATTTTCTTGAATGAAGATAAACAAATACATCTATTGTTAATTTTTGAATAATTTTTCTCTGAAAGCTTGATGATTTTTTGGAGCATTAAACGAAAGATTTTCTGAGCATTGCCAATGTTTCTGAAGCAATCAGAGGAGCGATAAAACTAACTATTTTTTGACAAAACTGTAAATACACAAAAGTGTGTGTTCATTTATAAAAATTAAGATGCCATATTTTGAAATATAATTCAGACACGGCTATTCAAAGAATTTAAAGAAAATATTTCAGAATGCTAGAAATTAGGAATCAAATATTTATCCTTCAGATGTTTTGCAAATTTCATTATACATAGAAAAAATAAAAATTAAACTTCAGGGCCTTTGATATCACCTTTTATTTTATTCATCGAAAATATATCCAAGGCATAAAATTATGCATTTTTGGAGGATATTATAAATAGAACTAAATCGTATTACTTTCGTGAATTATGATAAATCGAAGATATTAATTATTTCTGTCTCGATGAATTAGAAGAAACTGCGCTACAGATTCGTCTTTATACAAGATGATTATACCTTTACTATTGTTCATCCATTCTAAAATCACTCTCAAGAATTTCAAGAATTAATTTATTTTAAATTAATCGCGTGTCACTTTTTCCAATATTTTGCTTTCAAATATTGTATGAAAACTTTTCGCATTGACTGTTGTTCCGATAAATACATCAAGCTCAGAAAATGTACCTGGTAGTTATGTTTTTTATACTGTATTAGTTCATGTACTAAAATAACACTGATCATTTTATTTTATTTTATTATCTCAGAGTATTACTAAATTTTAACATACTTCAATTTAGTTGCTGCTGATTTACACATCACATTTCAATATTATCTGCGACAATAATCTCTAACATCATTCTATTGAGTTGAAGTTGGAGGAGTCTGAATAAGTAATCGTTCTATTGCTTAGGAAGCGTCATTCTGAATGGGCCTATGCTCTTTATGTTCTGTTTTTAATGTCATTCGGTAGATGTGGTATGGCTTGGAAAAAAATAATGCCTTTTAAATTATTGATCTTTGCTTTGAAATTTCTACTCTTTTTAACATTTTGATGGTTAACATTTGCAATTTTTATTTGTTTCTTTCAAATTGGAACTTAATTTTTTTAAATATGTACATGATGTTAAAAAAAGTCCATTACCTTTTTTGGATGTTTACATGAATATCCTGTGGGTTTTTAATATCTCTTTCAAGTAAGTGATTTTTCCAAATCAATAAACAGTTATTATAAACATTTGTACAACGTGGTATAAATTATGAAAATTATGAAATTCTCTTAATTGCACGAATTTCGCAAACACATTTGCCTGACTTTGAGACTTAATATACTCATTTGTTCCGATTTCATTAGAATTTTATCTTACCTAAGCGAATAAACTTTGATAAAGCTTTTTTATTTAAAACAAATACTGCATCTACCAAAGTAATCTAGTAATACTTTTGATAAAGAAAATATGAGTCTTGCTTATATTACAAAAAATATCCTGTGTCCCTAATTTACATAATGCCTTCTCTATTATTGATCTATTAGAGACAGCATATGTAATTACTTATACAATATATATATATATATATATATATATATATATATATATATATATATATATATATATATATATATATTAATATTATTTGAATTAATTATTTCACCTTTACATTATAATTTAAACAGGAGTTGGTATGTCAAAATATTACGCGTATTTGTAACACAACTCCAACTTTATTCAAGAATTTTAAAAATCATTAATCAGAACTATTCAATTAGAAAACAATTTTTAAAAAAAAGAACACTGCATCATTTTAGTATAAAAGTAAAAGAGTAAATAAATTCTAGAAACCAGTTGTGAGTTTAACAGTCTCATTTGCGTAGTGAATTTTGAAATAGATTATATTTCTATATATATTTTAAATGGTTGTTCAAGTATGTAGGAGTTCTAGTTGAGCTCTTTCCTATACAGAGCCGAAGTAAATCAAAAATTTATATTATGAGGGCTGCATTCAAAGAAACACGTTTCCCATCAGTGAGTCAACAGTAACTTTACTTGACAGTAGCTCTCGAGAAAAAGTAGACCAGTGAAAGACTCCCAGTAGACTAATCTATGTTTTCAGAAAGATTCCAAGTTTGCTCCCAGAAATCTTTGAAATTGATGCTGCTGTTGAACCTTCTGCGTGTATAATTATCAAGGAAAATGCGTGAGAGACATCTGGCTTTCCTTTCGACATTTGAAAGCAACCCATTATTTTCAAAATGTTCTTCCGGAGAGCAATCTATTGGGTGGATTTCAAAATCTTTGCAACAAACTTAAGTCCTTTAGCTATTCAATACACGATGATAAAGCAGGACAGTAAAGCAGTGTTTTTATTAATTAAAGGAAAGATCTTTTATATACTGTACGAGATAAAACCAATTGAGTTGGGAAAGCAAATAAAAACTAAAGGAAAAAAGAGATTAAGTATCGAGATTTAGAACTATAGTGCTGACTGATAACTTTACAGGTAATTCACACTGAAAAAGAAAGTAAATTAAGTAAAATTCCACCCTTTAAACTATATATTATTATGGTTTATAAATGTAGTAGTTTTTATTTGGTTTGAAAGAATGATCCTTGCTGTTACATTCTTGATATCGAACTGAGTATAATTTTTCAAGCAATTGATAAACAATGACAAAATTAATGTGACTGAAAGTTAATTCGTTGTAAGCATTACAGCTATACTAATCATCCCAGCAATAATATACGTATTACAGTATTAATCTGCATCTGAAGGTATGACACAAGTTATGTTAAGTATTCCAAATTTCAAAGTCAGAGAATGAAAATCTCAGTTATATCACGTATTTAATAGCGGTCTCATTTAAAAACAAAATTTCTTTTATATTTAATGTATGATAAAGAACTATTCATTGTAAAATGTTGGGCAAAAAAAACTATTTTTTTTTGGACGTATAAGTTTTCTTACCAAATTATAATAAGAAGTCCTATACATTCGAATGGACTACACAATGTTACATCGTAAAATATTAATTTTAACCAAATCTGCAATATTTATAAGTTTTTTTGACAATTTTTTGTCATGATACAATAAACATATATAATGGCATAAAAATGTATACAATTAAAAAGGGATAGTTTCAGTTGAATATTTGATTGCATTATGTACCAGGATTATTTTAATCAAATATAATCCCAGAAATGCTTTAAGAATTTTGAGCATATTGTTATTTCTAACTATGGTTATTTTTATTCATAAATTTGTGTATTCTAATGTCATTCAGTGATTAAAAATGAATGCAAATTTGTAAACTATTCCCTAATCTCTATATTTGGTTAAGTGCAACTTTAACAACAATATATTACATGTGGTTTTGGATGAAAAACACAAAAGGGCTTGTTTACAATCTATTACAATTTATTTGAATAATCATAGAAAATCTCTTGTAATACAAATTAATCTAACTTATTCACCATTTCATTTTATAAAATAGGTATTCAACCGGAAGTGTATTCGAAACATAATACAGCTACTTTATCTCATTTAAATTGGTATTTAACTCCTGTGATGTATGGGATTATGATTTCAAATCGTAAATAAATAAAAACATCAAGCAATAAAATTCTGAAATTTTAAATAACTAACATTTATAAATTTATTAAAATTTTTAATTATCAATTAATTATGAAAGCTTAACTCTAAATTATTTGAATTCCTGATGCAGCAATCAGAATTTCAGACGGAACTGAAAGATTGCATCTGAAATGCAAATAAAATTCATTGAAAAATTAAAGATTTTCTAAGAGAAATTAAATCATTGTAACTTCCATAGACTTATTATAGAAATCAGCTCTCTATTTCAACTAGACCAAATCCTACTGTTACCATTTTATACTTGGTATATTCACATGGAGGTTTAAATATAAATACTTTATGGTTACCTTAAAATGAAAGTTTCGTCCATAGACACTGCAAATAAAATGATTTGCAGAACAGTTAAAGATGATCAAAAATCATATTTACGTAAATGAGATCATTTGACAAAGTCCTCGATTCTCCTTCGATGAGCGTTCTAGACAAGAGCCTCAAATTTACTATTTCTTTGAGGATTATTTGCCACTCGAGTTAATTTGTAATCAACTTTGGGAGTCTAATTAGAATAAGATTCTATAGAATCGCTGAAGTACTGTTTTATCAGAAGTGCTCATTAATAGGAGTACCATTAACAGAGCACTTTCTGTTGAGCATACTACTTTTAAGTGTAATCGAGAATGAATGAAGCTAAATTCAATACGAATCAATTGAAAGTAACTCTAAATGTCTAAAATATAAAACAGCATTTGCGCTGTTTCAATAAAGCAGTTAAAGTGTTAAAGTAGCAATAAAGCAAAGTAAAGTAGTTAAAGTTAAAATATTTTAAAAACAAATGGAAATAATTAAGTTTATAATAAATCATAAGTTATAACAAAACACTTTATTTTTTATGCTATTTATTCCACTATGTCATTGTTATATCGAATGTTATAAGCAAATACATCTTGTGACAATAGTATAATGATGCAAATAAATTTTAAATGATATTAAAAATAAGTGAGCTTATTGTAAACCTAAACAAATTTAATTAATATTCAAAGTCATTATAGGTATTAATTTTCTTTTATGTTATCGTAATATTTTATGATGTAAATAGACATTTTTCTCTTCCACTATATACTACATAAAAATCTAGATGAATTTAAAATATTTTAATTCAAAGAGAGATAAATGTCAAAATATAAATTATTGTTTTGAAGTGCATTCATATTTAATAACTTTTTTCTTGTGCTTATTCAACTGCTTTATTATAACATAGTTATAATTACTTAAAATACAAATATCTCTTGGTGCTAGTATAATAATACAGTTAAAGATAAATATTTTATATTTCAATGAAAATAATTGAGTTTATAATAAGTGCAAGATATTTTCTGGTTTGATTATTAATATAGTTACTTTTCCCCATTTATTCCATTTTATATTGAAAAATATTTTATGCTATACGTCAAGGAGCATCTCTGACATAAATTTCATTTACAGCCATTTTATAATATTACGATGTAAATTATTTTCAAGTTAAACACATATGTAATGCCACAAAGCTTCTTCAATAAATATTATTGTGATTTTCCAATGTTTTCGATGACATCGTTTTTATGAAACATTAATTTTGATCAACCATCCTGAGATGTAACACATTGTGTGATTTCTATATGAATACAATCCCTTTACACACGACCAGTATTTACACAGACAGTTCAAGATTTTTTGGCAATTTTGAAATCTGAAAAGATATTTTCCTCCTGAAAATAATATTATGGTTAATTAGTGTTTCACGTTATTTATTGACAAATAGCAATTAGAATATTCTGTCAAATAATGAAGAAATAATACTCTCACATAATTATGCTGCTCATTATTTTCACAATTTAACTAATCAAACTACACACTTTTATTTATAACATTGTATCATGTCATGTACTTCTTACTTGTTATAAAATCCATCGACATATAGTAGTGGTGCTTAGGTAAAGTTTCAAATGTTAATAAGAAATTAACAAATAAATAATCGAAAGCAATTATAATTTTTTTAAAATTATCTTAATCGGTATGACATATTATATTTGTCATTTTTGTTTCAAGTATCTATATAATTTTGAAGAAATAAGTATAATATTCTTATTATAATGCAATACTTCATTGGAAATTACATTTATAATTTTCTTTTTAAGATCATTAAAAGCGAAAGTTTTTCATAAATTATTTAATGTCAGAGAGAATTAATCATAAATCACCATTTTTAAGCTTAATAATAATAAGTTTAATTTCAGTAATTTTAAGGTAATTAAGTTAAATTGGAAGGCCAATTGTTTTAAGTTGCCAATTTAGAATTCATCAATTTTAGTCATAAATATACCAAATGGTTTTAGTGTAATATAAAAACACATGCACACAAAATATTTTCTTAGTTACGATAAAAAATATTATATCTCGGAATTTTTATTTAAATTATGCGTAGATTTTTTTATAATATCAAAGAGTATTAAAATTTTATTTTATTTAATACATTAATATCCAGCACAATACATTTCATAAACTTATGTATTTGATAAACTAACATAAACTAATATATATAGCTCAATACATTTCATAATATATATATAGAACTAGATATAGTGTTGAAGTTTAATGAAGTAACTCTTCCTTTATTCATGTATCGATTCAGTTCCTATTTTAGCTTTGATCTTTAGTTATTTAAGTAAAGTTACATATAGTACCATATTTATATCTTCAGAAATATTAGCTTTCATTGATTTCCTAAGATATTAATACACAAATATGAATATTTAAACTGTATTTGTTATTAATTATAATTAGCCTAAAAATTAGATACATTATTAGTAATTTGTATTAAAATATTCAAGCAAAAAATTTTAAATGTTTTGTTTAACAAGTGATTTGTTACTTTTCTGTCAACTAACTAATAATAAAAAAGTCTGACCTTATACACCAGAAGAGAGACTACTCCAAAGCGAAAAATAAATGTCCTGAGAAAATGTTTTTTTTAATTGTGAATTTCTAGGAACTAGAATCTTCTAAGGTTAGCTAAAGTTTCCTTTTTTGTCGCAAAATATTCTGAGAAATATGAATATTAAAACTATGAATTTCTATCAAATTTATAAAAAAAATTATAATTATATTTTTAACTACAAATATCTAGCTAATCTTAAGTGATTTAATAATGTCAGTAATATAAAGATTGTGTTGAATAAATATATATAATGTGGGAATAATTACAAAATACATTAACAATGCAGATAAATCTAGTGAAGATATTTGCATTCATAAGAATCAGCTTAAATTCAATTGATAACTTTAACACCAAAAATAGTTATTTTGGGAGTATTTGAATTGAATTTTGCATTATTTGAATGAATGTAATTGTCAAGTGGATCTAAACATATGTAAATCAGTATAAATATAACATTTCTGAAATGAAAATACATCTGTGTATATATGTAACAGGAAAATTTTTAAATGCATGTCCTTAGAATTATAAATTAAAAAATGCCCTTTTAATATTCATAATATTTTTGACTGCAAAAACATATTTTGTGAATTGGATAAAATTCGAATAGGATTAATTCGAAATGGGTAAAATTTAATGTTTTTTATTCTTTTTATTTTGCTATTTTGAATAAAAAGGCTTATGTGGGTGCTGTTTCTTCCGTAAAATAAAAATGGCAATCATCATAAGTAATTAAAACAATGTTTGTTATAAGAGAAAGGAGATACAAAATTTAACATAAACTAATATATATTTTGCGATAAGATGTTCAAAATATTTTATGCAATTTTTATTATAATTTTGAGATTCAATATATAAGAAGAAAGTGTTAACAAATAATCATTAAGACTGAAAGCGAGATATTTTTCAAATAATAAAACTTTATTTTATATTCATTAAACTAATTATATTTAGGAGAATTGTAACTCCCGTATCATCTTACAATTTAAGCAATAAATAAAATTATTTTAGAAATAATAAAAAATTTTAAACTTAAAATGAATGTAAGATCATACTTCATTATTGTATCATACTTTATTAAAATATTAATTTTCATTATGTTTACAATTTTATAAATAGAACTTTATCATGAAATAAACAAATAAATAGACCCGTTTAGCGACGTGTTAAGAAAACATACTAAAATACGTTACACAAAAGGACAAAGCAGAAGTTAAAAATCTACTAAAATATTTTCAGCGGTTGTGTGTCATTTAACAAATATTTTTATTGATCAATCAAAATTAGAAAAATAAAAATACCAAAAGAAGTGTTAACAAGATTAATATGCTATTTCTTAATCAATGTTTAACAAAATTTAATCCAATCATTCACATATACAGTTCCAATTAGAATTTGTTAAATAAGATAGAATAAGAAATACCTTCAACGTTTAATTTTGATCTAATTTTCATTTTATTAAATTATTAGTTTCATGGAATAAAATGAAAATTAGAAATCTAAGGAATTTTTTCCAATTGTTGTCATCATTTAGTAAACATTTTTATTCATAAATCAATATTAAAAACTTAAAATCGGACGTGAAGAAGTAAGAAATTTGATATATGAGTTACGGTAGCTTATAGTAGAAAAATGTATGTAAGAGTAAAATATATGATATAGTAATCCATTGTAAAATTAATTTATGCTATTATTTTTGTGTTTAGTTTCAGCTTGATTTTGCATAATGGATGATTGTGCAATTGATTTCTAATAGATATTAAAAATATAAAAACACTTTATTGGTGTCTATTTATTTTATTTTTAAATCAAAATTACTGTATTGATACAAAATATGATATTCTATGGAATATATAAGGCATTCGTCCAAATATTGATGGTCTGTAATATTCAAGTTACAAAAAATTATTGAAAACTTCCTTTACACTTTAAACTAGGTCTTAAACTTAAACATGACAACCAGCAGATATATGATATTCATAAATAAGTCAATTTTTTTACTTTATTTATTGTATGCTATATTATAATATCTCGCAAAACGGTTACATTTTTACAATATTACTCAGTTTATTCTTGATAAAATAATAGAATGAAGAGATAGAAAATGAAATATGTCTTGAAATGATATTAAATGGCAGAACATGATCTTGTAAGTTATTAATTTGTTAAAGAATGTAGTGAAATATTTGTATTCATTTATTGTAAAAAATGACTTATAAATATATATTAATTTAAAAATAATTACAGATTTTTAAGAGATAGAATTTTTTAAATGTTTTATTGTAAGAAAGTAATTTATTAACACACATCAGTATTTTATTTATAAATGTTTCCATTTATTTTCAAGATTGCGAAGATTTCACGAAGTATCGTTAAATTCATTTTTTTGTGCGACTCTGATAGAAAAATCTCTAGAGGTATGAAAATAAATGTTTTTTGTAATAATCTTTTTAGAATAAAAACACAGTGCTGCTTTACTCATTATAATTTTTTATTTTTATTTTTATTCAATACATTTATAATATTCATATTTCTAACTTATATTTCTTATAACAAAATATATGATAATGAAATAAATAATCAAAAAGTAATTTAGGTTTACTGTCGTTCATTTAAAGGCTTTTAAATTTTCACTTATACTTTGACTATTATTTTGGACATTATTATTAATTTAAGAGCATAATCAATTAAGTCGTCAATGTTAATAAATGTTTTTTACTATACTTCGACAAGGAAATAATTGTAAAACTTATTTTGGCTTTTTGTTTTCGTAAAAATAAGAGAAAAAGAAAGGAAAAAAAAAATTTGTTTCTGAATTCTAAAACCTAGTAAAAATATCAGAATATTTTTATTTTATAAGTAGTTATTACATTAAATTTTATATTAAATTCTCAAACTAAATATGGAAATTTACTTAATTAATTTTAATAAAATAAATTTAAAAGCAGATGTGAAGATAATATTTTTTGGATATTCTATTTTTATTACAATTAGTGAAAGAATGAAGAAATTTTTAAAGAGAAATAGCTTATAAGTAATTTATTCTGTAATTAAATATCATAGCAACCTAATAATTAGTCTTAAAAAACATGAATATTTTTTACATCTTATATTACATAGTTATTTGGTCATATTTGAAGCAATGTTTCTTTATTATAAATATAGCGAGGAATTCTTGTATCATTTCTTCAAAACAATTTTGTTTTTCATCATTCAATTAAGTCTTGAGCTATATTTCGTTCCATTCTCATCTAAATAAAAAGTTATTTGTTAGCATTTTGATTTCTTGTGGCTCATAAAAAAGGTCATTAAAATATAAAAATATGCCCGTACAAAAGTTTATTGAATATTGATATTAATTATTAATATACATTTTATAAAAAAACTTAAAATTGATTTTTTGAATGAACAGTAATAGAATTCTGCGACTAATATGAGACGATTAAATAACAAGTTCATAATTTTTTAGTAATTTTTGGATTGGGAACAAATTTAAGTACATAAAAAAACTATTCTCTTTTAATAAGAAATACTTTTATTATGACTATAAGTTATGGTAATTGTTATTATACGGGCCTTGTGAAAAATCGCTAAGAACTTCAAATTATCACCAATCAAAGTAACTGACCAAGAATTAAAAGGATCCAACATCATTAAATTTTCGTAATTCTGTATTCTTTTACTCACCTCGTTTTGTGTTTTGCGATAGATGTTTCCTTTTTTTAGAGAAGATTAGTGTTTCTTATTTTCATAAAATTACTACTTGATTATAACTATTTCCACGATAAATTGCCAAATCAGTCTAAAATAACAGGTAAAAAACAAACAATTCAGCCAAATGAAAGACGATCATAAATATATTCAACTATTATTTGATGAAGTATGTCATCTCATAATCTTCTTTTTGTGAATTGTATAAACATGTTTAACAGTTTTTAATTAACCAAGGGAGTATGGGAGATAGCATTTTGTTTTTAGGAATAATATATATTATTTCGCAAGAAAATATCATTAAATACGAAAAATAGTATCTGAAAGAAAGTATCTGGAACTGTAACATAAAAATTTGTAATCAAATACAGAGTATTCGATTTATGGCTCATTATAATCTAGAATCACATCTTATGGAACTTATGTAATAAAATTTGATGGGACTGAACGCTGACAGAATGTACTGAATTTTGATGTGAAATTTTCAAAGATGATTGAATATTTGCTTCTTATCAATCATGAAAATATTTCAAAAGGTATTCTTTGGATTGTCTTATAAAATGTCGTTAAGTTGATAAAGTTAAACTTCATAACTATTTAAAATAATTGAATAAATTTTGAAAAAGATATACTATGTGGCTTTTTCTCTCAAAAGTTATATGAATTGAAATTTAATATTTTATATAGAATTTGTTACTTCATTTCTATCGTTGTTGTTTAAGCATTTCTTTTAGTTGTAATTAGTTTCAAATTTACCAAAATATTTTATTTGTGTACTTCATAACCAATCTTATAAGATATGAATGAAATCTATTATTTAATGCAGCTATGTGGCGTGATATTTAATTTTGTTGCCAACCACTTTACAATTTATTACAAGTTAAACAAGTTAAGGAAATTAAATACAAGTTAAAGTAAAGATCCTAAATTCTACGATTTAACATAATTTCAAATTTTTAGCAATGTGATTCCGTATAGTTTCAGTTGTTTATCGACAAAATCCATGATTAAAGGAATTTTCAAACATAAAATTTCAGACAGAACTATATAGATTTTAGAACATATAGATTTTAGATATATAGATTTTAGAACAAAATTCTAAAGCAAATATTATAACAGAGATTTTAAAAAACTCACCTAAATTTAAAAGTAATTAATATCCTATAAAATTTAAATGTTACCAAACCTCTCATTTTTATTAACATTTAAATTCATTAAAGATTCACAGATGACTCATACACTCATCAAAACTCGTTATCCAAAAGAAGTTATTTTAATGGAGTAAATTAGAAGTTTGGCTCTTTTGGCACCCGTACCAGGTAATAGGATTTAGCCTGTAAGTGATTTCTTCTATTAGTTCTTAAACAGAAAAAAAATTCATTTTCCATAAAAAAAATTATTTTTGCAATACCTGAATTTCAACTTATTGCATAAAAGTTAAGAATAAGGCATTTTGAATAGGAAATGATATTATGTATTTTTAAAATACTTATCATTTTGTTTTAATTTAGCATCCTTTTAAAATTTTTGAATATAATTACAAAAAATTAAATCTGTTTTATTTAAATATTTTTCTATCACAAAATGATCATTGTAAATACTAAAACATGTTCATTTTTAATAATGTTAGCCTTGAAACGCTTAAATCATTTATTTTAACATATATTGTAAAGCAAGGAAAAGAGAAAAAACATTTATCACGTTTTAAGATTAATATATTAGTTGCTATTCTTTAAATATTAAAGTCTTTATCAACAACTCATGCGACTAATTACAGATTTGATTTGTTTATTGAAACCTATTTTACCTTATAAATTTAAATTTTTTATAAATAGAAATTTCATAAAATAATTTCGTTCTCAATATTAAAAAGGTCTGTACTTTTTACTGAGTATGTATGAAATAAATTTAATACCCTTTTTTGAGCATTAATACTACATTTAGTCCAGATTAACTAATAAGATAAACATAAAAAAATAAATACTGGACAACATTTTACCAAATCTTCTCTAATACATGCTTCTATTGATCTCCAAAATCTCATAAATGATCGACTATTGATAATTTTCAGCTATATTTATGCAAAATAACAAATGTTTTGATAAATCATGAAGAAGCTTAAAATATTCTTCTACCTCTCTGATTTCATTCATCAGCACTTTCCCAAGAGATTAAGCGAAAGATAATATTTATGAAGATGAACTTCTCAAGAAAAGATCGAAGTTCAGCAAGTAAAGTGCTTCTTAGTTTCGTATTCTTTAAAACTCGTGACGCAGAAACTATTTTTGCCTGAATAAACCAAGTAGGAAATTGGGGATCGTACCATAATTATCAAAGTTTGCATTAAAGAGCATTTGGCTCAAAATTTCTATATTTTTATGATTAAGGATTTAGATCTTGATCAACAAAAACAGTTTACAACCCTATATTCAAGATATATATATTTATATATACATACATACATACATACATACATATATATATATATATATATATATATATATATATATATATATATATATATATATATATCATAAATCAATAATATAGTGTCTTGTAACAACTCGTCCTCATTTAATTCTGAATAGTTTATTTCCTTTTCTTTTAGAAATGTAGTTACTGGATAAAACAAGTCTCCGGAGCTCAATCAGTTGTAGTGCTTAAGAGTTTATTAAGAACCACATCTAAAGTTTTCATTATGGATTCTAATGCATTTTTAATAACGACAACGCGGGTTGACTCTTGAAGTGCTATTAAATCTAATAGTTCTTCTTTAGAAACGAAGTCAGGCGAAACAAAACGTGTGAAAACTGCCAATTGCGGAAGATCTGTGATATCTGCCAATTAATCAAGTGCTAAACTGAATGCAACACAGTTCTTGAAAATTTTTTTGTCATTAATTTGAAAGATGTATTCTTTGCAGCTATGCGTCATTCAAAGATGGTAATTTGAGGAAACAACTATGTGCAATGCTGCATTGTTTGGATCTAAAAGTTTAAGTACACCTTCTAAGTTTTTTTTTTCAAATAAGCTTTTTATAAGGGCGTTTTGCATGAACACTATTCCATGCAATAACAAGACTGGCCTCATCCACACTGTTAACTCGATTGATAAGGGTCATCAAAATTGACTGTTGTTTATTTAAATTTGATTTTAAGCAAGTAAGTTATATAATCTTAATTTGGATTACAAAACTCAAGAAGATTGGTTTCATATTGTCGACATAAATTGCTAGTTTTATCATTTTTGATTGTAGAAATTCTCCCTCCACTCATTAATAAAATTTCTATTTTTTTGCTCACATTTTCTTTTTTTTATTTTCGTACTCTATTATCATATTTTTAAAAGCACAGAAAATAGATAATAAAGTTTAGAAAATATAAGTTTTCTGTTATTAAAACAATAACACGTGTTACATACTACGAAACAAATTACAGTTAACTTACCAAAAATTCCAGATTACAAATTTTATCCGAAGCAAGAGTCATACAGATTGTTACCTCTAGAGCACAATGTCAACTGTCCTTTGCCATTAAACCAAGTCAAAATCAGTCTAAAGTCAGTAGATTACGGACGGTTGCGCCACTGCTTATGTTCGTTGGCGCAGTTTTCGATAAATCTTATCATTCTTTACTTTGGCGTTAATGAAATTCTTTACAACGATGTACTTAGTCTTTCATATTTGTTGTCAATAATATAAGACATTTTGTGAATACATATGGAAAGATAAATATTATTTTAAAATATAATAACACAAAAATGAAAAGGGAACTCTGGTACATTTATTGAGAGCCACAAACTATCCTTCAAAGAGCCGTTTATGCCTATCGAGCCGCTGGTTGGCCACCCCTGATATAACTTCTGCTTATGTAACCCTTAGCTAGTGTGGTGTGAAATCAAAAGCAGAATACTAAACAAGGCATTGAACTTGTTTTTGGCGGTGACTCAAAACTATGAAATGGCTGACTATATCCACTCGAATTGATCAATTGGAATAGGAAGGGGAGAGGAAATATTGTAATAATCTAACATGCAATCGTTCTTAATACTTTCCTTGGAATATATCCTGCTTATTCGCAGGACTTGACCACTGTGAATCATTTTCACAGATACGTTATAAGCATTTTCTGCTTAAGAATTCTCGATTAAATAGTTAGATACCAGATAACAATTGAAAACATTCTTGGCAAAAAATAATGATTACAACTCATGGAAAATAGACAAATATTTAATGTATTGTGCATACATTCGGGGAATAAAACGCGTTCAATTTGTTCTTAAATTATATAAACTATGTAAGCTAGTTTATATAATGGTGCTTTTTGGAGCACTTTGTGGGATGAATGTGATAAGTAAACCAAATATAAATCTGTTGACTTTAAGCAAAAGTATAATGTAGTTCAATTTCCAAATTTAATAGCGTACATCAAAATAATCCATTATTTGTATTAAAAAAATAATATGTATTGATATAACTATTGTTAAATAATTTTACCGAAGCATTCTATTCATCATAGTATAAATGTAATATAAAAATATTATAAAATATTTAAATTTATTTAATCTTTTCAGTCCATATTCTTATTTTCTTCAAACTTCTATTTTTTCTTTTTTTTTTTACGAAACTTTTTTCAGCTCCTCAAATTTTACTATCTACTGTCGGTAAAACAGATTCAAATCTAAACGTTCTTTCTTTCCAAAATTTAAAAAATATGTGTAAAATGTTAAAACTAATCTATAATATTAGATGATATTTCCGTGCACTTGAAATATGATATGAATATTAAAAGTGTTTTATAGTAATAAAGCATGAACCTAAAGTAATATGCAAACAACTTAATGCATTATAACCAGTTACAGCAAGGGAAATCTGCTTGTGAGGTCAAATATTAAAATAAAAACACTAGTGAAATTGAAGTTGACGAGAAACATTGGAAAAAATGACGAATCCATTGCATTTATTTTATTTTAATTACCCTGCACACAAATACATAGGTTGTTTTCTGATGCTCTAAATTTATAACAATGAAAGATAGAGAAAAATAGTATTAAAAATTAAAAGCAACTCTAGATTAGGTTAAGGAAAAGTTAAAAGTACGTAATATGTTTCCTGCTGATAAATTTTGCCGACTGAAGCTTCTTAACACTATCAAACTTTTGTGATTTACAGTTACGATCAAATGATGAGGTGACACCTGCACATGCAACCGCTTCTCTATGCCACGTGAGACACGTATGCCATCTGAAGCACAAATAATTCAATTGGGCGTTTAATGCGCATTGACAATCTCATCATGATTTTTGATATGCTTCGGCAGGCTCAATTTTTGAATCTGCTATCATGAAGCCACGAAAACTATGTCTTCCCAAGCAAACTTGGTCTCTCAAGAATGAATAAAATGAAAACTATTCCACAAAATAGTTACTTATGCTCATTTCTTGCTTTGATCGCTCTGATTTATAGAATGAAATACTGTTGTTGTTGCTGTCTTGTGCCAGCCAGGCTGACAATAAGGGGTGCGCTGCTCCAATTTTCCAACTGAACCATATTTTGGTGTGGAGTCCGACTTCCTCAGTACACACATGCCATAGGAACCCGTTTATAGGGTAGGCAACCATTCATACAAAGAAAGAACAAATACAGGATAGACAGATAGAGGAAATACATCCATGCCCGAACAGGGATTCGAACCCAGGACCGCCCTATCCGCAGTCAGGCACTATGACCACTACACAGGGTAGGCGGCAATGAAATACTGTAAAAATATGAAAGGATTTTACATCACTAACTTCAAATTTTTTATTGGTAATTTAAAATAATCCATGGGACATTGTGCAGATTATTCAAAACAAGACGTTGAAATTTTATTTTCAACAAAACGTTGAAATTGAATTTGCTTTTAAATTGTTTACATCAAAACTTGATAGACATTAGTTTTTCACAACATTAAATAATTGTAAGTAAATTAAAAAAAATTTTGTTACTTCTTTTAAAATTGATTCGCACTGTTTTTCTAATTATTCTAATAATATTCGCTAGTCCGAATGTTGCTGTTTTAAGAAATACCATCGTCATTTCGGTAATTCATACGTTGTTCAACTCATTTTTGACTTTTAGTAAACATTTGGTATTTCTAGTACTACCAAATTCCAACAATTTTATTTGTCCCTAAATTCCACAAATCAACAGAATTGAAACATATAATTATCCTTTTACATAAAGAGAAAATATTATTTTTAACCTCCTAGTAGAACAACGTGGTTAGCATCAGATAGTTTAAAGTTTATTGCCATAAACTTAAATTTGGCGATTAAAAGCCAGCTCCGAAAATGGGAAATGAAAAGACTCTTCAATAAGAAAACTCTACTTTGCAAACTTTTAAAATTTCATTTACTTAATTAAGTTATTAATAGGAATGTTTTTCTCCCATTCATTAACATAAATGAACAGCGTTATGTGCAGAAATCAAATTATCATGATAGCCATTTTTCATGTGAATCAACTTTTTTTCCCCTTTTATCTTAAAAATGAAAGCGGAAGAAGATGTATTTATACTTAGTCATGGAACAACACCGAATTTACTTGCAGACTCTAAGTTGATCTTTCAATTCAATAATTATGCTCTGAATTTCAGCTCATAGGTCCAATTCTTGCTACGAATACAGATATTTTTAGTAGTTAGAAATTGATTTCATAATGTTTCTGATCAAATAAGCTCTTAGCTCAAAATAATTGAAGGATGACAAATTAACTAAAAAGGAAAAATACTAGCAATTAGAACTATGTAATGGATTTCATAATAATTGAAACCTTTTATAAGGCATCAATGGCTGGAATTTATTCTGAGACTTTTTATTCCAAAGAATGTGAGGTTTTGATATTAGGACAAGTTAACACCTAAAATGTAACATGATTTTTGCGTTTAATCAATTAGAACTATGTAGCAGATTGTGCTTTTCGTCAAGTCTGTTGTAAGCACTAATGAATGGATTCAACCTTTTGACATTCCACTCCAAAGTGCGTGCTCGTATTGCAACTTCTTACCCGAATAATATTAACATAACATCAGACTGCATGGTTATAACTTTATGGAAAAATTTGCTTTTATAAAGCAAAAGTTTAGGTATTCTTAGATAAAGGCTTATTTTTTCCTTTCCTAGGTAAAATATACACCTGCTTCTGTGTAGGCATATCTATCTTCTGATTAATTAATGATTTGTCTCTGCGCTTGAAATAAATACTTATTTGTGAACATTTTATTATACCTTTGTCTTCAAAAAACAAAGCAAAAGTTTGTCCGAAAAAAATGCATTTATTTTGGGACTTTGTTTATTGCATAAAAGTTTAATTAGTTTTAATTTAATTATAAAAAAAGTTAAGACTTTTTATCCATAAAATTTTTATATAAATAGATAAAATACTGAAGTTTATATATTTCAGTTCACTATACTATCTTCATAACCTTTAAAAAATGTACTTTTAAATTATTCATTAATGAACGTTAAATAATTACAATTTACGTGCATTTTATTTTAGAATTCATAAACTCAGATATAAAACAGAAGCTTTGTGTGAGAATGCTGAAATTTTAAACATAATTTCAGCATATTTTCTAGACAAAATTTTAAACATATTTTCTAGTCAGCAAAACATGTAGAATTAAAAAAATACGAAAGTATAATGCGTCTGCTTTATTCATTAGTGAAAAAATTGTTTCATAAAAATTACAGTATAAATGCTTAAAAGATTTTATCAATTAAAAACGAGCTTTCATGTATGCATTTATGTCTACACGTGTAAATAGTAATCTTAAAGTTCATAGAATCAAGTAACTTTTAACACGTATTGTAAAAAAATAAATATCTTAATAACGTATAACATCTGATTAACTATCCAAAAAAATCATGTATAAAAGAAGTTCATCTAGAACAAAAAATAAAACGCAAATGTTTTTTTTCATATGAAAAATTTTATGATATCGGGAAAATTGCAAAACTATGGCTAATGTGGATTCTAATACGTCTTAAGTCATTTGACAAAATATCATTAGCAGAATAGCTTCATTATTCAAATTATAACTTAATTATAATATAATTCATTTTAATTATTTAATATTACTCTTTGTTATACTTGAAAGATATTATTTCTAACCAAGCTTAGAAATTTTATCATTATTGAATATAATTATTATTTGGGCATAAAAGGATTTATGTAATTAAAATTTCTTTGCAGATATATATTTAGATAATTTCAGTGGGAAAATTCATAATGAACTTCCTTTAAGTGATATGAATAAATTGTTTGGTTCAGACGAATTATGCAAAGCATTGTTGCATATCTTTATATTTTCATTTGTTGCAGTATTTATATTCATAATCACACAGAAATTAATCATTAATGATACATTCGTAGGGTTTAATTTTCTCAATTAATTGTTTGCATCCAAATTAAATAGATAATTAAGTTACTACCAAAAATATCCAACAAACCACAACATAATTTAAGTATCATGAATTGCTCATAATGTATTTTAGGAAGAATTTAATTTCTTTCATGTCAGTAAAAATTACACGCAATGGAAAGAGATATATAAAAGGCTTGTGACGCGATAAATATTATCAGAAGAACATAATTATTTGAGCTTTTATATGTTGTTCTGCACACTGCAAAATTTAGATCTTAAATGTTATTTAAATATTTCGTTGTTTTCTTTTCAGCTGTTAAAATAAAATTAAAACAGAAGCATTATGTTGTTGGAAATTAATTTTTGAAAATTAAATTTTGTTGACTTACCTTTGAGTGTTTCCAAACGAAAAATTTTCAAAAAAGAATTCCGCGCAGTGTTTTTAACATCAAGAAATAAAAAATTGGAAGATAACTAGTAACTTTTGAGCTACAATTAAGTTATATATTAGTTAAATAGGGTACACTTTATGAAGATTATTTCTGTCAGATGAATCTGACACAGCCAAGTATACCACGAAATTCTGAATTACTTTAAATTGACAAGTTCAATACGTGAGCCGGTGTCCTCTTTTCCACGCCACGTAACATCACTTGTAAAATATTTAAGCAAAGTTTATTTATTATTTTAAAATATGTAAGCAGATTTATAGGGTTTATTTTCGTGAATATTTCAAAGTATTTCACGCTCATTTGAATTCACTTATTTCAATAATTTTAGACTTTGTTGGTGCATTTTTCCCCTCTGTAAAACTATATTACTCTTCCGATTTTAATTTTAAATCAGTGTAAATGCTTATTTACGATAGTAAATAAGAATGTTATTAAACATTCTTATTTACAATATTGAATGATGTTGAGAGTAAAAATAATTATGCAGATGCTTTTGATAGACTTAGAAAAATGTGTCTGTGAACATTAAAAATATAATGTAAATGGTAAATGAATTCCTTAGTATGAAATCTTTATATTTTATCGTAAATTGTGTAGTGGGAATGCTTTTCAGGAAAATGCCATAATTAGAAGCCCAAAAGAAGGCGTAAATGACTACAATTGGGGTATTTCCGCAGGGTAATAGATTTTACGGTATGTATACACACACAATAACTAAAGCGTGTCCACATTCTTATCTTCCTAATGAGCTCTCTCTGGGACTCTAAAGATATGTTAGATTGGTAATATAAAACCATTCACTTAAAAAGTATCTTAAAGCAATGTCTATTTCTGAATGAGCGTTTTTCACTTTTTCCAGATAATTCCCGAATGATATTACTTATTGTGTGATCCGAAACAGCTTATAGGAATAACAACGTCTAATTTATGTTGAAGCAATTAAAAATAAGCTCATTTTCTTGCTCTCTAATATTATATAATTTTTTTACAAAAGTGTGCATGAAATTGTTTCACGTTCACCACTTTGTTCCAAAGAATTTTTTATGTTCTTTATATATTTGTGATTATGATTACCACAATACCTTTTTCTTACTTTAATTAAAAAAAACATAAATGTGGTAGTAATCGTAACTTTCTTTATCATCATAAACAACTTATTTTGTGCTGTAAAAATATTTAATATAATAAGTTTTATTTATAAAATTATTGATACATAATAAGCTTATTTTTAAAAAAATATTGATGAGTTTTAATAAAAAAAATTTCTAATTACCTGTCACAATTTAATTTATATTATTCTACTGAAAATGAATATATTTTGTCTACTGCATTTATATGTTATTTTGACATATTAAATATTAAACTCACATTTAATAAAAACATTTTGACCTGATACATAAAACATACTTAATTTTATGATATTTGCTTGAACTGCGAAAAAAGAATAGGAATATAAAAATAAAAATGTTTCATATAAATTCCTCATAATCATTTAAAATTTTAAAAAAAATTTCAAAATAGCAACTGAAATAAAGTAAATAAATTATCTATTGCTAAGAAACATATGGGATCCAATATTAATTAAATCTTTTCTTTATTAACATTTTGAAATATTTAGATGTTAAGTTTATCAAGAGTACCATTTAGATACAGCACACTAATCATAAATCAAATAGAGTGCTGCATTTAGTAACTTTATTAATTAACCATTTTGAAATTTTATTGTGTTACCCCAACTAGAAATTTTATTTGATATTGCGCAGAAACATCGTATCAGTGTAAATGGAGCACTAAGTAAAATTGCGACTAGCTGCTAATGGTTTCCCTGTGAGCATCTGAACATCAAGACACAAAATATTCAATTCAGAAGTTTTGATCAATTTAGATTGGTTGCATGTTTATAAATGGCTCCCATGCAGTTTAAATAGGTTCCAAGGTCTTATTTTATGCATTTTTTAAATTGACCGTGTTTAAATAATGCCTAAAATGAAATCATGAACTAAATAGGAGCTTTCAGGAGATTCAATCAAAGATTAAACATGAGAATAAAACCACTTGGATTGTCCCTCCTGAGCATCATTGGTACCGCTGTGCGCTTCCAGGTGCTTCCCTGGCTACTGGTCTTAATAGACAAGAGCAAACGGCTATTGCCCGTTTCAGAAGGGGCCATTTTAGTAACTTGATATTCGTCGAGGATACAAAGAAATTCGAAATTTGCTCCAAGTGTTTAAATGAACAGGCCTCTCTTGAACATATTCTTCAATGCCTTGGTCTATCCAGGTCTGAGATCTGATGGGGAATCTACTCATGGTGCTGCACTATTTGGAGGTGTACGCGCACATGGACCTGGTCTAGCGCTGCTGATATCGGAGGCATGCAACAACAACAACATTAAATAGGGGCTGAATATAATCTGAAACCAACAATCTTCGTATACATCTTGTTTTATAACCTCTTTGAAAAGGTGAAATTCCATGCGTACAGCTATCCATGCAGTTTAAATAGAGTTCAGCATTCTGTCAACCGTGGTGGTTATCATGTAGTGATGAACAAGTCCCCCGGCAACCATTGAACAGACATTTTCCCTAAATGAGAAGAATTCTCCCTAAATGAATCCGGAGATCATGTTGGTCAGAGCAACAATCAAACATTTTTCATGAAGAAACATGAATAATATGACGGTAATATGATGGTAATATGACGCTAATATGATGGTAATATGTTGTCAAATATTATTCTTATTTAATATTTTGACACACTGTTATCCATAACGTTTCTACAGGCTTGAATATAAGGTACAACAATAGACATTAACATAAATATTATAACTACTATTTAAAGGGAATAAGAAACATTCTTTCTCGTGTATACAAAAGGTGGCCGATATTCCATTCCAATGGCAACCTGTATCATCATTAAAGGTGAAGAACTTTTGAAGTGATGTAGAATACAAGGTCGGAATTTGCGTTATCCACATTTGATAGTTAAATAAGAATGCTCTCAACATGGTGCTATTAATTGGCAACCATATGAAAACACGATTACCTGGTCCGTCGTTACTCAGAGCTTAGCCTTGTTTAAAACGCTATTTTGCAGCTCGAAAGATTGTGTCTCATATAAATTAATTAAAACCTTATTATATCAGGCTTTCAGTTCTAAGAAACTTTCCTTTAATAACACACACACAAAGCTATTATATATTGAAATCAGGACACTTTTCTATCAAATTCAATTGTATTTCTGTTCCGGGAATAAATGAGAAATGAGTAAACAGGTTCGCTACAATGTATAGGCAAAATCATACTTTTTCAAATATCCAAAAGGTATGAAGCACTTTTTTTAAAAATTACTCTTTGGCAATGTAGAAAAAGTGGTAGATGGATGATGTATATATTTTCCATTACAAGTGTATGAGCATACATTATAATTTTAAAAAAGGAGGAAAAAACCACACAAACACAAAAACTAAAACTTTTTGAAGCAAACTGAACTGTGGAATAATATGCATCCTTGTATAAGCTATTTTGCAGGAGTATCAAATCTGAAATTATCTTGCTCTGTAATGATACTAAATACAGTATTTAAAATATTGAAATGAAAAATAGCCAATGTTGTTAGTCATTCAGAATCGAGCACTCAGATATATTCTTCATTTCAAGAAAATGTGCACAGTTCAGCAACGGACATACACGCTCATGGAACAAACAGAATGAGGATTTTATTTATGTAGATAGTACAAAAGAAAAACCCTTTCTTTTATCAGATATAACTAGAAGAAATACTGTATTCCTTTATATTTGGTTATTATTTAAAAGCAACTATAAAAACTTTGTAAAACATTAAGTTTTGATTAAATATTTTTTTAAAAAAATTTCCAAAAACATTCGATCAAAAATACCCACAACTTTTATATATAATCCATGGATGATAATATAGAGGGAGTTTCTTTTTACAAAGAAAAGCTACTTAATTTATTTCGTTTCTGAAAATATACAGTTCGTAAATTCTCAAAATAACAAACTAAATTTTATGCTTTTTTACGTTTTTTACATAGTAATATTTTGAAAAATAAATTACTTATTTTAACATTACTCACAGAAAAGAAAATGATGCGATTGTACTTTACAACATTTATTTCCTCAGAATTGTCTTCTTGAAATAAATTTTGGAGTACACTTGATTT